>CM072165.1:12112608-12460780 GCA_036850595.1 Rhyacichthys aspro | reverse complement strand
GTTTCACAACCGCATTATTATGAACGGTAAATTGCCTGTCACCGTTACTTGAGTTTGTCCAGCTTATTTAAAGGATAAGCACTTTTTCAATTCTCTGGGGCTGTTTGGACTAATGGCTGTTGAGCAGGGCCATATTTTCGTTTCTTTTCAATGGGTTTTGCAAGCTCAGCCTTTTACGCCAGGGATGGCCGGGATATTTTTTTCCTTATAATAAAGCCAGTAAAGTTGGAGTGCGATTATACGATGAGAATAGTGACAGTTTTCGGTGATAAACACCCAGGGCGAGGTGACATTGACAGTGTAGCATCTCTGTAAAAAACTCAGAGGAGAACTTCACTAACAGACCAATGACAATGGGATTTCAGAATGGAGTTGAGAAACTATTACAGGCTTTTTCTGTCTGAGTGCAGAGTTTTTATGGACGATTATGCGAGCAAAGCAAAAAATCCATATTAACCAGAGCAGTGTGATGTTATGTCGTTATATTGTGCACTATATTTCTGTTTAAATCACTTTTTGTACTAAAAAGACACAGATTAGGCATGATTCTTTTTTGATTCATTCTCGCTAAAAGTGGTAGCTTTTGCCAATTGTAAATGTCGTCTATTGCGCCACTCTATCCTTTTGTTACTGTATATTTACAGATAAAATGGTTAAACAAAACAACATTAACATATCACCGCTCATTCAACAATGGCTGAAGTGATTTTTTTTCTAAGATAACTACTTCTCAAGGCTTTTCCCAAATATTAAATCATGCCGTATTACTTTGGTTGTGGTTCCATCAGAGTGGTCCACTTTTCTAAAGAATAGAGCAAAACACTGCCATCTGTTGATTGGTCAATAAAGAAGCCTAACTTAGGTGAAAATGAGAAGGAAAAGTAAAAAAAAAAAAAAAAAAGTTGATATTTCAAGAAGACAGAATGCTAAATGTTTCATTTTTTTCACTTTTTTGGTTAAAAGTCTTATGGCCTCCATTTTGCTTTCTTTTTGTACATATTTAACACAAGGATAACTGTGGAACCTAAATAGTAAGTCCCTGAAATTGAGAAAAATCACTGAATTTCTAACTGGCAGGTCTAAGTAGGGAATAAAACAGAAACAATCTTGTAGTATTTATTGCATCAGTACACAAATGAATCTGCAACATTTTGCACAAAAGTGGATTTTCTCTTGTGTCTTTGGAGGTTCTCAGTCATATTCAAGAAAGCTTTCAAAGAAGGCATCTGGATGTACATTAGTTTTGAAGGTAAAGACATTTCATCATCATCTAAGGGACTTTGAGTAGGTTTGCTTCAAATACAGTTTACGTCTCATAAAAACAGAAAGAAAACAATTGTGTGGCACTGGTAAGAAGTCACTGTCCTCCTCTTAAACATACCAACAAGACCTGTTAAATCAGTCCAAACGTGTAGGAATCCATGTCTTTTGGAACTATACTTTTTTCTTTTAATACTAGAGGCATAACTAACAACCTCCTCATCCCAGGACCCACAATTCCACCCAACCCCTCTGTCCAGAATGAAAGACGCCACTGAAGTCAGACTGTTTGTCTTCCCCGTCTTGTAATTGTAAAACTCAGCTGAAGCCATCAGCGCTGCTTACACTGAGGCTGCACTTTGAAAAACACCCCTCCAGCAGATTATTCACATATTTGCATTTTGCTTACTATAAAGCACTCCTTTCAGGTAGTCGAGCGCCTCCTGGAACTCTATTAAGCATTCAGCAGCCTGTCACAGTCAAACAGGCTTATGGGTTTCAACCTTACCCTTGTTCCCCTGTCACTGATATGCACGTATACAAATTACAAGGCCCACATTCACAGGGGCCCACCTCAATCTCCTCCTTCCCCACGGCTTCATTTAATGACTTCATCACTCATTGCCAAGGTTTTTTTTTTTTCTTTTTCTACCATTAGGCGAGCCTTGGCCAGCTTCGCGACTGGGATTGGTTGGACGCTTAGACGGTAATTCATGCAAAAGGTCTTGGGAGAGAGCTGGGGATCCAAAGCGGCGTGATTATCCCTCTCAGTGAGGCTGCATGTGGGGAGAGCCGGCTGGACTCTAAACCCAGATCAGTGCCTCGACAAATGGGAAGCTGAGCCCCGGGGCAGCTAACCCTTCCTTAGAACTTAGTCTGTAGTGAGATAGATGGATGGGGTCACTTGGCCGATGCCTTTCTTCTTCTGTTTGACCTCAATTTTTGCCTTCTGCAGCGATTTAGTGTAGAATTATGGATTGTTTCCGGTAATAGCACGAGGGATAGTTATGTTCCGGTGTGGACAAGACACAAGATGCATCAACATCTCTCATGACAAATAAATCAACCTTTTCCCGTATTTTCTGAACAACATAGTGACATTGCTGCTTTTATTTGACTAAAAAAGTACAACCAAACCAATTTTGTTTGTAAAAGCGCTCAATGCTCATATTATGTGCTTTTTCTGAAGAAATGTAAGTCTTGAAAGTGGATAACAATGAAAAGCAGGCAGTTTTGATAAGCTTTTTTTGCTTTTTTTTAAAAATGAAATTCAGTATGATTTCTATAGCCTCATATCACAATGACAGTTGCCTTAAGGGCTTAAGGACTGTACAAAATAGCAGCCCCTGTCCTTAGACCCTCCACCATGATGAGGAAAAAAAAACAAAAAAAAAAAGAGAAACCTCATGTGTCCAGGACAGTTATATGTAGTACATTCACATACAGTTCAAAAACGAATGTAAGTCCATATAATAATGTTTCAACTTTAGTGAGTCTAAACATGTTGGTCTGCAATAAATAACTTCTTATGAAAATGAAGTTTAAGCTCACCTTAACCTTGTAGCCTTGAGTCGGCATTAGGCAGATACTAATACGTATTTTTGTCTTTTTTTCTGTTTTCTCCGCGTAAACAGATGTAGCCAGTGCTGGAATAGACACTTTCCCAGTAGGATCTTCTTCCGCCATTGATTCAATGTTGACAAGCTTGCCGTTGTAGGTACATGATGGGCTCGAGCGGCGGCAATGACATTGTAGAATATAATTGGTTGGAACGTTGAGCAAAAACCCGTCACTGGCTGTACGTTATAGGAATACGGAGTTTTATTTGAATGTTTTTTTTATTTGAATTATTTAAAGCTTTTTATTTGTTATAAAAATAAAAGTAAGTATTCCAGATTTATTGCAAAAGGCGTTAGGGGTTGGAGCTACAAATTGTCTTGACGATTTTGTTTAAAACACATTTAGTTTGAAAAAGAAATCAGAAGCCAATCTGGTGCCTAGATCATCATGAGCAGAACATTCTAATCCAAAATCTTTGATAAAAAGTCCTTGGTGACCTCTTGTTTTTTTCACCGATAATTCTTATGCCATTAGGTGAACCCTTTCATTCCTGGTAAGGTTCAGCGTATTTCGTGTGTTCATGCAATTTGGATTTTTCTTAAATTATACTACCTACTTCATTGGAATTCTTGATTATCTTGCTTTTATAAATTTAGAACGGCCATTATGATCCATCCTCGTCTGTGTGATTCATTATTCACAATGAAGCCATCTTTGCCTCTGTATCCTCATATGACCACACTTCACTCTCAGGGGATGTTGAAAAGAGGAAATTCCAATCTGGTTATTGAGAGTTGAGTATCTTAAATCCCACTCCTGTCTGTCTGAGAGCTTCCCCTTGAGAAAGTAGTCTGAAGTTAACTGGGACACTTGAAATGACTTGGACGTGGCTGCTGAGGGATAAAGGGAATTGCCACTGTACATACCACATTCCCATGGGATAAAACGAGAGGAATGAAGGCTTTTTTTTTTTTCCATGAAAGCACCTCACCAACATAAATCTCCCATGTAAGCCCGCTAGAGGCTGCTCGGTCTCTGGAAGCTTCTGTTGAAGTCCGGCCTTTTATTAAAGCTACAGCGTTCCACCTGGTGCACTCTAGTTTACACTGGTGGCTCTGGAGAAGAAAACCCAGATAAGCAGCCATCTTTTTTGGGCTTTCTCACAAGCCTTCCCTCCATCCCTTGACATTTTACTTATCGTTTTTTTTTTTTTTTTCTCCATTAATGCCAACTTTAGCCTCATGTCTGTGCTGCAGCACATTTAGTCTCCAAGGAATTCTTGGCTTATGTTTTCATCCCAGCGACCCAAGTACACACAAGCATAATATTTCTGAGCAAAATGGAGAATTTGTGTCTTACCAGTTGTCACTATTGTTTGTTTGTTTTTTTTTTCTTATGTATTTTTATTTTTATTTTATTGTAACATAAGATACAACAAATAAGATAAGTTCAATATGACTGAATAAAGGTAGAATGACAACAGTATTAAAATTAATAATAATAATAATAATAATAATAATAATAATAATAAATTAGAAAAAAAGAGAAAATTGTACAAGTAACAGTAGAAAAGAAAAAGATATTAAAAATAAAATAAATAGAATAGTAATAACTATTAAAAAGTAAGTAGACTAAAGAATTAATAAAACATCAAAAAAATAATAGTAGATGTATGATGATATATATATATATATATATATATATATATATATATATATATATATATATATATATATATATATATATATATATATATATAATACATCTACTAGTATTTTTTTGTTGGTGTCTGGCTACAGTTCTGGCTCATTTTCAGTGAGACTATTTCATTTAATTAAAAAATGTAAATGAACTTTCCGAAAAAAAAAATAAAAAAATGCTGAAATGCTCCTAATTTCTCCATCATCTATCAATTTGGCTTCATTTGGACAAGTCTGAATGTGCCCCCAATTTTTCCTCATACATCGGTTCATGAATTTAATGTCCAGTTGTAATCAGGCAATTTTCAAAATCGATATCTTCCCAAGAAAAAAAGCCCTGCAGGCTACAAGGTGACAATAAACAACACATCAGTACCAGCAAACTGCCTTTTGATTGAAGTTATCAATTTGAACAGACAGGCAATAAGGTTTTAATGTGCTTCGCAATGTCGTCCACACAAGACAAAGTGATGAAAACAGTTTGTTTTTGAGTCTAAACTCTGGCACCATTATTGTTTCTGTGCATTTTGATTATGTGTAAGTG
Source organism: Rhyacichthys aspro (assembly GCA_036850595.1). Lineage (NCBI taxonomy): Eukaryota > Metazoa > Chordata > Actinopteri > Gobiiformes > Rhyacichthyidae > Rhyacichthys > Rhyacichthys aspro. The sequence continues at coordinate 12,455,716 of CM072165.1, read as the reverse complement.
CGTCTTCCTACGTCCTTGCCAATATTGTGTGAATTGGTGGCTCTAAATTGCCCCTGGTAAATAAATGTGAGAGCGAATGGTTGCTTGTTAGAGCAGGTTGGTTCTCACGCCTGGAGCAGTTGGCATAGGCTCCAGAATCACAGATGAATCCTGTTAAAGCATAAAAAAATGGACACTGCCCATTGAAGTGTTTCCATTTCCATCTCTTTAAAACACAAACAAAAAAATCATATGATTATAGTTGGGGTCTTTGCCAAAACTAGACCCTCTTCAATATCTTCTAAGAATATCAAGAAATATACATTAGTTAGATAGAAAATACAGATTCGTTGACCATGTGTGGGTTTCTAAGTATTATAATAAAATAGAAAAATATATGTTAGATTCTGAGAAAGAAAAAAGTTACTATCAAAAGCGTCCAGATTAAAAAAAAAAAAATTGGGAAGGATAATAAATGAATGTTTGGTTAAATTGTTAAAGGAGCCGCCATATTAGAATGTGTGCAATATGATTTATTTGATTTAAGTATTGTATTTTGTCATTTATGTCTTCTTAATTGTTAATAAATATATATATTTTTAATTTTTATTTATTTATTTAATTAGGACAGTGCATATTGATCAACATATGAGCCAAAAGCATCACAGTAAATATGCCAGAATTAGCTACAGTAGCTACATTTCATCTGTTGTCCTACGGCAAGCACAATAAAACAGACATACATGTTACTATTACAAGACCAGTTACTTATTATATTACTTTTAATTAATTGCTATGGTTCTGACAGCATTCTTAAGTTAATACTGACTAGGAGTCTTATATAGAACAACTATATAATAGAAAATTCACCGCCAATCTGACTTCTGTACTTCTGCTGTGTCTCGACGCGTTATATGTTTTCCCCATGACATATAAACTCCCGTCTTGTATTCCTCACTCCACGTCTGCGAACATGTCCACAACCTAATGAACACCCACCAACCGTATTGATGCAAACTGTCTCGGTAGCATCCTCTAATTGCTCTACCTATCGTCTAACACCCTTCCAGCACTTGTGTTTGCTTTCCAGTGATTCCTCTCCCCCACTGCGTCCCCCTCCGCCACCATTCGAAACTAAATAATGAATTTGTTTGAAGCTAGTCTCTCTCCCGTGGCTAACCGCGAGCTACAGCCTCTTCTAATGCCATTCTCTTTAATGCGTTCTTTGCAGCAATCTATGACCCTCGGAGATAATTGCGAAGCCATTACGTGGAATCGCTGCCATTATGCGAGCTGTATGCCGCGTGATTGTTACACCTCGCACCTTTGTCTAGCGTTGAGCGGGGTCATTGCTTTGGTTGGAGATGCTGAAATGTTTAGCCAAATGTAGCTTGAATTGAAGGTAAATGCGGCATGACGGTAGAATCTGTTGCCGAGTGTAATTTAGACCTTGGGAATCTGGCGGATAACGCTAACTACAAGGAGCCACATTCCGCAACTGTGATATTTCAAGGTATTTAAGATTGTTTTATGGAACAATCTATGCTTGAAGTGCATTGAAAGTCATCGAATGTGACAAATACCAACAGGGCTCTGTGCCGGCTGTGGCTCCCAAACCTATTTGTGAACTGAGCAGTGTGTTCACCCCAAAAATAAATGGTTCGAAATAGTCTTAAAGGTTCAATTAGTCTTCTGCAAAAGTTCTTTTTTCGTTGTTTTTTATAAATGGACCAGACCAGAGGAAAATAAACACTTTTGTTAGATTGGGGAGGCAATCGAGATTCAGAAACAGGTCCGTACGACGGTAAAAAAGGTCATCGATGTTGTTTTCTAGCCTCAATTAATTGCAAAGCTTAGATATAATATAACTGTACTTTTTACAGACCGTTGCCCTGTTCCGTAAACGTTGACGCTATCCTCTTAGTAACACACTGGTTAAAAAAAAAAAAAAAAGTTACTGTTAAAGGCTTATATTATCAGCTGTTGTTTACATGAGCTTTACGTCGATAAGTGCGTTCCCATGGTGACGTACAGCTGTAGAAAACTGGATCTGCTTAAGCTGGTTCCACAGGAAGCATCCAGGTTTGTACAAACAAGGGTCAACTCTGTTCTCCATAATTCCACTCGACTAGAGGTGTTCAATTAGAAATTTAGAGCGGTACAGATTAAGAAATGTTCTGAAAGTGAAGGTGTACAACATCTTGATCCTATGTTGTGATATTCACTATGATACGGTGTTATTGATCCATTTTATACTACTTGAGACTGGAGAATATCCCAGTAACAATCACCATTTTATCAACATTTAGAGACATACACAGACAGACTGAAATTCAATCTTGTCTTTATTCATTTTGGGCAAATTGGAGTTATCTAGTCTTCAATATATAAAGGGATTTAGATAGTAAGGGGAAGTATCTGTTATATTCTAACTTCATTGTGGCCTAGATTTCAGTTGACATGTAGATATGTTGGTTTTTCCCTGTGTGGACTTCCTCAATGCCATTCTCTTACCAACAGCCGACTCCCAAGCTATTCCTTACACAACGCACTTTACTTTTCACTAATCTCTGATAGATCTAGCCCCTAGTCTGCCCCAACCGATCATAGACACGCTCGCACAGATAACTCGACCCCAGGCTTCGTCTCAAGGCTAGATACCCATCTATCCATCTATCTCTTACATTCGCAGTACAAGCCTTTATAAACATCTCTCCATCCTACCACGATGTGTTTAGTCTTCTGTTTCTGGCTCGCGTATTGAATGTAAATAAACTTCTCCTGCATAATCAAATTAATGCCAATTCAAGGTGTCAGACTCAAAGTGGTGAGGGGCTGTGGCGGTTGATAAGAATCTTTTCAGAGGCAGAAGACTGTAACACTTGGAGAGCTTTTATTTCGTTCATTTTCATCTTCATTTGAGTCTTCGAAAAGTTATCTTTAACATTTTTTTTCCTGCTTTTATGGAATCTGGTTTTAGTTGGATTTGAACAGGTTTTAGATGGATTTGAACCGGTTTTGGTCAGATTTGAACAGGTTTTAGTTGGATTTGCACAGATTTAAATTAGATTAATGCCTGTTAAAAAGCACTAAAACCTGTTAAAATCTGGCTATAACCTGTTTAAATCAAACTAAAACCTGTTTGAATCGAACTGAAATCTGTTCAAATCCAACTAAAATCTGTTCAAACAGGTTTTAGCCAGATTTGAACAAATCTTAGTGGATTTTAACAGGCATTAGTTTAATATAAACAGGGTTTTGCCGATTCAAACAGGTTTTTGAAAGATTTGAACAGGTTTTAGATGGATTTGAACCGATTTTTGTCATATTTGAACAGGTTTTAGTTGGATTTGAACAGATTTTAGTTGGATTTGAACAGATTTTAGTTGGATTCAAACAGGTTTTAGTTGGATTTAAACAGGTTATAGCCAGATTTTAACAGGTTTTAGTGGATTTTAACAGGCATTAGTTTAATATAAACAGGTTTTTGCCGATTCGAACAGGTTTTTGAAAGATTTGAACAGGTTTTAGATGGATTTGAACCGATTTTTGTCATATTTGAACAGGTTTTAGTTGGATTTGAACAGATTTTAGTTGGATTTGAACAGATTTTAGTTGGATTCAAACAGGTTTTAGTTGGATTTAAACAGGTTATAGCCAGATTTTAACAGGTTTTAGTGGATTTTAACAGGCATTAGTTTAATTTAAAAAGGTTTTAGCTGATTTGAACATGCTTTTGGAGGATTTGAACAGGTTTTAGATGAATTTGAACTGGTTTTTGTCAGATTTGAACAGGTTTTAGTCGGATTTGAACAGATTTTAGTTGGATTGGAACAGATTTTAGTTGGATTCAAACAGGTTTTAGTTGGATTTGAACAGATTTTAGTTGGATTTTAACAGATTTTAGTTGGATTCAAACCGGTTTTAGTTGGATTTAAACAGGTTTTAGCCAGATTTGAACAAATGTTAGTGGATTTTAACAGGCATTAGTTTAATATAAACAGGTTTTAGCCGATTCGAACAGGTTTTTGAAAGATTTGAACAGGTTTTAGATGGATTTGAACCGGTGTTTGTCATATTTGAACAGGTTTTAGTTGGATTTGAACAGATTTTAGTTGGATTTGAACAGATTTTAGTTGGCTTCAAACAGATTTTAGTTGGATTTAAACAGGTTTTAGCCAGATTTTAACAGGTTTTTGTGGATTTTAACAGGCATTAGTTTAATTTAAACAGGTTTTAGCTGGATTCGAACAGGTTTTTGAAGGAGTTGAACAGGTTTTAGTTGAATTTAAAGAGGTTTTAGTTTAATTTGAACAGGTTTTAGTTTTATTTAAACAGATTTTAGCTGGATTCGAACAGGTTTTTGAAGGATTTGAACAGGTTTTAGTTTTTGTAGCGAAAACTGGCTTAACCTATTAAACATATTGCCAAAAATAAACCTACTGAATGTACAGGAGATCCACATAAAACATTGTTGAAGTTTATTCAAAAACATCACAGTGATTTCACAGTCAGTCAGTTGATGTCATAGGAAAAGATGATGAATAGGCAGTAGTAGTACAATAGAGATGCCTATGATAATACTAATATAGATTTACATTCATAGATCTAGTCATTTGGATTACAATGAAGTGCTTGTGCAGTCTTTAAACCTGTGCTTAAGTCTGTCACATCGTGCGGTGATTGATCACTTCCCCGCTGGCTTTTCTTCATTATGACATTAATCACGGGGACATTTTGAAGTTGGTTCCTGCCCTCCCGCCCCGCGCAGGAGCTCCTCTGGCACTCGTTTGAGCCGAAGATGATAATGAACCTGTTGAAAGATGAACCGGCTCCGAGCGTAAAAGTTGCAAACGCGAAAAGGTCAGTGTGAGCAACAAGCCAAGCTGGCACCCGGCAGAAATGTCAGAAACACAGTTCATCTGCTGGTATTTGACAAAGGCGCACCAATTAATCTTGAATTGTTCGGTGCTAATACAGTCAGCTGGAAGTCGGATCACAGTGAGTCACATGAAGGGAAAAGAGAAAAGCGTCAGTTTACAGCATGAACAACATTTTCTTTTCAAATTGTTCATTTCTACTGCTTCTGAAAGCCAGTCCACGTGGTTTGGGCTATTCATATTTTTTTTAAAAGGTTTTTATTACTATACAGTATACATGTTTGAGTATACACAAAGTTCAACATAACAGAGATGGTTAGAATGCTTGTGATTTTTTTCGTATTTCTCACGTTTTTTTTTTATAAGTTTGTAATGCTCTAATCCAGAGGTGTCAAACTCAAAGTGGTGAGGGGCCGCAATAGTCAATAATAATCCTTCCAGGGGCCAAAGATGGAGATTAAATTTTGAGAGATTGTATCCTGAACAGGTTTTAATTGGATTTGAACAGATTTTAGTCAGATTTGGACAGATTTTAGTTGGATTTGAACTGATTTTAGTTGGATTTGAATAGGATTTTGGTGGATTTGAACAGGATTTAGACAGATTTGAACAGGATTTAGTCATATTTGGACAGGATTTAGTTGGATTTAAACAGGTTGTAATAGGCAGTGGTAGTTTAATCTTTGTAGCAAAAATCAAAACCATCTAAAACCTGTTCAAATCTATCTAAAACCTGTTTGAATTTAGCCTAGTGCCAAAAATGTAAACTACTAAATGTATTGAAGGGCCACATAAAACAGTGCAAAGGGCCGCATTTGGTCCCCGGGCCTTGAGTTTGACATGTGTGCTCTAATCTATTGCAATGCACACTGTTTGAGTGGGTTGTATTATCATTTACTATTGCAAATAAACAAGACTGTTTTTTTCAAGGAGCCAATTTTACAATAAGCAAATGTTTGGAAGCTGACAGTACATTTTGATTTTGTTCTCCAAATCCTAAAGTCAAGTGTGAACAGGTCTTGAATGTAAAGTTTTTGTTTTTTTGTCTTGTATTGCTGGCAAAGTTTAAAGTAAATAATGTAAAAAATCGAATTAAAGAAAAAAAAAAAAGGATCTGGTAAAACTGCAATTGATTTAAAACACACTTCATGAACTGACAGTTATGGATAATTATAAGGTGCATGTGTGTTAAACAGGAAATAGTATAAAAGTGCATATAATTTGATGAAAATGAACCTAATGAAAGTTTTCGAATTTATGTTTTTTGTCTGTTTTTTTGTTGTTCACCAAATCACACACTTATATCACACTCATTTTTAATTCACATGTGATTTCATCAATTTACATAATCTTTTAATTGTCAATTCATTCTTTTAAATGCATTACATAAGGTCTGTGTTTAATTCAGGTCCAGTTTTTATCCGATTATTTTTGTTATTTCTCTCCTTTAGTTACATAATGTTGCTTTAACAATACTCACTGTACTTCTTGTTCAGTGCTCTCCCTTTCCGACCATTGGAGCTTTGTTTTTCTCATTTTACTCCACTTACATCTAAAATATTCTCATGCCTCCGCTGGGAGTCCTCCACTTCTTCTATTTTTACTACTGTAAATGCTTTCCAAGTCATATAATGGTGGAAATGGCCACCTGTGCTGTGCATATTTTCTGAGTGCCTTTTTCTTTTGTTTTGGTGATTTACACAGATCTGGCGTAAATGAGTAGAATAAATTGATGGATTGTCCCACTCCCAGCTCCCATCCATTCTTGCAAACAGCATTACACCAGTGGGCCACAGATAAAGTGTTAACGGCTCAGTTCCTGCCTGTGCCAGCGGTTATAAAGTGCATTATATATCATTTTATATCCTTTCTATTCTTCATTGTCTTTTATATCCATGCAGCTTCATGCTTCCGTCCCTCCATCATCCGTACGTCGCTGTCTGCTTCGCTTTCTGTCGCCTAGCCTTCATGATTAGTTCACAGGTGTGCCGTAATCTCTTCCAAAGCATGAATTATGACAAAACAAACAGAGGAGCCACAGAATACAAAAGCGGCGCTCCGTCGGCCCTCGACTTCCAGGAACGAAGGACAGCGGTGAAGCGGATCGGTCCGGCGTCCTTCGCATTCATTTCTCACCCTGTGCAGCGCTGTCAGAAAGGGCATTCCATATAATATTTTCGTCAATAGTTGTATTTCATGTATGAGCCGGGGTAATGCGATGTAAGTTTACACGGCAACACCCCCTCGATCAATGTCAGCGCCCTTTCTGACATTGGAGAATGACACAGTTTCGAACCGAGACTGATTACGGCGGATCAGAAGGGATGAGCGTATCAGTCCGCCCAGCTTCTTATGATCAGTCGCTGAATAAAAAGCAGTAAAGTTTATTTTATAGCTGGAAGAAAGGCAGTGCAGGGTGCTGTAAACTGCGGGAGAGAGTGGAATGTATGAGATGTGAGATAAAGACGGTGTAAAAATGCCAAGGATGCTAACGGACTGTACAAATCTTGAACTGTCCAGCATCAATAGGCGTTATTTTTCTTATTTATTGGGTTATTAAAATGGAATGTATATGTTATGAAGGAAGGCAATTTTCACTGAATTTAAAAGGGAATTGTGTAAAAGGTTGTAGGAACGCATTTGTCAATACTATGTTTTAAATAGCGTAAAATATCATGTTTTGGAGTTGTTCAAGGTGACAGAAAGACATTTAAAAACAACAAAGAACCCAATGGGATATTTTGTTGTGAAAAATAACAAAATGAGCACTAATTGAGGAAAAGCACATTCAAGTTTGTGCACGGACATTACTAAACTGATTATGTTTTAGATTTTTAAAGTCAAATTTAGATCTATTTCCACTGGGTTTGTTTAAAGAAATAGTCATGTCCCTGCAGGGCTACCATAGATGTAGCGTGAACTGTTCACAGTTTTCGGTTGGTATTCATCATTTATAGCAGGAATTCTATACATTTATTCTGTTTCTTATAAAGGGCGGTCACAGTGGTTAAGATGCATGTGTTGTGTCTTGTGTTTACATTTTTAAATCCTCTTAGTTTTTCCGTTTGGTAAGAATAAAGATAGCCCCAGTTTGCCTCACTCTTGAAATCAGAAAAAGATCTGGAGAGGTGTCAACATGCACTAAATGTTCAAATTTGAAATATATTTACATGATACCATCCATTTACAACTGTTGGACTATCTATGAACAAACTTTTGGGTGTTGTATATTGACGTCTTGACTGCTATATTCCTGCAGGCTTCCTTTAGACAAATCAGATGATGTTACATTGTCTTTTTAGCTTGTTTAAACAGGTTTACCTAGCTCAGTTTTCTTACTTCTTGAGAACAGCACCCAGCTTGTGCTACACGTAGACCCCAATGTCCTTGTTTACTGTCCTATAAGCTTTAATGGTTCTCAGTTGCCTCTTCTATCCAATGAGAACATTTGGACATTTGATCTGCTCCTGAACTTACTTGTTTTGATGAGAATCTTTAATGAAAAGTTCAACCGCACGGCTCGGTATTCTCTTTGTACTTCTTAGTCCGCCTCTCGTTTGCCTTACATCGCGCTAATAGACGGTGTGAGCAGTCTGTAACAGTGGTGTATCGCAGCAGGGCAGCTCGGGGTGCCCCGGGCGGAGAACAGTTTAGAGGCATGAACTTTTCTACTGCGCTCATTAACCCCTCTCATAAAAAGAATAAAAGGGGCTGTATTAAAAGCACTTCTTGATCTGATGAGAGCATCTGCACCAGCATCTGTTAGCCCAAGGGCACACATCGCAGCCAATCTGTGTCGATCCCCACGAATCCTGAAATACCCTTAACTTTTAGCAATGGATTTGATTTCGACTGGTTTGAACCTTGCTTTCTTTTAACATTTTCTAAACCATTTTGCCGGAGCTGTATTCGGCAGTTAATGCTCCAGAACCTGAAGGCTTCGTCTCCAGTTTGTGTTAGATTTCATTCGATACGGGATCGATTAAGCCGTGGTGACTTTTAAGCAACAGTGTTAAAGTCTCCATCATCTTTACGCCGTCTACTTGTTTCATCTTGGCTCGGTGCCCGCTGGAAGTGTGCCCTCCTTCTGCCTGTCAACTTCCTGTTCCCCTTACCGTGCTCCATCCCTCAACTTTCTCCGGAGGGATTCGACGAGCTAATGGCTCCAGTCTCGGCCATTAATCAGGCCCCTATTAGCCCAGCCTGTATGGAGCTTTAGACTAATGGAAAGGCAGCGATGAGAAGACTGGATAGGACAGTGGAGACGGATGGAGAAGGGATGAGATGGAGGTAGGTTTGAGGAAGTAGGACGGGGAGAAGGTGAGATGCAAGGGTTATATTTTTTATCTGTGTCTTACTTTTCTACACGGGCCAGCTCAACTTGTTTTTAAGGCGAGGATCTTAACCATTAAACAAGTGAAAAAGAAAAGGTCTACACTTGATTAAATTATTGGCTATTTCAATTTCAGAGACTTCAGGAAGTGTTTGAGAATAAGTGAGCTTGGACCATCATTTAGAAGCAAACACAAAATGGCTATCATGCAACTTATTTAAAAACCATTTTACCGGTTTAGTAAATGACACCAAATTATTATATTTAATTGCACCTATAAGCTTTTTTTGGACGTAACATGCCGTGTCAAGCACCAAGGTTACATTTGCTGTGGTTACTTTAAGAAATAACAAGTTTGTATTTAGGTTTACAGCAATAAAGTGATGTTTGGTAGAGGTTTATGTGTTGCATCATGTCGGCTAGACTATACTTCAGTACATTAAGTGACTAAATTCTACTCTAATCATTCTAGAGCCCTGCAGGGACATGTTGTTGTTTAGCTGTTGTTTGGTACATTATAATCCAGATTGGTAATGACACAGAAATAGTAGTTACCGTATAATTGGCAATTATACAGCATGTTATAGCCATGCACATGCACCGTTAAGGAAAAAACGTGCCACTGACAAAAGCTTTCAAGGATTTTTTCAGAAGTTTTGCTTTTATATGGCCATAGTTTTTGTTTTTGTTTTTTGTTTTTTTCTGCTTTGACAGTTACTAGTGTTAATATAAGCTGTTTTCTTAGTACTAACGTTCAAAGATCCACTTGAAGTGAAATTGAAGCTAAGATGAATCACTTTTAACTGACTCGGGCAGCTATGACATCTCCATGTGAACTGTGTGGTGCTTAATCACTCGTTAGCATTAGCCAACTCTGCGTGAGTCCTTTGATTAGCTCCGGAGCACGCCGCTCGTGTCCCTGCCTCGGTGCTTATGCAGCTTATGCTTACCTGGCAGCCGCACAGACATGCCTATGCACAAACACACGGCTCCTCCTCGTTATGACGGCCTGCGTTCTGCTGAGCCGGGCCGTTTCAGACAGCAATTATCCCAGGCAGACTGTCAGCGAGCAGCGCTACAGCGGAGGAGGGCCTGTTAGACAAAGACAACACCTTGTTTTCAGAGTGGGATCGTCCTCATCAGAGTCCGGGCGGCTCTGTGACTGAATACCTTGTCTCTGGTTGTGGTGAAACAGGAGAGCAGCAGCACTAACAGGCACGGTTTAATAGGAGTAATGCATTGGAGTGTAGATGAAAAAAAAAACAAAAAAGTCTGTGGCATGTGACAAAACCAAGGAAAAGATTAAAACTGGAATGATGAGTGTAAATCTTATGCTTGTGTCTATTCTCTGATAGAAAAAAAGAGAAATTATTACTGGCTATGTGTCCAACTTCCTGTTATGTAAGCACCTCAAACAAAGTTATATTACATACAGTCTGTTCGGATCAGTTGAATCAGTTAAGACCTTGTCACACTGTATGATTTTTGCTGTTGTGGAAGATTGCTACATTTCACACAGTACAACTTGAAAATGGGAACAGTTTGCATCTTGTTGCCTGACGCACTGCGCGATCAAAAATGCCAAGTGCAATGTAGGCAATGATTCAGCTCTGGTCAAAAGTAGTGTTCAAAAGAGCAACAGAGTTTGGGAAAAGAGGTCATCTAAGCTTCAATGTTGCAAAAGAGCTTAAGGCAAGTTGTTAGCATAGTTTTATTTACACTTACATATCTATACTTCTATAATTTACTGTGTTTGAAGCAAGATTCACTACGATTATCCTAAATTTGTGACAAATAATAGTCAAAATTTAAGCTACAAATTGTCAAATTGATCAAGATATTACACACTAAATACACACAAATCACTGCTTGACTCAAATGCTATCAAAACACTATTGATAGTATTCTTTTGTGGTATGTCGCTGTGGCGTAAATATCGACGGTGCAACCGGTGCAACTGCACTGGGGCCCCGATGCCTAGGGGCCCATGATGAAGGAGAAAATAAAAAGTGTCTGTCCAGAACTGCCACCAGCCCCTGTTTTTGTGAACGGAATAGCTTGGGGTGGGTCGGTAGGTAGAGGTGTGTGGGAGGAGATTATAATTTGTCCAATCACCTGATACCTGTCAGTCATCGCGATGACATGCGTGAGTTGTTTCTCCTTTCAGCGAGAAAAAAAAGCATGTGGATGAAAGTTGACAAGAATAGGTGTCAAATAGCATAATCATGTTTAGCTAGCCTAAACAAAAAAGCGGGGCACAAAAGAGGAAGGAACGAAAGGCGCAGGATGAATATAAAGCTAAAATGATCAAATTAGAAAAGTTTTTTACTCAAACCCAGGAAAAAGCTAGCATCCCGCCGGAGGCTAGCGGCTGCTTGCCAGCTAGCTCAGTAAATGAAGCGGTATCGACCCTACCACCGCCTCCCGCTTCTTCTTTTAAGTGAGTACTACAGCTTCTTTTTGTTATTGAAGTGGCATTGGTGGGATTTAAATCTATGGCAATGTACTTGTAACCTCATATGTTGGAAAAATATACACATACTGTCTGTAAGCCTGTAAACTAATTGAATGTTTGATAGTTTGGTGACGAACCACTGTCCGTGGTGCTGAAAGGCTAGTTTGCATGATGAGTGTGTGGCCAGTTACCGTTGCCATTGGTAAAAATAGCAGTTTTGTCGGGTGGCTGTGTGTGTGTGTGTGTGCGTACGTGCGTGTGTGTGTGTGGGTGGGTGGGTGGGTGGGGCGTTACCATGTTGTTACGCCAAAGGTATGTCGTCATTATTAACCTATAGTAAATGCATTTGCTTTGGCTTGATGTTGTGCTGTGGATGTCAGAGAGAAAATCTGCTATTTGTGCTAGTTCTGAAGTGAATAAAAACTAATGTTTGCTAATGGAGCATAGATTTATTGTTTGGAAAAAAAGTTTAAAATTAAATGTGCTTTTAATGTGGTGTCAATAAGGTAGTCAAGGTCATTTGAATTGCAACCGGTCTTGCATAGAGCAGACAGGATATTTTGTTTCTATTGATGAACCTGAATGTCACATGAGTTGAATACTGCAAATTATTTGGAAACTCATTACTTGAGCTCTTTCCAATGTATAAAAAAGACTAAACCACATGCTGTGTGCTGTTAAGCCTTATTGCCCTATGTGTTATGAAGTTATTTTTCTTAAGATAAACACTGAACACTATTTTCATATGGTTGAAATGTGCACCGTATCAGTTTAACCCAGATACATTGTTTATGTTCCTTCCATAGGCAGGCTAATGTGAGCAGATAAAGAATACCCTCTGACAGACACAGCGCTGTCTTCTTCAGTTATGTTGGTGCTGCTGTGTATGTTGCCTTCAAAGTAAACACACATAGCGGTAGGTTTTCCACTTCTTGCATGACAGCGCCTCTGCCAAGACCTGAAATATATATGAGAGGGTGCACCATTTCAGGACCTCCCATTATGACTGCGAATCAGAGCATTCTCTTCAGTGCTGAATAATTCATGCCGAGAAAGTATCTGCTTAGTCAGATTTTCTTCCTTTCTACCTGATGTAGGGAATGGATAGAAAGCAGTCAGCACTTGTCCTAGAGTGGCCCAGACTTAGAGTTGCCGCTAAGATCAAGTTCGAGTCTGGGGACTTATAAAAAGAAAATAAAAACTTTAATCTTCGGGATATGTTAAAAGAGAATGCTTGTTCCTTTGAAAAAAAAAATCTCTTTTTCTGGGAAGGCTTATTAGAATTCCGGGATAGTATTTGATCTCCGGGCGAGTTGGTGTATTTGAATTGCAATAAGAGGAGAGAGCTCAGGTAGAGGATGCGTTGGGGTAGGAAGGGGTAGGAAGGGGTGGGAAGGGCTGTTCCGGTCGTCCTTTTATTTATTCCAGACGCTCTCAGTGTCCCATTACTCAAGAGGCAGCCAGAGAGCTCTTACTCATTGAAACCCTGTTAAAGCCCTGCGTCAGCAACAAAGACAGGCTGAGAGAGAGAGCCTGACACACTGAGGCCAACAGACAAAACCGAGGTGAGACAAAACACTCATCCTGCTCTCAGATGCCTTTCCTCCTGTACATCTGCCCTGGTGGTTGCTATCCAAACCTCCATTAGCCCCCATGAATAATGGAAACGAACAATGAGCTTTGAGCTCCCTTCACTGCAGGGACTTAGGCCCTTGTGAGTGAGCGAGTGGGTGGTACAATGTCAGTGTGGAGTATGTCCAAGAAAGACAGGAAATACAGTTTCTTTGAAAGTGGGAGCCATTTTTGCCCTGCTCTGATATATATGTATGTCTAGAAGTATTTCTTTGGTTCAGTACTAGGGGCATACCTAGTACTGGTCCAACTTTTTCAGGACAAACCCAATTCTGATCTGGGTCCTTTGTGTATCTGCCTGTACCATAACCTACCTGATACCATTATACAGTGCAAGGTGGGCGTTTTTACAATATATACAATACAATACAACAATCTACTTTATCCAGCTCTTCCCAAAAAATACAAATGTTGAACCTTGAAAAATATGTTGACTGTATGCTAATCCTAAAAGGTTAAATGGAGAGACCACATTTCTATGGACTAAAAGTGTAACGTAATTTAGTGTAACCTTCAGGTGGGCGTCAAATGTGAATAATTCAGATTCTCTGGACAAGTTTGTTGACATGCTGGTCCTTTGATTTTGATTGTGTGACTGGTGCTGTAAGCAGAGTGCACAGAGCATGAAGCCCAAAATCTCCACGGCATGTTTGTATATTTTTTCAATATGCATATCATCAATGGTGAATAAGCCAATGTTTTAAATACAGAGATTTTGAATGTGGACATTGTATCCCATTAAATCTAAATTTGTAGTTCTTCTAGTAACAAAGATCTGAAGTATTAGATACTACTGTCTTTTGGTGCATCCCTTTTTTTTATTTTTTGTGTATTCTTTTCTTTAAGACAATCAAATACATAGTGTATCCAAAGTTATGATCTCTAAATATTACATTGCTACACTTGCAAGTCTCTTGTTCATGTTCATCCAAGAGCCATAGCCTTGCATGAGCATAAACATGTCAATAGCATGAAATGTCGGTGTGTGGTATTGCTTTTTAACTGTAGACAGAATAGATTTCAGATAGACTTCATTGTTCCCGCGTTGATTTATGATCCACATGCCTCAGCTGTTTGCCGGCCGTGCCAAGACCATTCTTATCTCCTCCATTGTTGAGAGCGCACTTGAAACAGCTCAAATCAGACCGCAACAGCTGGCCTCAGACCTCAGCTCGAACAAAAAATGTCAGTGTAGGTGCAGAGCAAAAGAGAGGCTGTGTAGTGGAGCTCCAGAGTACAAAGGATGAATGAGAGGAAGCCAATTTGACAGGGCTGTGGAAGGTATAGACTGACAGCAGTGGAATAAAACAGTTGTAGAGCAGAGCGAAATCAGAGTTAGACTGATGTGCCCTTGTTCTCACTCTGGCTCCTCCCCTTTTTAGACAGCAGGAAGTGAGCTGAGGATAATGCGCGCGAATCAGCACGGATTTGTCAACCGCTAGACATCTCGGTTCCTTCACATCACTTCACAGACATTTACTCATGACACCGCAGCATCACCAGTCACTCTGCTTCTGATGGATCGCTTTACATCTCTGAGTTATTTCTACTCATGTCATTTTGATTCACTTCCAGACGGAAAAAAAAAAAAAAAAAAACATGACTGATGTAAAAAGTGAATATGGATTGCAAGATAAAGTGTCTTTCCAAACTTGACTGTTTGACAGTTGGATGTCAAAGACCTGCTGCACTGCAAGCTGCCTTCAGAACAGTCCGTGCCGATGAAAAAATCACAGAAGGGCTGAATTCACTTAATGGATTATGGCAGAGAAGAAGTCAATTTTATCCATGCTATAAATACTCTCTTGCCTACACTGTTTTGTCATTTAATTTTAAAGCATTTTGGAACAATAGGATAGATTTTATTATGGTATCAAGGCATTTTTTTTAATTTTATTTCCATTTTGGAGTGGTGACCTTTTGCAAACTTTAAATAAAAGATAAAAACAAATTTATAATTTATCGTGTTTGTTAATATGTCTTTCGTCATAAAAATCTCTTCTAAATGTAAAATTCACTTTTAATAGACCTTTTTGGATTACATTCTGTAGTGGCAATCTTTAGCAAGTTTAGCAAACTCTGAATAATAGCTAAAAGCAAATCTAAAATCAAATTTGTTATGTTTATAAATGTGTGTTTTGTCATAAGAGGCACTTTTGAGTTCAAAATTTTGACATTTCAATAGTGCCTTTTGGAATGACATACTGTAGCATAGCCGTACCACTCTAAACTCCAATAAAAGGCCAAAAATAAATATAAAATGTAATTTCCCGTGTTTATTCATTTATTTTTGGTCATAAAAAACACTTCTTTATAAAAATAAAATAAAATAAAAGGCCAAAAACAAATATAAATGTAATTTCCCGTTTATTTAAAAAAAAAAAAAAAAAAGGCAAAAAAAAAAAAAAAAGGAAAGATCCATTTATTTTTGGTCATAAAATGCACTTCTTTATAAAAATAAAATAAAATAAAAGTCCAAAAATAAATATAAATGTAATTTCCTGTTTTTAATCCATTAATTTTTGGTCATAAAATGCACTTCTTTATAAAAATAAAATAAAATAAAAGGCCAAAAATAAATATAAATGTAATTTCCCGTGTTTATTCATTTATTTTTGATCATAAAATAGACAATAGACAATACACTTGATCGAGACGTCAATGTTTGATTTCTCTGAGCGCTGTCAGTTTGCAGTGTGTTTACCTTACATCTTAATACTTGACGAGGGCTGGTTTATAATCCTTCCTCGTTGACGTTCGGGATCCATGTTTCCACGTCGAGCGCCGCGGTGAATACCGTACGTCATGTTACCCCGTGGAAGGCTGCACACATGTGATTTCATGCTCGGCCATGCGTGCTCCTCCTTTAATACATCCTCCCCTATTCCCTCTTTACCTCATTCCTTTATTTCTCTTCATATTGTCACGGGGGTGGGGCAGGAAGCAAACACAGGTAAAGGATTCTGACAGTTAGCTTTTCATCTTCTTCCCGACGTCTTTTCTCATTTTCCCACGCCTCATCCCTCGGCTTTATGTTTCCCTCCTCTGTCATCTTGTTTCTAAAATTTGTTTTGGGGGGTTTCCATAGGAGATGAACTGTAGGAGGCCTGCTAATGGTGCGCTGTGTTTACATCTCAATTTAGCAGCTGCTTAATGTGTGACTTCTTGGAGGTCTTGATGCTGACAGAAGGAGAGGGAGGCTCTTGTGCAAAGTTGTAGCTTGGAAACACCCACACATGCTCGTATGGTGGGAATAAAACTCCTATTAAGCATCTACTAGCAGAAGACTTTTACCCAATCTCACATTAAAATTGATTTGTCAAGACCAGAGGCTGTATTAACACATTCTGAGCCACATCACCCCCCACCAGTAAGTATGCCTCCGGCTGTTTTCCCATCGCACATTGCCCGCTGTGCAAGGGAGCTGACCTACAGCAACCGGACGTCTGATTAGTTCCCGTCAAGAGTCGGACGCCAAGCTTTTTTTATTTTTTTTAATACAGCTATCAATGCATAAATAAAGCATGCACTAAAACCAAATGTGGACCTGCACTTGAAGGAAGAAGTTAAAGGAGATGGGATGAAAATATTCTATACCTCTTCGACTTCATGGAGTCAAATTAGTGCTTGCTGAGCAATTTTCCTTTTTACCCAGCCTCCAGTTTATTGGTTGTAACCAGTTGCAAAGATAGCTGGCCAGGCTATGTATTTTACTGGATTTGGACAGGTTTAAAAAGGTTTAACGTGGACCTGAACTGTTTCAAAATGGATTTAAACAGGTTATAGATGGATTTGGACAGGTTTGAAGTGTTAGTTTAACTTGAAATATGTGTCTTTTAATCGGTTTAACACAGACTTTAACCAGTTTAAAATAGATTTAACCTGGATAGAATTGAATTTGGACAGGTTTAAAGTTACACTCAGACCATAAACAGTTTAACCTGCTTAATACAGACTACTTAAACTTAATCTATCTTGGCTCAACACATTTTATAACCATTACAATTCAGCAGAACCTATGTATTTACATCTTCTATACTCAAACCAGATTCTAATGTGTAAATAACTTACATACAGTGATTTGGATTATTCATGTCTTGATTTTTATGCCGGCCGCAATGACAGAACAAGATTATAATAGGGGCCAGACCATTGCATGCGGTTTAATAAGAAACCCATTAAAATCCAGCCCTTTTATAAATATAAATGTAGCATTAGGCAGAGCCGCCATTACAGCATCACTGGGGACTAGTACGGAGAGGGGCAGCTGGGAGATTGGGCCTATTGACGACATTTATGGTCCCCATTGGCAATAATCTGTTGGTGACATTAGCCTGTTCAACATGGGCTTTAAATATTTATAAGGGCCCATAAGTGAGAGCACTTCCTCCGCATTTTTTAGTATTTTTAAATCTGTCTCTGAATGAAGCCAGTGGAGCAAAACTACAGAATGTAAACTTCAAACAACATGGTGGAACAACTTTTTTCTCTGATGCCACTTGATCTTTTGATGGACAAGTTTTTAGATGTGCACTTGCAAACCTGCACTCTGGTCCATTGCGGCCACCTTTCTCCACTATTGACATTTATTGACATGAGCAAAAACCTGTTCTATCCTCGATATTTTTTACACACATGACCAACTTACTCTTCATTGTTTATCCATTCATTTTCTCCCGCTCATCTTTCAGAGTTCAATTAGCAACTAACTGCATTAGTGTGAGTGAAAATGAATGTCAATCTTTGGTCAGGCGCAATAGCAAACGTTGACAGTTGTTGTCTCACACCTCGTTCGTCTTCTTCGACGCCTTAGCTGTGCCCGGAATGAACAAGACCATTCTGTATCCTTTACTTATCGACTTCATTTTTATCTGTCTCCATCCCTTGCTCACTTGTCTGTATTTTTTCCTTCCTTCCCACATCTCTGTATCGCTCTTTGTAGTGTCGCCTGCTCAAAGAAAGGCTAGAAAGAAGCCCTCGTATTTGATTGCACAAGGGTCAGAGATGATTGCTGCAGGTTTGAAGCCCTCACAGAAGCTCCGCATGTACTCGTCCGAGGGGGGCATATTAAATCTGTGTGCAAAATCTCCGTTGAAAGAAGGAAACGGCAAGAAACTCTTCGAGCTTCTCCTCTTGGCCTATCATCCTGAATGTGCCGAGAGGATCGTGGCATGTTATTACAGCCCACAGTCTTTTTTGCTCGCATGTAATTCGCAAATTTTGCCCAAAGCAGACAGACAGAGGCAGCCGAGGTAACAAAGACGCCAAAACGAACGGGGTGGGTGACTTCGAGCAAATGATTCGCAGTCTTTTTGTCCAAATGATTCAAGAGGACTTTTTCTACTTCTGTAAAGTTGCGATGGAATAAAGTGCCGCCATTGATTCCCTAAGGTCGAGAAGGGGCGCTCGATAGATGTACTGCCCTGATGGGGTTAAATGATGAATGGCAGTTTAAAGCACTCGCAAACACCGCTTGATTTCCTCCAGGAATTGGTGTGCGTCCAAGCTGATAAAAGCCTGCCCTCATCTTCATGTTAATGACCTCGGCTGTCTGTCCCAACCTCGGCGACCTGAGGACATCTCCAAACCCCAGTCGGCCGCCATTGCACTTAAACAGCCCGTCTTAAAACTACTCCGGGCTACTTTTTCAACCTGTCCGTGCAATTTGGAGCCATAATGTCCCAGCAGTCACCATTACCTCGGCGAGGAAAGGCAAAAGTTCCAAGAGAAAGATGTTATTAAAGGTGTAATGGGCGGGCAAGGCAGCAACGGGGAAGCAAGCTTTCCGGAGAGGTCTTGAAATATGATTCCCAAAAAGCAAACCGACAGAGAAAAATGTGGCAGTTACGCTCACTTATCACCACAAATCAGCTGCGTGTCATCAAAAAGCCTTCAGGTACTCACCTCTGCGGGATCTAAAGGAGTCTGGCAGACAGCAGGCAGCTAAGGCCATGGGGAAAAACAAAGTCATTATTCCCGACGGGCCATGTTTAATCATTTTGCCGTTATGCTTTGGATAACTTCTGACCCAGACATGATAGAAAATTATTTCTGCGCTTATGGGTGATCCAGGGAGTGGTTTCCTGAAGGACACTGGTGGATTTAATTACTTTTGGAGCAATTTTCTTTTATGGATCAGCCTTGTTCTTCCCAAAAACAGAAGCCAGTTTTTATTGTCACTTCTTGTTGCGGGATATTCCTGTCTGTGCAGTGTAGCAGTGTGCTTTTTAGTTTCAATATCACATTTAGTACTTTTTATTGCCCTGTTGTAGAAAAGAGCCTGTGTATATCACACTCAAAAGTGGCTGGATACGGGTTTAAGAAGAAAGAAAGAAATTGCCACCGTTTATTACAGAAAGTGGCAGAAATGAGACTAGGAAGAGAATTTGCAAAAATTAATCGAATTGAACTTAAGATTAACATAAACTACATTAATTATAATTATTCCAATAAAATTAGTTTAATGCAAAATTTATTGTAAAAAGTCAAAAGCAAAATAGGAGTCTTTTCATTGACTTAACTTTATGTGACATCAGAGATATATGATTATGATTTATTTTTCTTTCTTTTTGAATGACAGAATTAGATCATGCTGCATCCTTCAAATATTTTGCATAACTTTTAAATTTATCTGGGACACGGATTGTATATTGTCTACACCAAAAAAAAAAAAAAAAAACTCCTATTGGTCGATGCCTCAAAGAAATTGCAAAAAAAAAGTCTCACATCATTTACATTTAACAACAAACTCGACCAATTTGATCGGAGCCATTTTGAAATTTGTATGTGAAAGCTTTCCTAAAGACTATAAATGGTTAATATGATATGATGTACTATCATGGTGGATTTCATTTTACTGTGGAATATCAATCGAACAGTTTTGTGTCGTAATGTGCGCTCATTTTTAAAATATTTCCTTCGCTTGAATAGTCACTGCACTCTATTAAGCTTTGTCGGTTTATGAGCCAGGATAAGCTAATACTAATGAGTCACTTCCTAGCTCTATGTGCTAATGACAAAACCATCCAATATTCCAGATGGCCGGTCCAGCCTTTTATTAATTTGATTTTGCAAATATTTGTTCCAAAATTTCTTCCTAGAATAGCCTTCTCTTTTACCCAAGCACGAACAATAGAATAACAATAGTAAATGCACTTTGAAAATGAGCTTCTTCACGTGCATTATTGTCCAAACTGTGACTCTAACTCCTCTCCGCTCATCTTCCCCCACTTAGCATTCCCTCCCTGCAGCCACTGCCTTGCTTCCAAAGTCTAGACAGTAATTTCATGAATAAATACAATAGGGATCACCTCCATTTGGCCTCCCTGATTGATCTGTAAGCCCTGCGCTCACATGATGAATACAATGCAAAGAAGAGCTGTGGCGGATAGCGGCCCCCGACTACAAACAAAGCCGAAAATGCACGCTTCTGTTGTGTGCTTACTGTCGGTCAGCATTATGTTGAGTGCACGAGCATATAGACACACTTACAAACGTCGACGCAGCATCTCGGACTTCTAAAGATAACGCCAAATCTGCTTACACACTGTTCGCCGTGGCACAATGAACGGCTCAGTACTAGTTTAGCGTAAGAAAATGACGTTGATTCACACAATACAACGTTACCGCATTGTGTCCAACGACAAATGCCTCTATATTGATTTAGCTCCCCCATCAGAGGCATTTCTCCTTGATGACACTTAACTACCTCCTATGGCTGTAAAGTCAACATAAATAAGAGCCGTGTTATCGCGCGCTCCCACACACTCAGAGAGGTAATGTTCTGGGCTGCCTGCTCCAGTTGGAAAAGGTCCTTCTCTGCCGGTGGTGCAGTAGATGGAGGAGGGTATAGGATGGGGGGGTGGTGGGTGTAGAAGAACAAGGGCTAGCTGCTGCCGCTGCTGCTGCTGCGTTCATGTCCACGGGGCCAAACTCGCTTCTCCTTCTCGCTTCGTTGTCAACTTGCGTTACCTTGGATTGTGTGGTATGTAGGTGTTCAGGACAGCAGGAAGTGTGGCTTAGATGTAATGTGCTATATGTGAGAGCAGAGCGATGAGTAAACACTGCTGCATTGTTCATTGTTCCAATTTATGCGCTCCATCTACTAAAACTGGGATACTATTACCAAGGAAGTGGGATTATGCTGTGTATTAATGCAGTATTTTAACATTTTAACATGCCACTTCAGACTAAGGTGAGTGCCCCCATTAGTTTTGAGGCATACCAGGGTTTTTTGATGGTGTGAGCCAAAGAGTGACACGTGCAACTTGCATATACAGCATTGACGTAGTGGGTAATTACTGTAAAATCTTATTGTAATAACTTATTTGTCTCGTATTTGTACTGGAAAGCACAAAATGCTCCAGTTGAAGCTAGTTTAAATGAGGTTTTCACTGACCAATTTTCATTTTGAACAATATTCAATGCAAACATAATGGACATGTTAAGTTTTAGCGCAGTTCAGTTTCCATCTGTTTAATGACAACATGCTCTCAAAATACTATTTTAGACATTGCTATATACAGGAGAAATATCAACTTTTTTTTTTTCTTTTTTAATGAATGCATTTATTAACTTCAGTCCACCACATTCATAACAAATATTGATGAATTTTTCCCCTTAAATGCCAGTTTTAGCAATTAAAGTCAAGCTTGGGGAGCGTCAAAAACACTGATTCAGATCAACTTTTATTTTTTGTCTCTTGTAACTAAATTGCTCCACCTGGGTCCTTAGGACACTTTTTTAATGGTTGCCATGGAAATATTAAGTGATTTCAACAGCAAGGAATGAAAAAAAAAAATATTATTTATTTTTAATGGGAGTCAGTGGCACAAAAAGTGCTGAAGGGACACAGGTGGGACTATTTAGTTTAAAAGGCATTTGAAAAACAAAAATCATTAAAAAAAAATTTTTAATTCACCCCAAAATACACAACCTGGCCAAGTATTTTGTAATTTGCATCAACACAGCCAAAGTAAAATTCAAAAATCACAAAAAATGTTCATGGACCTATGAGGGTAGATATTTTAATTTACATTATCACTATAATAATAATTTATTTATTAAAACAGAATGCTAGCTTCAAAATGTCTGCCATTATTTAGTTGAATTCTAAGGTTTCTTGCTTCTGTTTGCTGGGTCCAGTTCAGAAAAAAAGGTGCTTTTGGGCCAGTTGGGATTTTGTAGTTTCTTGAATTGCATTGAAAACTGTCCATATTCTGTCCTGTTGAGATATCTAGTGCGTGACAATAATCGTTTTTTGTTCAATTCTACAAACAAACATCTCGGGCATGGGGCCAAAGTGCATGCTTTTCTCATTCATCTATTGATAAATGTTGCTCTTCTCCTGATATGAGTTTGATTGATAATCCATCAGAGAACACCCAAGCCATGGCAAAACAGTCTGATTATTATCACAGAGAATACTTTGCAGTTGCTAATTGAAAACTGGCTGGCTTGGCCTGAAATGACTTCATCATTAGCGTGACACAACGGCAGCCCCGTCTGAGCTCAATGGCTAAACGCATTATGAGAGAGGAAATGAAGGGGAATTGAGAGAATTCTGGTGGATAGAAATGAAATGACGAGGGCTAACTGCTTTTGACTGCTAATAAAACGGCTGGAAAAACGACTGTAACCCCTAGGATTAATAGCGTGACAGGTTTTTGCTCGATTTACAGTTAAAACAAACCTTATTCTAATAAACTTATGTGTTTTCAGCTACGTTTTTGGCTCAAATTTGCACGTTCAGTCCATCTTCAAGCAATAGATTACCCGCTGCGATACAGAACGAAGGGTGGAGCGAACATCATCTACGAGCGCTAAGAGATGACTCCGGCAAGGTGAGGAAATGGGCTGGAAAATTCAGAATAGTGTCACGCTATGATGATGCCCATTTCCTGTAAAAGAAGACGGAGTGTGAGGCGGCCTTCAGCTAAGGCAGCAGGGAGCGGAATTGTCTTCAGAGTGATGGCGACGCCGCGCTAATGGTTACAAGAGCAGAGGAAACAAAGTGAAACAACAAGGACGGCGTTTTGAACACAGAAGGGTATGTTTGTCTCAAAATAGAGCAAGAGAATCGACCTTAAACTATAAATAAAATCTCCTTTTAATGTGAAGTGACAGCCACAAAGTCAGCGGGCTTTCCAAACGGGAAGCCGTGATGTGAAAAGTCCTACTGGGAAAGCACAGTAGGCTACTGCTGAGGTAGTTTTGTGGCCCATCTGTCTGCCTTGGCTTAGTCTGTTTTAATGGAAGAAAGGAAAATGTCCATGTTTGTTACTTAGCATCATGGGCAAAGGCTGGTAAATGAGAGGGAAGTTTGACCGACACTAATGAAGACATACTCTAGTTTTTATCTGAAATTATGCTATGTTTTGGTCAGTCAGCAAATATGTGCGTCAAACCTGTTCGTAAACTTTAATTTGGAAAATTTGGAGGTCATGCACTGACTTTGCAAGACACTGCACATGCATGTTGTTAGTATGAAGAGTCTGTGACAAAAAGAAAAAAAAAAAAAAGTAAAATCTGCAGTAATAAAACATATTTTGACTAGGACTGACAGGCTTTGGTCAACTAGTCAACAAATTACAGAGGTCACTGAGGTCCAACTAAAACAACTATAACAACTATAACAGAGTTATAGCTAGGTTCACTGTAAGGTAATGCACCACAGCTCCCACTCTAAACAGACAGAGTGTTCCTCATTGATTGTTGACAGTTGAACAGCTCGAATGATCAACTGGCTGTGGATAAATATCACTCGACACACATCTGGTGAAAGAGCTCTGAACAACCATCTTTAATCAACAGTCCTTTTGCTGAACATTCCCTTATTTTCTCTGCACTTAATAAAAACAGAAAAAAAGGTGGGGATTACAAACATACATGTGTTTTTTTTTGTTTTTGTTTTTGTTTTTTTACTACAGTTGAGTTCATCCAGGCACAAGGCAGCTATCAAGTTGCAAGGAGCAAGCGCACATCTCTTTTTGCTCATTGACCAGTTTGGACTGTGGTGTAAATGGAGGGATACTTAATTATTTAAAAGGTAAATACGGAAGAACAAACATTTCTATTTTGCTGCAGGATGAGACGGGATTACTGTGATTTGAACAAGGAGAACATTTGCAAAGGTTTTGCCACCAAAAATTGAAACTATTCACTCCAACTGATCATTTATTCAATCCAGGCAACTGCTTAGGCCCCTGGTCATTTCCAGACCATAGCACATGATACAGAAATCAAATTAAGCTAAATTAAAATGAGCCTCTTATAGGGCTAATGAATGGAGAGTGTGATAGCTGGTCCTTGCTGTAGGCGAGCACACGGTCATGAAGCAAAGGAAATGGTTTTAGACTCTAAAATCACAGATTACATCTGAAAACAGTCCAATTTAAAAGGGCTCTTAAGGGCAGGAGAATGAATGGGCAGAGGAAAATGTCTTGCACCAATGATTAGTTTAAAATGCATTTACTGTACACTGCCTTAAGAGGCAAGGCTACAGACTGCATATTTAAATGTGATCTTAAAGACAGTGTATTTTGAGTTCAGCTCAGTGCCTTGAAGGTAAATGAGTTCACATTCTTTCTCCTCGCAACTTCTTTTAACCTTCAGACACCAACAGCTGCAGAACTGCTTCAGTTTTATACAGTTGTATGTGCTAGTGCATATTCCAGCTTAAATGTAGACAAAAATGACAAATGTTTGTAATACTTTCAGACAGAAAAAGAAGAAGAAGTAGAACAGTGATGATTACTAGAAAGACAGGCCCTGGCCCCTGTGACTTAAAGTGGTTATATGAACAGTAGAAAAAATAATATAGAAAATAGAATAGTAATAATCCAGTCAGGATCAGACACAGCACTTCTTATGTTGTTCAAAATACAGTATTTGGGTTATGATCCAGTTTTATACAACAGCATCATCAAAAAGTTAGGTATCGTCCAAAAGCGTTCACTAATCCACTGTTGTCCATGTTCATACTTTAGTTTAATTACGTTTTATTGTTGTTGTTGTTGTTTAGTCTGACTTTTTTTACCCCAAAATTTTTGACGTTTCCTCATATTTCTTACTCTAATCTCAGAAATCTGTCCATTTTCCTCAGGATCCTGATTCATTTGTCAGAAAAAAGGTGCCCTAATCCTTTTCCAAAACATAAAAAAGTTAGTTTCTCGATCGGAGGTTTGAAAACTTTAAAAACAGGAAAAACAAATCCATCCATAAACTTGGGTACTGGAGGGTTAATCAGCGCCAGTCCCTGAAGCAGAAGCCCACAGTCCTGCTGGGCCGCTGGCTGCTTGTCTAAGGCTCCAACAGTAACATCACAACACAGACATTGACATAATAAGAATTACCATCTGCTCCGGTGGGCTCCAGTGGAGGGTCCCGGCCCCTCAGAGGTGCCTGCAAAGGAATGCCTCATCCCCGGAGACACACAAGGACACAGAGAAAAATGAGACGGAGGAACTGGAGTGTGTGAGACTGGACTGATAGGCGTCCACCTGCCCACTATTTATTGCTAATTGGCCATCAGGCGACTGAAGCTTTGCCAACACAATAGCGGGGTGCCAGCTCACCATCTGACTGCAGTATTCCCCACCTCCGTGCCTCCGTCCCTGTTTACTCACATGTACTCCGCTGTCCTCTTTCATCCTGTCACCGCTTTTGAGTTCAGAATCGCTCGAGACTATGTGTAATTGGAGAGTAATGTGATCTGAAAGGCCAAATCCTGGAGGGGAAAAAAAAAAAAAATGCCATAAAAAAGACAGCTTATGCTTTCCATTTTCTTCTGAGGCTTAGTCCCGCGAGGCGCCGCTGAATCGAAATGCCCTCAACGCTGGCGGGGGACTCGCACGGCTAACATTCGGCTGTTTCCTTAAGGCTCCGGTGCTGGGCCAACGCAGAAAATATTTGATTTGCATCCTGAAAGGTTTGTGGGTGAAAACATCTACAGACAGCTGCTGACTCTTCCTTTCGGGGGGAAGATTTCTTGAGGTTCCGTTTGAGCTGTCATTTGAAAGGTGCTAAAGCCAATCTCAGATGGCCTTAAAGCCTTTGGTCATGTGTTGACTGTGTGTGTTTGCAGATAGCATGGAGTTAAATAAACTCTCGGAACGGCGACTCGGCCTCCGTAGTTTTGCACGATGTCCTGTGGTGCACCGTGTTATATCTTATGCACAAAACTCTTTGCTAATGTAATGTAATTACTGCTAATGTCAGTAAAGAGTATCCATTTGGAAGAGCACACGCTTACTTAATCAGATATTTAATGAGATGTGGCAATCTGTCGGTTCATATTTTAATAATTAAGGGAAAACTGAGGCCACGGTTATACACTGGACTGCTCCGATCCATGTCAGTACTCGATAATGGTGCCTTTAATTCATTTTAACCCTTGATTTAAACGAGTTAAATTAATTTTTCAACAGAATTTCCCTCAAACAAAGCTTTTTTGAGCACTGCTGCTTTAGGATTTGGAATTAAACAGAGATTCTGTATTGTTTTTCGTTCAAAACCAATCAAAAAAGATGACCAGACACTGAAAACCAGCTTTGAAAGTGCATGATGCCAGTGGAGTGATTTAAAGTCTAACTACTGCTTAAAGTATATGGTATATGTGAAAATAAAGCAAAAGTTATGGGCTGTGTACGCCATATATTCATTAATGTTCTACCGCTTATCTTTTTAGGTGGTGGTCCCTAACCTTTTCTGAACATTTTTTTTTTTTTTTCACGGTCCAGTCTAGTCTTGACTTTAATCCTTATGAGATTTGAAGTTGTCTCTAATATATTTTTAAAGACAACATTTGAGATCAAAAGCGGCTGGGATGTCTGTAAAATAAACACATGGATAAATAAATAAACGTTGAGAAAATTTTGATTCTGATCTGGTTGGGGACCCCTGTTTTGTGGGTTATCATCAAATACACCGACCAATCCAATTCCTGCATGTCTTAGGGGCTTCATGGTGAGCGTCATACAAAACATACCTTACAGCACATCCTTGAAAGTTGATTTATTCAGAGGATTTGAGCCACTTCCTTCTTCCACCGATACATTTTCATTCGTGTGTCCGACCCAGGGGTAAGTGGCAGCCATTTATTTGGAGGAGTGAGAAAGCCATTATAAAGCCTATGGATGTAGAAAGAGTGAGGCAGAAGTGTGCTAACCACTCCATGATGCTCCCATGTCATACAAATATATTTCAAAGAATACTGTTTTTCATCTTATGCACAATAGACTGAGTCTGGTTTTCATATTTTTCGACTCTTGTCAGTTATTTTGTGACCATGCAGGCTTAAAAAAAAAAAAAAAAAAAAGATTTTTTATGAGATGGTTGAGGAAAATTTAAGAACTGTCAGAAATTCAACTTCTTGCCAGAGACCATCTGATAATTAAGGCATCATGACATTTCCCAAAACAGCACATCACATTACATCACATCTGCTCGAATTTAGATGGTTATGCTCATTCTGACAGCGCTTAAATCTAATATTAGCCTCTTTCATAAGAAGCCATTACAGTCCCTGCTTATTCGACAATTGTAAACTATTACTGTAAAAAAAATAAAAAAAAGGATTTGGTTCAAATCACAGGCTTCATTGTAAATCCACAACTGCTGTAATTACAGTAATATTGGGCTCCACGGCGTGCTTGATTTTTTTAAAGAAAATTTTAAAATAACACGACTAGTTTGGTGTTTTAACAAAGAAATGAAAAAAAAAAAATACTACTTTTATGCTCCTCATCCATTTCCATTAGAATTTAACACAACATCTAATAGTTTTCCAATCAAAGCCTTCTTATTCTCGCTGATTTGTCTTTTATTGTGAAGAGCCAACGGTAATCTTGTCCTTAATGGCTATTTTAAAGCACTCGAAGCACAATTAGTGTCGTTTGCATCAGTGCAGTCATAATGTCATATATATAGATGTATATGTAGTACAAACAAGTAAGTAAGGTCCACTAAAGCTGAGTATAAGAGGCTTTGATTGGAAACGAGAATGGCCACTTTACTGATAACTGCTGATAAGTGGGTTGGTATAATTAACAGCCCTTCAACAAGAGAGCCAGGAATGGACTCGCTAGTAGCAAGTTTACGTTGAAGAGGATAATCGCTATGGATAAAGTGGTCTTTTTTTTTTTTTTTTTCTGTAGGAGCGCGACAGTGGAGTAAATTTGCCCTCGGGGAGTTGTAGCATGTGAGAAGAAGGAGTCGACAGAGGCAGAAGAATATGATTATGTGGTTGGCCGTTACAAATTGAATTATTTAAATAGTAATCATGGTCAAAGGAGTGAAAATACAACACTGACAGAGGCAGAGTGGGGCTCATGAGGACAAATAGGGGCTGGGAATCTGATGATACCACACGGTACAATAAGATTTCCGATAAACTGTCCACGATTATATTGTGATTCTGCAGACAATAATAATTTACAAGAAATCTAGATAGCGGTGAAAATGTACCGGAAAGATAACCCTAGATTTTTTGCATTTAAGTGTCATTTTAAAATACTTTTGGAAATTGGGCTTTTAAAGAAATATCACAAAATCTGTATCACGATTGTGTATCACAAGAAGAAACTATCCAATAATGTTAAATACAATATCTTGCCCCAGCTCTTCCTCCTAATGAGACTTTTCTAAAGGTCTAATCTGATGGATTTCCAGGCAACAATCTTCAATCTTCCTTTCTCTCTTTCAGTGCTCATAATATAAAGATTTATTCGGGTCCCTCAATATAAACAAAGAAAAAAACAGAGGGCAGTGAGTGGCTATCCACAGCTACTTGCCCTCTTATTAAATGTGTGGAACATTAAGGACATATTGTGTGTTATGATTCGTTCAGTTTTTTAAGAAAAAAAAGATTGTGTCTTTTATGTAATGGACTGAACAATAATACTAAAAGCAATGTGTTACAAAAAAAAAAAAAAAGTTTGAGGACATTGCAAAAGTCTTATAGAGGGTATACAGCCTAACGTTACAAAGTGATGCTTAAACTCTATGCTACCAAAGTTTAAATAATAAAAAGGTATTATAAATGAAATGATGTCCATTGTAACTACAACATACAATAATGACTCTATCTTTCAGTTAAATGCTTTGATGGGTTTTCAATCACAATTCATTTATGCAACAGTGCAGTACGCTGCTAATATTTAAACTCAGACAAATAAAAGCTTGTTTCATTTCACAAACAGGACTTTCAGCCTCTTTCCGGCTTCATTTAAAAATAATCTTCAAGAGCAAGAAGGATAAACATTAAGTCCTGCTTACGCAATAGACCATTAGCTTGTTGCTTTTGCACATTAGGACGCAATGTGAGTGACTCAGGCTCTTTTCTTTTAAACGCACATTTCATTTCCTTGGCTGTTCTTTGGCCTGTTTCTACAGCATCTATCACCTTAACCTTTGTGGCGCACATGGAGTAAATGCACTATTGTTCCTTTAGAAACACACATAGACAGACAGTCAATCAACGTAAGTTTTAGTCAGTCATAAACAAGAAGCAGGACATTGCTGTAACATGTTCATTGACAGATATCTAACCGAGAGGCAAAAGTTCACGGTAAAGGTTTGTGTTTTGTAGCAGCCATGCTTTGGGTTTCTTGAATATTTATATGATTCTGTAAGAGCAGCCCGGCCTCGGTGTTGGAGAGGTGACAGGACTCCGGTCTGCTCTGGTGCCTGCGGGCCGCCGTCTTTGCGCTCCCCTGCTATCACATCACGCCTCATTGGCCGGATAAGTTGACTCACTGTTTGGGCTCGACTGCCAAGACAGACGGAAAAAAAAAAAAAAAAGGAGAAAATATTATGAGAAGCTGCCATGATCGTGCCTGCTTGTACATGGATTCATGTGTGAAGACCTATCGCCGGTCCCACTGCGCCACAGATCCATTTCCTCCCCTGATTAAATTTCAACCATTTTGTGTGCCATTAATCCTATGTTCTTTTTATATTACCGTTCCCTTCTATAATTCCAGTCGTCCTAGATTAGCAATCTTCCATTACGCTTCGTTTCCTCGTTTGCATTTCGCCTTCATTCACCGCTGTTACACGCTAAAGCCACACAATGCCTATCTCTCGGCTAACAAAAGGACATCCCTGCCCCTTGCCTATTATTAGTCCCGAAGCCTAATGACTTTATCAGACCCTGTCACGGAGCGATTTTAGTGAAGCCCCTGCAGTGAGAACAAGCAACATGACACAAGCCCCACTAGAATAGAGTGTTAGTCTTTAATTAAATGTGTCGTCGTGGCGTTTGATAAGCCCAGCGGGGTGTCATGGCTGCCAGCTATAGAGGCGTACAAGAGAGGGCTGTTCCAGTAAGCCAGTAAGGTATGGGGGTAGCTCAGAGGGTCACCTGTAAACACAGATACTTGGGAAACCCGGGTTCCATTCCAGGTCAGGGGTTTGCCAACTCTCTCGTCCTGTTTGCTGTCTGTCAAATAGAGGGGAAAAAAAAAAATCTACGAGGTATGGGTACAGATTTGCACTGCCACCTTTACAAGTGCATGCAGTAAATATTAGTTATAACCACACAATAAAAAGTGCTAGAATCACGCTAATTAAATGCTTAAAAACAGCTGTAAACCAATAAAAGATTTTGTAAGTATTATGCCCTGTCGCCATTTCCACCTGTGGCCATTTGTGGTATTGCAGCAAACAAATACACAATAGCATGTATTTCACACATGTCAAACTCAAGGTCCGGGGGCCAAATGCGGCCCTTTGCAATGTTTCATGTGGCCCTTCAATACATTTGGAAAGTTACATTTTTGGCTCTAGGTTTTAAAGGATTTGATTTTTGCAACAAAGATAAATAAAAACTATTAAAATCAACCCAAAAACCTGTTCAAATTCAACTAAAACCTTTTGAAATCCAACTAAAACCTGTTCAGTTCTGACTAATACCTGTTCAAATCCAATTAAAACCAATTCAAATCCATTTAAAACCTGTTCAAATCCAACCACAAAC
This sequence comes from Rhyacichthys aspro, assembly GCA_036850595.1. Classification (NCBI taxonomy): domain Eukaryota; kingdom Metazoa; phylum Chordata; class Actinopteri; order Gobiiformes; family Rhyacichthyidae; genus Rhyacichthys; species Rhyacichthys aspro. The sequence continues at coordinate 12,424,460 of CM072165.1, read as the reverse complement.
AGTTTCCATAAAAGGAAGAAATTATTGTTTGTGTTTAATAAAATCTTCCAAATGTCACCATCTTTGGCCCCTGAAAGGATTCTTATTAACTATCGTGGCCCCTCAACACTGTGAGTTTGACACCACTGATGTATTTGGTCTTATTGTTCATCTCAATATTTTTTTTTTATTATAAAAAATCCTATAAATGTCTAAGAAAACAAAAAAAACAAACAACAAAAAAAAAACATTCAGGAATACTTGACAACAGGTATGGTCTGAGATCAAATATGGACCAGGTACAGCGGAAAAATAAGTCAGACTCCAATAAAAATTAATGGCTGCCATGAAGGACCGAGAACGAGACATAAAAAAAATAAAAAATAAAAAAAATAGTTGGCATTAACACATTATTTCACGTTTTGGTGATTGTAATATTGTTTTTAGCTTTAACCCAATTAATTTTATAGCTCAACATTAATTTTGTCAGAACCTACAGGCACAGTTGGACCAAGAAATCACTGCAGTCATGTGGACTTCACTGTGTTCTTTTGATTTCAACTCAAATATTTGCAATATTAACTACTCACAGACCGAATTATTAGTTACAGGCATACTTCATTCATGTTTAATACAGCTTATAAAATTGAATTTTATTTAAAGTTGATGTGAAATATACAAACAAATATGTCCCATTTTAATTTTAATGATGATTTTAATCAAGACCTTTTTACTGACGTGCAGATGTTCATTTTTCAGTTTAGAAAAAAAAAATACTAGTTTTCCAAGGACCACATGAACCGATCACACAGCAGCACCGATTCATTTATTCATGTTACAGTGAATTATTTTCATATTGCATTTATCACACACCTCAGTAATGTTTTATCTTTTCACCATTAAACCATAGAGGAGCTCGAAATCAAGTGTGAAATTACTGATAGGCAGTGACGAGGGGCACTTACCGATGGAGTGGTATTTATACCATCTGACATAAGCAATAGAAATAGACATATTAATCACCGATGCATCCTTGGATTCAAAATCACAGTGTTGTTGGCCTTCTCAATCTCCGTCTATTGGCAGACACAGATAGTGTTTGTCAAATATCACAGTTTGAATCATCGAAGAGTAGTGATGAATGCCTGCACCAAACCCAATCTTCAAATATGGATTGCACCTGGAAAATGCTCACACAGCCCACTTTCCAGCTGAATTATTCAATGCACACATGTGATGTGTTTACTTGGCCTGTGTCCATATGAATAAGTAATGCTGCGTCATGTATCCAGCATGTAAAGAGAGCCTACAGGGCCACAGGGAGAGGATTTGGGGATTTATTGCTGCAATGTAGTAGATTAATTTATCACTAATGTTGTATGATGCCAGTGTGAGTGATTATTAAACAGATTTGCAGTGCTGGACTGAAAAAATCTACAAATGCTTTGTGTAAACATATTACCGAGAAGGATTAGGTTTTAGTGCATGATGAAATTTTCGTATTCTAATTATTGGTTGGTCGGAATTATGAGAAATCAAAATCTCAATTCTGAGACAATAATGTAAGAAAAAGTCTGAGGAAATGTGAGAAGTCTGGTAAAAGGTGAGAATTCTGGGATTAAAATCAAAATACTTAAATTTTAAGGAATTATAATTTGGGGGAAAATAGAAAATTTGTGTGAAAAAGCTACAATTCTGAGATAAAAGTCAATGTCTTTAGGAAAAAAGTCATAATTCTCTGATTGAATTTGGACTGCAAATTGGAATTCTGAAAAAAGATTCTGTGAAAAAACATCACAATTCTTTGATAGAAGTTGTTGAAAAAAGCTACAGTCTGAATTCAGTTAAAAAAAGGTTGGAAAAAAATATGATTTCTTAGACGGAAAGACAAATTTCTTTGATTAAAGACAGAATTCTGAGGAAGAGGGACAAAATTAAGTAGAATAAAAATAATGCTCTGGATACTCGCCATCTAATCACTTGAATAATGAAATTCCCAGGGAAGGAATGGGAATGACTTAAAGTTGTAGTTAATTAGTTAAAAGGGCATCCTATGTTCTGCTGTAAATTTGCCTTGTCAGATAGGTTTCTCTGTTCTGTAGCTTCATGTGCTCACTGAGAACTGACCCTTCTTTAGATGGCTCCCTCCTCCTTCAAGCTCACTAAATGTCAGCAGACTTAATTTCCTGTTCCCCTCTAAAGTACTTGTCAAGATGCCCTATTCTTAAATTAGTGTTGATGCGCATCATTTTTCCCCTGTGATATTTTCTGTTGCGTAGATCATGTTCTGCCTCTGTTTATGTATCCCCATAGAGATCGGGTATCCAAACCACTCTCCTGCTTTTAGCTTACGTTTGATGCTGCATTGTGTAAAATATTGTGGTGTATTATTAGCTGTTTTGAAGTGCATATGATTGAATGGTTGTTGACTGCGTTAACACTTGTTTTGTACTTTGAATGACTGTTTCTGAATTAAGACACAGCAGTTTTTGTGATTTGGAAGTTGCTCTGGTTCTTCTCTGTGTAATGTCGAGAGTTTGTGCCGTGTAAAGTCAGACTTAATATTAACAATTGACCTCTATTTACCCTAGAGACAATTTTGCATGAATTTATAAATAAAAACTTCAAAATGTGGTATCAAGTATCTTGATAGAAGCAATGGAAACAATGCAATGTAGAAACAAGGCAATATATTGTTCTAGAAAGGAGGGTTATGAGGTGTGGAGTTGCCAGATGCTGCAAAAAACTGGCATGGAATTGAGTGTTTTTGGCTGTGGGGCTTGTGTTTGCATCATTTAACTAACTAAAAACCAAATCTGGTCAAAAGAGAAGTTCTCTGTGTTGAATGGTTGGTTATGTTTCTGTTTGATAACCACTTCCACAGCCACTCCAGATCGTTAAGTCTGCTGGAGAAGACAACAGCGGCGTCACGGCTAATCGTTACGTTAGCGCTGCCTGCTCGAGCCTCGGTTCTTTGTTTCTGTGAATGAACAATAACAAGAACATGTTTGAATTCTTACAAGATGGAGCTTTGTAACCGTTTTGCATCATTGCATATTGCCATTCCATACCTCACTTCCTGTTTGTGAATACCTAAGGTGGCTCTGCATGAAAATATTCTCATTTTTTATTATTATTATTATTAGATGACCTTAAACTAACTCTTCTAACTGTTCCATTTAAGTCCGATTTTGCACGATGCACCTTTTAGATCCAATGTCTTCTTTTCAAAGATTACCCTTGAAAGTAACTTCTATTAACTCTCCGAGCTTTTATTGAAAATCATCTCAGTGTCTCCAATTAACAGCTCTATCTTTCCCTCGGCCATTAAAATGTGCAGCCGAGCACTTTTTTTTCGCCGAGCTGATTGACTGCGGCGGTCGATAGCGTGATGGAAAGTCATGTTCACATATTCAGAGCAGGCAGCCTACCGTCCACCTATTGATAACCTCCACATGTTAACCCTTCAACCTTGCGCCGCTGCGAGTCGACAGATAAGCTCTTAACGCTGACGTCTCTATCAGCCTCGGCCCTAATGAGCCCTGGTGGAGCCACTCGATGGGAGGCCTGTACTTAGGCACTTAATGTCCTGTGTTTAGCTGAAGCACTGCCAGTCGTCAGACGGGACAATGGAGCTTTGAGTGAGAAACGTTAAGGGCATTCCTTGACGTTTGTTTTTCCACTGACTAGACAATACATTTGATTCTCTACAACTATTAAACGGGAATTATCTCATTTTTTTGCTGTTGCATTTAGTTGGACATGTTTACAGAGGGATTTGTTGATATATCATTGCTATCCTGAGTCATTTTACTCCAAAAAACATGCCAAAAATCTTTTTTTTTTAAAAGCTATTGTCAGTATTCTCTCATTTACAAAAGCATAAAATATAAAAGCCCTTTCATCTAATATGTCAACAAAATTAACCAAAAAATTTTAACTTATTCCTTTCCAAAATTTGTTTTTTTAGATTAGCATATATTATATAAGTGTATAAGGCCTTATTTACAAATTAAAACATTAATTTACACCAAACTTGGAATACATTTTTTAAGATTTTTTTTTTTTTTTTTTTTTACCTAAAGACATGATATAGGCTTTATAATTAATAGATTTAATAGATTTGAAAGATGAGAATGATCAGCCCACAGCGGGATTTTGGCCAATCACAGCTCACTTTCAAGAAAAAGCATCACTCCTGTTGGTTGATACTGATATCAACAATAAACGACTTGGAAATAAGCCAAGGAAATGGGTTATTCCGTTGCATAATATGTCTTATTTTACAGTGAAACACCTCAAAAATGGTGAAAAGAGAGAAACAGGCAGCAAATAAAACATGGATAAATGTTTGCAGTGCTTTGACGCAATGTTAAATGATCATTACAGGATTGAGAAGCTAAAAGTTTCAGCTAAGCTCTAAACTTCGAACATATTTTGTGGTGAAAAGTTGGTCCGGTTTTACTTAAAAAAAAAAAAAAGAAGAAGCAAGAAAGGCTGCTGCTCCCACTTCTTGAAACAAAATGCAGCTTTCTGATTCTGGTTCTATTCACTGATACACAAAAGTTTTTCACTGTGTTGATTGAATTGCAGTACTGTTACTTGCTTATCCTTTATAATAAACCAATGACTTAAATAACGCATAGTGTGCAGTCATTATGTAGTATAGTGTTGACCACATGTCAGTTTAATGTTTTAATGACTTTGTAAAGGAAACCTGCAGCTCACATTGATTTGTTAACTGCAGGGATTAAATGGAAACAGTGTGCGTCATCCACCGTAGATCCATAGAATGAAATGCTGTCGCTTTCTGTGTTGAAGCTGGTCACCGACGTGGATCCCTGCCTTTCTGTGGTCTCGGTTTGGGCGGCTGAATCCAAGGTCTTTAATGTCAGACAGCATCAACGATTTAGCACGGCGGGCAGCATGGATTGCTTTGTGGCTTTGATATCAAAAGCACTAGAGAGAAATCTAGCGGAGGGAAGTAAACAGGGCGAGCAAACGCAGAGCTCATACACAGTCAGAAATATAATGTAGATTGAGAAGGAAGTAAAAATGCTCAAGTCCTGCCTCTTCTGGGTTTTCATCTTGGAAGAATGAAAAGAAATCAATGGGAAGCATGGATTCGATTCCTCTTGTGTCATGCAGTCATTTTTATGTATGTGGTTACCTTCACGACAACCTAAACACATTGTACATTGTTCTTCACTAATTTATAGTTTGTACTGCCAGAAATGGGTCCGTTCTGCCAAAAAAAAAAAAAAAAAAATCCAGCAGGTGATTGGGTGAATCATATCCCAGCATTATTTTTTTTATTTTTTATGTTGTGCAACTGTAAAGAGCATTATTTGAGGCAACTACACTTCACAAAATGCTATGGCCCATTTGGGTCAATGTAGCCTGGAGAGAGATGTAGGGCGCACCTTTAATATTCAACTTTTTTTATTATTATTTTGAACATACTTTTCCAATTGACTTATTTGTGTATGTCTAGTAAATACCACAAATATTATAATTTTTTTTTTCCTTTTTCTTTTAATCTGATGGGATAGGCTCAAGCCCCTTATTCCTCGTAAAATTTTGAGAATTTTCAATACATTATGCATTTTGATGTCAACATTTTTCATTTAACTTGACAAAAAACATGTGAAAATGCATCATGACTTAAAGGGGATCCAAAAAGCGCACTGCTGCTTCAAACTCAAAAATCTTCAGACTTTTGGTCCCTTGCCGTCTCCATGAATGACCCTGACTTTGTCTCTCTGTACAGTATAAACATGTGACCTATCAAACCCTAATTGAAAGCAACACTTGAACCGTCTCGAGTGGTGTGCTCCTGGGATAAAGCAAAGTCTTTTTGTATATATTTTGATTTGTGGAGCTGCCGCCTCTGCGCTGCCCCGTTCTGGGCGGCGGTGCCTTCTGTGTGCAGAGCGTGTAACGAAGTCTGACACATTGAGGAGACAGCAGTCACCCTGTCCATTAACTCTGAAATCCTGATTCCAGTCAGCTATACTGCAGCACAGCCTGTGCACTTTACTGGCATTGACACACCGTACACCTCGGCACATACACAATCTGAATAGAAGCACAAATTCTCCCAAAAAACATCTGCTAAAAGGATATTTTCTGCCTGTGTTTTCTAAAAACTTGTACTATGCCGGTGATAAGTAAATTGTATACAGGGAGAATATGCGGGAAATATTGGCCTCTGAGGAGAAATCAGTGGAAAGTGTTTATTTCAAGGGCTTTTCCCTCAGATAACAGATGACAGGAGAAGGAGAAAACGTCAGAAAGAAAGGATTATAACCAAGCTGCCTCCAGATGGAGAGGAATACACTAGAGCTTTTTTTCTTATACTTTGTTTAACATGAGGGCTATAGCAGGTATGAGAAGCCTACCATATACTGATATAGAGAAGCTGGGTAAACCAATATCCAACCAAGGCTATATGTGGTTTTATTTAGTGCTTCATTATTAGAATATGAGCTGACCATGACCAAAGAATTCACGCCCTTGGCTTTTTTTTATTATTACATTTAGATTAAATCTGGAAGTGAGAATGAGTCAATGGGTGAGTCTCGTTACTCTGACTTACATCTTTGTATCCCACACCTCTTTTTTAAAGTGGATTCATAAAAACAGCAAACAATATTGCAATCGACCTGAGTCTGCAGTCCGGATGGGAAACCAAAGTCCCAGACCCAGGCAGGAGACAGTATGGGGATAATGAGAGATGGGTTATAAGAAATGGGACGTCTTTACTGTTGCAGTTTATGATGAGAAAAATATTCCCAGATCTCTGACCAAATCTCAAATGAACCTCAGATCAATCATTAATAATCATTTGTCTAGACTGTTTCTTTCTTTTTAACTAAAACACACATATAATTTCACTCATAGACCAATTTTCTCTCTCTTTTCTCAGCACCATAGCTTCAAAATGAAAATCAAATTAACAAACTGAAATTAAAACGAACGATTCTTTGACTTGACTGCTTTTTTTTTCCAAATGAAGAAATGAGAGTCACCCAATGAGTCTGGCGGAAAAAAATAAAAATCGTCCAACCAGAGGTTTCATATGTGTGTTTTATGAGTCATATGTGTGTTTTAGTTAAAAAGAAAGAAACTGATTAGATAAATGATGTAAATTTGAGATTTGAGACCCGATGAATATTTTTGTCATCACATATTGATTTTTACAAGTACTTACAATAACAAAGCTGCAGCCACAGTAAAGCAGGTTACCCTGATATGTAAATATTCTCAATGATAAGCTGCATTTGAAGAGTATGACTAATGTTTGAATTGATCCTGAATGAAATAATATTCCAATCGATCATCCACCTTGGATTTGGAACCACTCAAAACGTTCTACACTGAGTTAATTACCAGAAAGCTAATGCAATTTCACCAAATCTTTCCTCACTGTTCAATGGATTCTTCAATGACATATTATGAGCTTGTTTTCTGTAGCGACCGACACTCCGTAATTATCGTTATCCTGAAAAACGTTTTTATTATTAGACAGCTGCTTCTCAATTGCCATTAAACATCGCGAACGCTCCCATGAGACGCCGTTACTACGCCGCGCCGCTTGTGTCCCACTTTATTCCTTCTAACTCCGCCTGAAAAAGACACGCCGATGAACCCGCAGCTGCCGCTTTTCACCCCCACACACATGCACGGAGGCTTGGCAAACATTTCGCCGCGCCATCCCCAACATGCCTGGTGGCCCGTCCCCGCTTTAGTTCTACACTTGGATCAGCGACTGTGCGGCTTTAGATGACACTGTGTCTCTCTTACGGAGGATAAAACCCCCTTAGGATTCTCTCTGCCCAATCTTTTCTCATTGTTGTTGTGTGTTAATCTCAGTGATAACAGCGAGAACGGAGCGCTCCGTATCTGGAGTCGAAATCAATAGGCACTTCCGTTTATCGAACACAGACTGCGACGGAGCATCAAAACCGGCTTATGTCTTAAATAAGCCCTTGTACAGCGCGGCAGTAGGAGTCGTCTGGCTGGCTGTCTGTCTGTTTGGGTGATATTTATTCCTCCTTCTGCTCTCTCTACTTTACACGAAGCACTCGTCCTCTTCACGTAGGCTTTGGATAAATTAGACGTGATTCGGCAGGCGTTTTAAACACTGGGGCGTCTCATACCCTAGAGCTGTGCAATCTGGCTCCCCGGAAACATGATGACTCTTTCTTTCTTTTTTCTTTCGTATGCGCACTCGCCTCTCTTAACTCGCAGCGTTCCCGGCCCCTCCTCCCTCGGGTGCCATTGTCGGGGCCTTCATTGCGTATAGAAATTGTATTTAAAATCCGTAAATCCTTGTCAAAATTTCTCCCTGTGTGCAGGAGATTACCGCGAGCTCGTATTATTCTGGAATGGCTTTAGCCGGCGCGCTCCCTCCCCGCCAACCTTTGAGCTTGTACCCCGATTATTACCTTCACAATGGCGCACAGAAAGGCTTGCTTTCTGTGCGTGGGTAGATATCATTAACAAATGGCTTTAAACAATAATTATAGGTAAGCTCAAGGTTAAAAGCTACTAGTCACTAATAGGAGTATGTTTGCTGGGCATGTAAGCAACAATACAGAGGACCCAAAGTTGTACATGGATGCTTTTGGGGACACGTCCTTCCTCATTAAAGACGGTTAAACTGAAATTTTGAAATTATTTATTTTATTGCCTTTTCTTCCTGGTTTATTGTCTGTTGTTTCTGATCTATAGTGAATGTCTGTGAGCCAGGAGCCTGCTCTTTCAATAATGCAAAACAATTCTATCTATAGTACCAATATGGCAACCTGAACCTGAATCTGTCTGGCAGTATTAGTATGTACATTGGTGATGCAGCAAAACTTACCTTGAAGCAACATTACGTAACTTTTTACCTTAATATATAAAGCCTTGACGTCATTTAGATGGTTCCTTGACTTGAAGCATATGCTGAGAAACTGCACTATGTATGTTGGAAATTAAATTGTTAGTTATAGGATCAAAACTGTCAACTAACCATAATAATAATAAAAATAATAATCATCATCATCATTTATTTGATCGGGACAGTGCATGTTAATGAACATACATGCAACACAAGCACAATACGGATTACTATGAAGATACATTGCATTAACCAGAAACATATCCATCTGTACACTCACATAGTGCACAATATATCTTAATTTGTTCATACACACACATCAAAAGTATTCAGAGCATCCATTCTACATACTGACCCACATACTGCAAAAAAACCAGCAAAGACCAGCTTCTCATTGTATTATACACAGAGAAAGTCAGTCTGGGATTGCGGGGTTTAAACAGGATTTCAAGGCGGGACCATGGGCGGAACTAACGCTCGCTGAAAAAAACAATCAGAGAAACAACGGATGTGACGTAAGGAAAGCAAAACTGAATCTAGTGAATCGGTGACGGTGAATGAATATAAAAAAAAATCTGAAGACGCAGGGTGTAATATCGAGTTCAGTGCTTATTTCGATTGTGATCTAAACCTGCTACTGTTTTGGTTGAAGAAATTCTCGCGCTCAACATGACGCGAAACAAAATCCCGCCTCCCTCGCTACGATTGGTCGGTAAGAAAGAGCCTGAGCAGAATATTACTCAGAATATTATACTTTCTCTGTTTGTAATACAATGAGAAAGGTGTCTGGCTGGCCATGCTATGTTATCAGTGCCACACTTGGTGTAACGTGAGCTACTGTTTTCAGACAACACATGCTACACATTCTACACATACACATACTACAAGTTTGAAAACACCAGAGTAAAATGCTGGGCGTGAGCAAAAACATATTGGCACCAAAAAAGTGTGAAGAGCAGTGTTTGGGAGTGGCAGCCATGACCTAACAGCCTAATGTGTGTGAGACAGTGCATTTGTATCTTTTGTACAGAAAATGCATTATAGACATTGCCTCTAAGGTGATCCGTGTGTATATCTTTCTGATGTCGTTGCTGCCGTAATGGTCCATTCCTCTGTTAGAAACATGCCTGTGCCATATTGTCTTGGCTCAGTTGTCATAACAGCCTTCGGGCTCAGTCCTCGCGGCTCCAGGTTAGGGTCCCCTCACACACATCATGGATGAGAGCGGATGGAGGTGGAGATGAGCCCATCTGGCCCCGACAGCTGGGGCCGCAGCTGGAGGGACCCGGTGACAGCTGACTCACCACACTGCACTCGGATGCAGCGATGGATGGATGGATGGCTGCAGGGGCAGGAAGGAGCTGATGGAGGGGAGATAAGTACAGCAGAGAGAGAGAGATGGGAAGGGCTTGCCAGACTACCAGCAGGGCGTTTATTTAGCATTTCAATGAAGGAAAACGCAGCTCGACAAAGTGACTTACTACCCCTGACAAAAACGTCTCGACAAATGACCTACCTTCTTTTTTTTTTTTCCAAACTAGGAAACCAAAAAAGCAGATCAAGTCTCCACTGTTTGTTTGGTTTTTTTTTTCTTTTCAAGTATGTTGCACTCTTTTACAAATTGATTAAACATCCCCAAACTGTGCAAATCTAGTGTAAACAAATTGGGACCCATCCCTCTAAGAAGCTGTTTTAGACAATTTGAAGTTCTTTTTTGTGTTATTTTGTTTTAATGCTAAGCTCCTAACTCCATTCAAAATTGAAAATATATAACTATTAAGTGTTTTAACTGCAGTGTATCAATTATATCCCAGATAGAACAAAAAACTGTAAGATTTCTGAGGTAGTTTGGTATGATACGCTTGTTTGGGGTGCTTCACACTCCTTTTGTTACCCACTCCTGCTGCATATGTGATAACTATGACGTCTATAATTCAAAGTAATGCCTGGTTTGTTATTAACCCTATAATCTGGAGCCACTTCGACTGAGCTGCAGTTTGTTTCATGACCTAAACCTCCCCTTTTTTAGTGTTAAGTGTTAATGACAATGTTAGATCCCACAGATTGCGACACCCGCAGCGCTCTGTGTTGATCTCGACAAGAGGGCTCAATAAAGAGGTGAGCACAGAGCGCGTCCGGGGCATTAACCCTGACCTTACCCCGAGGTAAACACAGCTTCATCTTTTTTCCACATTGCCAAGACGACGCTGGAGCTGATTGAGTTTATGTGTTCACTGTGGCGACACTCCGAGGGCTTAGCCACATACCTGTGCTGCTAAAATATTCAGCATCCCAGCCTGCGATAGATATCAAATAGATTTTTGTAATTACCAATCAGCCAATTAGGTAGGACGGGGAGAGCTAACATAAGATTGGCACACAATGTCATCCAGGGTATGATCGTTAATGGAATCTCGGAGAAAATGGCTTTTGTGATGGGAAAGCGGGGTCGAAAAAAAAAGGAGTAAGTGATTTATATTTTCTCTTCAACCCTTTGCTGTCTCACTCCCACTCTCCCCTTGAGGATATATCATTTCACATGATTAAGATGTGTGCAACCTGCTCCTTCATTCAAGCGAAACAGGAGACACCCCCCTTTAGCTAGTTATCTTTCCTCTCCTCGACTAAACCCCGGCTTCACGGAACGTACGCTTCCCTTTAATCCCTCCCTTCTAATTACCAAACACTCTTCTTGTCTTTCATCCGTATCCCACCTTTTTTCATGTAACCTCCCTCCTAACCTCGAAACACCGGTGCATTAAAACCCTTTCAGAACTCTCCGCAAAGACGTTCATTTGCCATATTCTTGGGTTTCAAAGCTGCCCAAGCCACGATGCTATTAGTGCAATCCATGTTTTCTCTAATGCATCCATCAGGTCTGGGACATTCATTCGCTGGTGGTGCTCCGATACGTGGCTGGCTTTGAAGGCATTGTGGGGTAAATGTATGCATCTGATTACTGTTGGGATAATGGATGTTGGGTGGGGGGAAAACCAGTGGATTTTAATTACAAAACCTCGCACTCCTTTAAAAGATGTGAATAAACAATGTGAATTGAATTACAAGCCACAATGGCCTCTGTTCCACTCGGCATACACAACATTAAGCATTCAGAGTTTCTGTGGAGTTTTACAGTATTTTACCAATTTATTTTCTTGGCAAGACTGTTTTTTGTTTTGTTTTTTGTTGGTGTTGCCATTTAGGTTTGTTTTTTTTTACTGTTGCATTCAGTTTGAGTTGATTATAATAGGAATCATCTGTGAAAAAATGAGATCTTAAGACGGTGAGCTAGGCTTTATAATTAAGGATTTGGACGTGGATGTCTCAAAACAGCACAGAACATAAAAAAGGACACATCACACCCTGGACACCATTTATTTTGAACTTCTGCCGTTGGGTAGACAATAGAGATCATTTAAAACAAGGACAAATAGATTCAGGAACAGCTTTTATCCCACGGCAATAACCAAACTCAGCAGAAACAAAACATAACATGCTGCTAGTAAAAAGAAGGGATTGTGCAATTTGACGGATGATTGAATTGAATGCAATGTTGTGTGTAAACAATTTTTATAACACAATGCAGTGATTAGGTGGCTTTTTTTAATATTTATTTCGTTAGACATGTTGCATTTAACAATGACAATAAAGAAATTCGAACTTTCTAATTGTAATAGATGAGAATGATCAGCTCACAGCAGGATTTTGGCCAATCTCAGCTCGTTTCTGGTAAAAAGGAGCGCTCCCATTGGTCGACACTGATGTCAACAACGAAGAACCAAGGAAATAAACCGAGAAAATGGGAAAATTAATCCATTGCAAAATATATGTTATTTTACAGAGAAACAGCTCAAAAAAGATAAAAATAGAGAAATGGGCAGCATATTAAACATGGATAAATGTTGGCAATGCTTTGACGCAGAGTTTAACGAGACAGAGATAATCACAGTAGGTAACTCTAACGATAAAAGTTCCAGGTAAACTTTAAACTTTGATTTATTGTAATATATTAGTATTTTATGGTGAAAAATTGGTCCGGTTTTACCTTTTTTCAAATAAAAGAAGCAGGAAAGGTTACTACGTTGCTGGGGTACAGTGTAGGAACTATGATGGCAAAAAGAAAATTGAGTAGTGAAACTGAAAGCTTAGACTGACACATACATTGCGTTGTTCTTTAGAAAATGACAATAATGGCCTGTTGCTATAAAAATAAAAATGAAAAACAATAGGTTGTAGTTTACCTGACTACACTAAGATAAGGTAAGACTTGGATACTTTTTAGTAGTCGTCAGAGAAGGATTTGTTGTAGAATCTTACTTGAATAAACTTGAAATGCTCCATTTAAATTTTTGGCTGAATGAATCTGGCACTGTCTGTTGTAAGGATAGCGCTGATTTTGACCACCATCTTCTCCAACTCTCTTGAACTCTCTAAATGTCCAGATCCAATCCTACAACTCATTTTGAAGAAGTATCTGTGTTGTTTGACCATTCCACACCGATTTTCTGCCCCTCCTTTGTCTCATCAGAACCTTGGGGGATTTGAAGTTTCTTGCCTAGCAGGCTCGGGGTCTTGAGAGCCAACAATTGTTCCCTTGTGTAAATAACACTGTAAGCCTGGCAACGTAGTCTCCACGGCCTTCGCTTCGTCAGAGACATTAACAGGTCTCATCAGCTAGAACGTACAAACCAAAATGTCGTCTCACAAGTTCAAGAATGCTACAATAAATAGATAAATAAATACACGACGAAAGAAAGAAAGCTGCCATTTGCTGTTTGTGTCAAGACTCAAGGTGCAAAATGTAAAAAGTATAATTAGGATACTGATTTTCTTCCAACTGGAGATGCTAGGCGAGATGGCGATTGGGCAACATCGTTTGCAATATTCCAAGTATGTCACATGAGTAGCGTCTATATTGACTGGACGTGGTTGCACGGTGGGCACACTATCAACATTTTATCTCCAGTTTTTTAAAAAGAAGCAATCGTTCTTGTTACTAATGAGCGTTTTAGCAGCGGAGACATTTAGAAGTTGACACCGCCATCTCAGTGGGAGGCACAAATGGAGCTGCTCGGGAGCAGAATGTAGGTCTTGATTATGCAACTTCATTTGCATTTTAGTCATATACACATGTAATTTATGGGAAGCAAGGACACTTATGCTGCTATTTAAGAATAACTTGAGCTAATGTTTATTTAAAAAAGAGCGAGCGGAAGCAATAATGCTAATAACACTTTGCTATTACTCACTGGTTACATCATATTAGGTAAGAATTTAATTACAAACAAAATACCCCGCAATGACAATGCTGTAACAATAACAATAGCTTTTTAAGCGTGAGTCAGATAGGTTTTTATACACAGGGCGAGCATTTAGGGCTTAGTCCAGAGAAGGTGTTCTTCCATAAATTGCAGGCATTGGGCGCAGTACAGGAGAGAGCTACTGAAACGCACAAACAGGAGACAGAAGTTAAAAATTGATGACTTGCTTTTTGTGTTTTGCCTTCCCCCTGCTGTGCGAGCTTGTCCTAGTTTCCTGACCTCCCCCCATGGAACAATCCTATGGGTTCTTATACTTCCTTTTTGGGTGCAAGTCGTGAATCTTTCAAAGTCTATATATTAATAAAACTGGTTTTGTTTTGGCACATACGTTCCCTTTCGCTGCAGGCACGTTTTGGAAGTGAAGCAGGCCACGATGCATGTAACAGAATATGCAAAAACAATTCATTTGGTGTAAAGAGCATCTGATTAATGCCTGTACAGAACACTATCCGCACACTGTTTTAGGACTTCCTCGTCAAAAACATGTAAACCAACATGCACTTGATGACTTTACAATTCCTGAAGCTGCAAAACATTCACATAAGTGCCATTACAGACATAGAATTACCTTAACGCACAATTGTAAAAGTAGCAAACACTATGTGAGGGCTGTGCATTAACATATGAAAGCTATAGCTTCTTAGCATTCTTGCCTTATGTGACAAAAACACAGCAGCCAACAAAGAGAGGTCATTTTTGACCAACAGTGCCTGTCCAAATCTAGTTCTAAGTAGCTTAAATTGAATGTAAATAAATGAAATTCTGTGTTAAACCACTTAAAACCCATTCATGTGTGTTCAACAAGTTTAAATCCATTCAAAAATCAAAGTTAAACCACTTTGCGCCTGTCCAAAGTAATGGTTTCTAAATGTTAAGTTACTATATTTATCTGTATAATAATTCCGTCTACCTTTATCAATTCGTCATTTAAAAAAAGATCATTATGACTGTCTACTGTAATAATGCTTTGGTCACTTTATCGTCAAACTATTCTCATCTAAATAAAAAAAATCCTGACGCTTTTGTTGCTGTGGTGGGCTTGTGTCTTTTTGATGATATCGCTCATAGAAGTAACATAGAGTATGTTCCCTTTAGCATCCGTCGGAGTACTTTACAATTAAGTGTCATCTTGCTTTGGATTAAACTGTCGATGACCAACCTTTGATCCTACATCAGACAGAAAACCGATCTCTGCTTTTGTGACCCGACCTGCGCTGGGGGGATTTTAGCGCGTCTTTCTGGGGAATATTTTGGTGAGTCAAGTCTAAGCTGTGCAGCTCTGGGGAAGCGAGGCGTTGCGTCAGATCGTAGTAGCACTGTCTCGGCAGCGCAATTAGTACAAGTGCATGTGAGCTCCGAGTGACGGTCCACCCCTGTGAATTGGTGCGCTTTGTGTTCCGTTTTTTTGTTTTTTTTCCTTTGCCGGAGGGGAGTGGAGTAGAGCGGCAGGTGTTGGCAGTCCTCTGTGTTTTTCTTCATAATGAGTTCCCAGTCCACGCTGTGTCCTCAGAAGGAAACATCCACAGTGTCAATGACAGTCTTGTAATAAAACAGCACAGTTTCCAGTTAAATGCTTTTGGATTTTAAGAGTTGCCTCGCCTTTATCTTAAACAAAAGATACACGCAACTGGCTATCATGCAATCCCTTTATTATAATTCATTACCAATGCCATCCCCAGCTTTACTGTCCACTTATTCATTCTCTAAATAGGTGACATTTCGCTTCATCTGAAGGTTTTTATTCAGACACCCATTAAATTGTCAGATCACACGAAGGTTAAACTCAAGAGACCTGCTTTAAATGCTACCTTTTGGAAAGAGGTCTTTTTCAGGAAATGCCGTTCTTGAGATTTGTGATTTTGCATTTCAGCTGAGACTAAACGAGCAAAGGGTCAAGGAAACGTGTTGAAAGTCCAGTAAGCCAAGTTTGAAAATGATCCTGAGTTAAAAACATATAAATAATTGAAATTTCGATTCATGTTTGGATGTTGAAGAGCGCACGAGTAGTTAACACAAAGGTTATGGGCCATTTTGTGTTATCCCAGAGCTCCCGTGTGTTCTCTTCAGGCACTTGACCTTTCTTGGAAACATCCAAAAACAAGACGGATTTTGAAGTTGCCGACAAAGCTTTGATCGACCATGAGCAACCGCTATGTGTGAACACTACTACAGCATGGTTGAACACCCTTGCAGACTTGCCGTCAACACCAATCAGATTTCTGGTAGAGTAAATAGCCTGGATGGGGCAAAACAAAAACTTGTAGTGCTTCAAACTCCTCTTTTGCCTGGAGATTGCATCTTTTTTTGTCTTTTCATGACATTAGCTTGTTACAGAGACCCAAGGGAAGATTCTGTAACGTGGGACTCCCGATCCAAGTCACTTCACTGTCTAAGTGTTTGAAGATGAATGAATGTTTCTGTGATGACAGTTGGCTGTAGAGAAAAAAAAAGCATGATGCACCGTTGAACAATAGCGCGAATAGTTTAAGGCTGTTTCATTTGCAAGACAGCTCTGCATTCTTAGTGGTACATCAACTTGCAAAAGCTCAAAGCCTCGTGGTAATACAGTGTTGTTTTAAATGAACAGTGGAGAGAAAAATCCATGATTCTGTAGCGTTTTCAATTGCAGCCAGGATTGTGTAAAGTCAAAGAATGGCATTGGACAGCGTTCGGAAAAAGGTTGTTGTTACTTCCCCTTTTTGTAATTCTTCCTTGCGACTTCTGGAGTTCAGTCTTAGTGCAAGGTCACATGTGGCGGTCAGTCAGCACAAGTGTCATATCTCTCTCTGGAGCTGACAGCCACAAACACAGCCTCTCCTGCCTCCCTCGAGATGCTCCTACCTGGCAGAGGTGCTTGTGCGGACCAGGGTCTGGGTAAATGAGTAATAGTCGCCACACTCTTCTCTCCATCAGTGCGGAAGACCGCCGCTTGCTTTCCCCGTTTCGGCCATTTTTCTTGCCTCTTGTCCTCCCGCGCTCAGCTCCTGTCCCTGCAGAGATCTCTATCGCCTGTGATTTATCTGATACACAATCTTCACTCCCTTTCACTTTGCACTTTGCTTTGCTCTCTTCCATCTTATTCCATTCCGAAGTCTGCCTTATTGTCTTTCTACGTCCACTTCCCAGCGACGTTTTCTTTCGGACTGTCCCCGCATGTCACCGTTTCGCTTCATACACAAGAATCATGCTCCATTTTTGACAAGAATAGCTGAGAATGAGTACACAGCGTGCATGGGGATAATAAAATACTGCACACGCGGAGAAGAGGAATAGAGGTCCAGATTTGTAGGGTGCTGTGTCAAATCCTGAGAAAGAAAGAGAGGCAATGGAGGATGAAATTAATAAAAGGAATCTGCCATTTAAATGGTCAGCTGATACATAATTTAATTTACACCATGGATATAACTTTCTTAAGTGTAAAATGGGGAATCATATTAATAGGAATACAATGGGTACACATACAAGCCATAAATAAATAAGGTTTTTAAGTATTAAGCCTAGGACGCTGGAAGTACTGATTTTATATCACTTTTTATGAAAGCCAGTGTGTCACCGAGAGAGAAAATGTAAAGAAGAGGATATATATTTTCTGTTTTATTCAAACAGATATCACTTTTATTGTTCAGAGATAAAGAGGTCCCACTCCCTGTACTTTGCAAATCGAGAATACATTTTCCGCTATCAGTACTTAAGAGATAACACAGCAAATAGTCTGTGTGTGCCGTGTTCACAAGGTTGAAACAGTGGCAAAAAAAACAATCAGCTGACACTGAGCCATGTGAAAGTTGGTTAGTTCAGGTTAGACTTTATTGCACTTAATGGTTTTAGGTCAGTGTCCTTCTGCTTTTTGTTATTGATTTAGCAAATGCAATCATTACTGCAAAACTGAGAGATTAGCCAGTAACTTACTTCCACTTTAAATATGATTATAGTGAACACTTCACCTCTTTAGTTTAATGTAAATATTGCATTATTATGAACAACTACAAACACATGTTCTCTCTTTGTTTGTTCCATTTTCCCCTTCCACCTAAAGCATCCCAATGGCACTATTCTGTTTGGATCAATGTCAAATAAAAATAAAACTTAACATTTCGACATACCGCTTTATGTTACCACTTAAAAATCCATGATCCATGAAAGCACAATGTATGACGACTATAACTGCGCTTATGTTGGATACCTTCCCAGAGAAACACCGTTATATATAGGATCCGTGGAAAAAATAGCAATTTTGTTTATAGGATTGGGTTAAAAGCATGTGATCATGTGCAAATCTTGCGTAACTTTGCTTAAACCCACCCGTACTGTAAGCATGTCGCGCCCTCACATACCCAGGAGGAAACACACGGTATCCATTGGTTTCATTGGCTTCTATTTATGTAAACAGTAAAGCCGTCATGAATCTTTGCCTCCCATCCTTTTTCCTACGTGCGTGCCGCCCTCCTTCCACTCCTCTCCACTCCCCTCCCTCCTTCCTCTCTCTCCCACCCTCCCTCGCTCTCTCGCTCCATCTCGCGCTCCATCCAGACACACAAACACTCTCCTGTCTCCGCTCTGCCCTGTGTATCATCGACAGTGCATTGAAAAGATCCCACTGTGTCCGCCACCTTTTCTTTCTATCTCTCCTTCCGCCGGACTCTTGGTGTGTTTCTTTTCTGTCTTTCTTTTTTTTTTTTCTTTTTCCCCCTCTTTCTTTTTCCTTTGCCCTCTGTTGGAGAAGCGGTGGAGTCAGAGAGAGTAGGAGGAGGGGGGGGGCCGGCTGACTTGATCGGAGGGAAAAGGAGAAGGGAGAAAACTGTGCGGGCAGGAAGGATGCGCTCGTTGCTGCAGCTTCTGATTCAATTAGCATGAATTTCACAGCAGAGCCAGTAGCGGCAGTAGCATCGTCAGACTCTCACAGCGAGCCAGGAGTAGCAGCAGCAGCAGCAGCAGCAGAGCCCAGTGTCGGAGCTCCACCGAGAGGACCAGCGACTGCCTCTCATCTGCCTCCCACCTTACACCGCTCCGTTTGAGGGGGCTACACAAAAGGGATCGTACTCCGAGCGAGGGAAGTGCAATCAGAAGTGGGACGCACAAGTCTAAACGGATCGGAGGATTGCGCGGCTGAACAGGACAGTCCACACTCTTTGGATTTGATTTAATGTGGCTTCGCGTTCCTCAGCTCGTATTGATTTTGTTTTACTGGCAGAGATTTCATTGCTGGGGAAAATAGCCGACCATTTTGTCCTCTTCACAGTGCTATTTGGGGTTTTTTTTTTTCATTCCATTTCCCGCTTTGAGCTCCAGACTGAACGGACTCAGAGCTCCTTCAGGGATCCCAAGCCCCGAGACAGGATTTGACTGCTTCTTCGTCACGGCGCCCCACGCCTCTGCTCTGGCATCTCGGCTTTACTCCTATGTGTTTTGTCATTCAAGTGCTCACCTTCTAAGTGAGGAATAGCGGGAGTCTCACATTTGGTCGTAGCATCCCGGATTATGGGTGGAGGAGCCTTGTGAAGATCTCCCCCGGTCGAGCAATTAACTTCCAGAGCTGTAAACAAGATATTTTGTGACGGAGCTAAGGTGGAGTCTGGTAGTTACTTAATCTTTGCCGCGAAGCTGTGATTGTTGGGTAAAAGGGGCTGAGGAAGTTGATGATACACATTCGTAAGATTGCTGTAAGATTGGGAGGTGGTTGCTTTTGGATCCCGTCAGAAGCTTTCGGATACAACACTCTACAGTAGACTCTTGGAGGATTTTTGGGTCTTTCTTTTCTGGAAGGATTTTGTATTTTTCTTTCGTCGTTATTTCTTTCTTTTCAATTATTTTGGGGATTTTTAACGGATCTTTTTCTTGGCTTTTTAAACATTTCTTTCTTTTTTTTTTCCTCCCCGCGCTGGAAAGCAGGGGATCATGGGCCCTGGATTCCTTTGAGATGTTCACTTCCTGTTTGTGTCGTCTGAGGGGGAGGGGCCTTCTGTTCCTTTTAGGCCCCGCCCCCATGGAGCGGGAGGAAGTGGAAGTGGAGGAGGTGGACGGAGGTTTACAACAAAAGACCAGCCAAGGGGCGGCTTCACCCGCGGTGTGGGCCAGTCCGGCTTTCCTGTTCCGGCTGGTGCTCTCGCTGGCCCTGCTGGTGTTCCCTTGCCCCGCCGTAGCCGCCCGCGTGTCCTCCTCCCTCAGTACCACCCACCACGTCCACCACTTCCACAACAAACATGGCACAGTGCCCATTGCTATCAACAGGATGCCCTTTCTCACCCGTGGGGGTCATGGTAAGAACCTCTTCTTTGAATTGAGTCATCTTGTCATGATTTCGCGATTGAAAAAGTGGATTTGTTGGTTGAACTCAATGTAAAGGCATGTGACAATACCTCACTGGATCTGCCCTTTAACCCCCTCATATCCTTGATCTTCCACTTATCCAAACTAACTAGGGCGGCTCACTTTAGCCAATTAATTAGACATTGGCCCCAACATTATGGTGGGCAAGATGGGTCAGAACATCACAAAAATAAAACAGCCAACCAACAGAATAGCACCATAGCACAATGGAAGTGTATTCTAAACAGAAGTGAGTGGTGGTGAGTAGTGAGAGGATTGTTATTGTGGAAAACTCAATAGCTACATATGCTTCTGGGATTTGTGCCACTGTGCAGTTTTGTAATAGATAAAAACACACTGAAAAACATATTTGTCTTGTGATAACTTGACATTTCCACAAATCACAGTAGTTTACTGAAAGCCCTAACAGTGCCCAGGACAACTCACTTTTAGTTTTAGATAGAACATTTTCATTGTCAAAATCATCAAAATTGTGGTGTGGCTTTTTTATCCAAATTGCAATCAGTTGTGTTTTTTATATTTTGTGGCCCATTGAACTCAAATGAGTGTAAATGGTTTTAGAATTTTCGAATATTTCTCGGAAGGATTTCCCAATGGCAAAGCAACGACTCAAAAACCAGATTAAAATCAATGATTACAGTCTAACGGGTCAACGAGAGTTAATTTTCTTTAAGGGGTTGATTTATGCTGGCAATAAGCTCTAAGTTGAGCACATAAGCCTGGCCAATTGCTTCATCCATCTATTGATCTCTGTCATCTCTGGAAAGGCTAAGAGGAGCCAGGCCTGGGCAAAGCGACCTGCTCCCGATAGACCACAGTCTTGATTCATGACCCCAAATTTGGCGGATGATGTTACCAGAAGCCATTCCCATCTGGGGTTTTTGCAGCACATCTCTAAGCCAGCTGGGTTATGCTTGCTGCCTTTTAAGCTCTGCAGCCATCTTGGGCCCTTCTAACTATATTGAACTGTGGCCAATTTCGAATCATGTAATCACCACCCACAGTATATTCATTGACGCGCGTTGACAGTCGCTAACGGAGAACGCTCTCAAGTGCTTGTTGCGATGCTAAACCTTGCATCCTGTGTGTCACGGTACATTGTGTGCAGGGGGAAAAATCCATTGATAATTGCCCGAGCTGTGGTTACTTTGTCCTACTTTCTCCAGTGTAAGTCTCGGGCTCAGTGCTCAGCAGTGCGTCGGTTTGCTGTGCTGTTCTTCGCCTAAGCTGTCAGGGACAAGGCAGGGTTTCACATTGATGATTCCTTTGATGTTCCCTACGATGTTCCTTCCTACTTCTTCTGCAGAATTTATTTCCATAGTCTTATTTGACACCCTGTACATGCATTACTTTGACAGGAGACGTTAATAGCACGTATCGATTATTCAGTATGCTCACGTTTCATTTGCATGCCGCTTTCCACCAACCCCTTTCTCTCCGTGTCTCCGTCGGTACCTCCCGTTCCACTCCCATTTCTCTTGACTCGGTAAATATGTCATCTCCGTCAATCAATCGGCGGTAATCGATAGCTAAAGCTGCCACGGTTAGCCCTTTGCGGCTACAGTGAGCCTCTACAGAATGATCAAGCCCTTCCCAGCCGCTTGACTGCATTGGATTTCTCCTTATCCATATTCTCCACCCTACACACAGCTACATGCACATATTCTCACTGTTTAATGTGACCGGGCACATAAATGAGGGATAACACTTGCTGTAGAGGAGAGAGGAAGGTGTGTGCAGTCTATGTCAATGACAAATTCATGAGCTAGCCTTTAATGGTGCTGTCTGGGCTGTAATGACTTACAGAATTGATCTGATTTGTATTTATAAACTGATGTCCATATTGCTGTCATATTGAGTTTGGGGATTGAAGTAGTGCGTTAAATAAAAGTATTTTTATGGAGCTGCCAGGAAATCATTATCCAAAGCCCTTTTGATACATGCATTATCCTTGGTGCTTTATCTGGAGGTTGTGAATGTATGTAAAGGTGATTGCAGTTGTACCTGGGGGCATCAAAAGACTCACATAAGCGCACATAAGGCATGTTAGTAATGAATTGTATAATTGTAAGTTTAAACAGCAGTAACTGTGGATAAATAAAATCATTTTAGGCCATATTTGGGGCCTCCTTATGCACTTTTCTAGTTAAACCTCCTTGTGTGCTTTAATACAAACAATGTCCATAGATCCTTCACAGTTGTTGGTACTTTATGTTGCACATATGTTTGGATATACATATTGTTGCTGTTACTGTCACATTTCACGCCGTTTACAATTCACATCCTTAAAGCTCCAGTACCCGATTCTGCTTCTTTTACTAACAAAACAAAAAACAAAAAGGAAAACGCAGACAAATTGTTCACCACAAAATACTAATTGAAATTTAAAGCTTACCTGAAACTCTAAGCTTTGGAGTTTACCGTGGACTGAAGCAATCATGTAATTATCTCCACCTCGTTAAACATTGCGTCGAAGCATTGCCAACATTTATCCATGTTTAATTTACTGCACTGTTTATCTATTTTTATCATTTTGGAGCAGTTTCGCTTTAAAATAAGACATATTTTGCAACGGAATAACTCAATTCTTGGTATTTCTTGGTCTTTCATTGTTTGTGTCAAGCAATGCTCCTTTTACAGCAGTGATTTGTTGTTTTTTTTCCCCCACAGATGATTCCTGTTAAAATAAGCAATAGGGGATTAAACTGTCAAACTAAAAGCAAAAGTGAAAAATGAAAGAAACTTCTCTGGAGATTGTCAGGCGAATCATGTCCGAGCTTACTCCTGACAGTTGTGCTCAAACATATAGCCACCTCTCGGGATAAAGTCCAGAGGATAGTGCATGTATGAAAGAAACACTTAAATGTGTCTTGTCACATAAAATAGCAATGCCTTAATACGTCTAGGTCTTACATTCTTCTAAAACATTACAGCTGCATGAAGTCAGAAGAAGATACATAAAACATTCACATTTTTTTCTTCTATTGATTTCCTTTCTGGGAGCAGAGCTGGCTGTCAGTTTGGGTTTGAATGCAACAATAAACAAGGCCTGTACCATTCTGCTTTTTCAGATTTCCCTCTGATATCAGCTGCTCCGACGTGAAGATGAAATACTTGACACACTTGTGATATATTGAAACATGATGTGTTTTTGATGCCAAAAATGCCATTCTTGTCCAACTACATCTATTGTTGCCTCCTTTTAGTCGTTGCTGCCATTCCTTCAGGGCTTAGTGAAGGAACAATAACAGTTGCATACTGTCTTGGTTCTTATTTTGAACTAAAGTGGGCCAGTTAATCAGAGAGAGCACTCAATAACGTCGTCTTATAAAATGGCAGTGTCTTCTTCTTCTTATTGGCGTTTCTTTTTATTTCCCTGCCTTCTCTGTCGTCGAGCTTGGATAATTGGATTGCACCTCTCACATCTCAAGTTGCTAAGCTATTTAAATTGACATGATTAACATAAAAATGTTCACTGGCTCTCTCAGTGGATTTATGGCTGTCAGAAGATATTGGCCTGTTAGAGAAATGGTCTGTATGCAATAGTAAAGGCAAAAGGAAAGGCGACATTTGCATTGTAAACTTAGTGCTCTAACTTATGACAGAACTCCAGACTTGGCAGGTTTTTCTGTTTCTACTCATGTGTTGCACAAAATACATCTAGAGTGAGAAGTAGCCAAGCCAATACATAGTTTTATTTGGTTGGTTGGCTCTGTTTGGATCTTTTTTGTTTTTTTTTCTCCTCTGGCAGTATGCTGTAGCGGTTACTAATGTCCGCCCACACCGCAACCACTGCTGTTTTCTCATTTGGTCTGTGTTGTTTTTAGCAGCACACTTCCAGGATTTTCATTATCTGCGACAAGACAGCACATGCACATTAGAATGCTACTCCGTTTCCGGGAGTCAATTTCAATTGGCGTCATAAATACTTCCATTGCAGCGTGGCATATCAAGTACTTGTCTGGAATGCCAACGCGCTTGTGTATTGTCAACCGAGTGGCACAGCTTATTACCAGCGCTAATACCCCACTTACTGATAAGAGCCCTCTTGCTTTGGGGCCCGTTTTCGAGGCAGTTTCTCCGCTTTGTGTCGTTGTCACAACATTGTAACACTTACCACCAACCTGGTCAGACCTGGTGTCAGCCCCTTAAGCTGTGGAAAAACCCTTCCACCTGCCTGCTGGAGGAAAGGCGAGGAAGTCTTAGCGTCTGCTGGAAAAGGAGGCACCTATCATCCATTAAGCTGTCACTGTGGCCCTGAACCTACCCCTGGGTTTTAGCATATCAGGTCTACGCGATTCAAGGCTCAGGCCTTATCGGCTCCTCTCTTCCCACAGTGTCATTATTATGCTACATCTGTCTGGATGAGCTCCTGCAGGGCCATGCTGTACTCACTGGCGGGCACACACACACCCACCCATCCGTGAATACACACACACACACATGCCGTGCAGGAGAGAGATTGATTTCAGTCTTTTACAGCATTGCAGACATGTTGGGAGGCGTGATGAGTCTATTGAAATTGGCTAAAATGGAACCACACTGGATGTTGCATGACGCCAAAGGACTAAAAACGTCGTGTAACTTTTCAAGATAGATAGACATCTTATCATGCACATACTGGTAGCGCAGGATTTACACTCCGAGTTCCACTGGGCGAACATATTCACATCTCAGCAATAATTGTAATATTTAAAGCTTAGTTGGACAACACTGATTGCTCACTGACTAGGCCATGTAACTGGAGTGCTGTCCTTGTCCCAGGTTTAAGAGATAATTTGATTAGTTGATGCGGCGACTGGGAAAAGATGGCGGCAGTGTCACTGGCTGCGTTGTTTGTGCTCCTTAAGTTGTACATGTTAATAAGCGAATGAAGAAATGAAAAAAGAATCAAATTATCGAGTCCACTGCACTGCGCTCAGACTAAAACGGCTTTGATGTGCTTTTGGTTTTTAATTCAACATTTGGCCTTAATTAAAAAGAAAAAAAGGAACATTAAACCTGACTAAACTTTTTAGTGAGACAAAAAACAACGAACAAGTGGCATAAGTAGGCTGTATCGTCAACACGCCGTAATAGCACAGTTCTGTATAATATAAGAAAGTCATCCTAACATGGGAAATAAGGTCAGTTCTTTTTTGTTACGGCAATCCAATCATCTGTTTCTGAATGGAAGGGGTTTTAATAAACATATCCCCATTCAGAAGGAACAAGGAGCCAGGATTCGCCCTCTCCTGATTAACTATGTCCATTGTTACCATCATAGACTGTGATGGATGAAGTGCTGCCCGGTTTAGAAGGTTCTTACTGTCTGCCGGAGACGGCGACCAATTGCGGCTTTCTATATGTAAAGCAGTTCATTACTGTCTATTCAGATGCCTCCGAGTGTCACACACGTTGCCCTGATTACGGCTAATTGGAGAGTCTTAACCGTTGAACTGTAGCGTTTCACTGAGCTGTCTGTCTCCTTCTAAGTGACCCTTACTCAGTTTGGTGTAAGATCTGAAGGAGAAGCAACTGTTTTTCACGGCAAGTTAAGGCTTTGTGAGGATTGTCTTCAAAGCTTCTATAAGACTCAGCCTTATGGCGCTATATATGGACTGCTCTTGAAGTGCCTAGTATAGTTCTGCAGTAGAAGCATGGGTACAGTAGCCTTGCCATTAGATAACGCTTGTGAATGGTCTTGTCGTTATGTTGACATGCACGGCTTAGTCTGCGAATGCACAGACCTTTTAATGGACCACTGTTCTTGTCCAGTTTACACGCCCCGGAGAGAATTGAACTACTAAGTCCACGGTGCTCAGGCCATTATTGCATCCATGTTACTTTAGCATTCATTAACATCCGGCGCTAATAAGCTAGGCTACTTTTCACAGCAATCATTGAGCCATTGTGTGTGAGCACTTGAACTCAATTAAGTTGGAATAAATGATTTCCTAACATCACAACATGCCAGTTTTTTTTTTCATTTTAAACTTTTTTTTTTTATTTGAAAGACTGGCATAAACTGCATATATTTGCTAATGTAAAAATGCATTAGTATGGCTTGTTTTTGTATTCTTTATCATGTCTTTGCTGGCTCTGTGGAGCATGCTCAGAGCTCTTCTAGTCTAACCTGAGCACAACTAAGAAGTATATATGCAGCAGTTACCTAAATATGATTCACATGATCCAGAAATTACTGCAAACTCACACATACATGCATTTTTAAAGTACTTTTAATGCAGGATAAGGCAATAACTCAAGTCTGCAGTGCTATGAAACTCATTAGTATCTCATTAGAGGCTGTAGTTAATCCAGGAGAATGGATAAAAACAGAATTTACTTCATAATATTGACAAATAGGAACGTCTATTCTGTAAACTGCAATACACAGTGGTCCCTTGTGTTTGCGCGTCACTGTCCTACACATTTCCACATACGCTTCTCACACCATTTTCATTGGTGTCTGCTTTTGCTCATGGCTCGTCTGTCAACACATCTAGCCATGCAGTCACACATTTTACATGAATCCGGATGTGAGGCAAAAGGAGGGAAATGGCCGCCGCGCGAGGCAATCCACACCTGATCACTCTCAGCATACAGCCAAAGGGATTAGGAAGCTCGTGTTGATTCAGGCTTTCGTTGATGTCTTGAGTGGAGACCTTCCAAGAGCTGTTACAGCCGGGTGGATCCTTACATCCTTGGCAGCGGTTCCCTTTTATTGCAGACTGAGAAAACACAAAGTTGGAGCGTTTTGCGGCGGTAAAAATCCCAGAATTCTCGCCAGCGTCCACCTTTTGCCCTCTGCACCGTAACTGGTCACACAGGAACCCAAAGGCCAACCTAACCCTTGGTTTGTTTGTAGATGCACGCGAAGGAAGGAAGGATAGAAGACAGGAAATGAGTGGGCGTTGACCTTAATCACCTCAGATCATCGCATCATGTAATATTCATGTCATGCAATAAGAGCAATGAGGGAAACTTATCATTATTTCATCCGTTTGTTGAACAGGAATCAGTGAAATGAATTCTGCTTTTCATTTCAGCGAATGTCCACAGTTATATTGGTTTTATTGCATGCGTTCTCTAGTGGATGCAGATGTTTCTAGTCGTTTGAAATCATTGCGGCCAACCCTTTACCCTTGATATAATCGAAAAGGCATTGTTTATTTGCAAAGGCATTGTTTTTTTAAGCATCCTCCAATAAAACGTCCCACTCCTCTTACATCTTTCAAACCTCGACGTCGATTAATATTATTTTCCGCTACGTTTTCTCACGTTCGTCCATTTCCTTTGGGAGAACAGTCGCCGCTTGTAGTCCCGCGCGCCTCGTGGTTTCCTGGCTCGGCTGCACTCGCATACTGATGAATTCAGCTGCTGCCCCCACCCGTCAACCCGCCCCACGCCGGACAGGCAGGGCACTAGCCTCACCATTCCCAAGATCCGAGTACCATTTTTGCTAAAACCCAAACCTGGTGTGTGGCCGTTCGAGCTCGAGTCCCTTTCTTTCACCGATGGCCGATATCTTTGGTGACTCTGCTAATGACAAGCTGCTGTGTTTGATAATCACAGCTTTATCTGCGGGCTGCAGGGAGAGGTCAGGTGCGGCGTGTGCGCAGAAGGAGGGGAGAGCTGTTCAGCGCGCTCCTTTGAGAGTCAAGTCACAACCCCTCTCTTTCACAGACCGCCATTAGTATTCATGATTCTCCCTCCACGTCCAAGTCCGAGGCTCACGGGCGCATGCACCGACACACGCCCCGTGATGAGAAACAGAAAGGACGCCTCAGGTGTTCTGGACAGTTAAGATAAGCTCGCTGGCTTGACATTTTCTGTCCTGCCCAAACATCCCCACCTTACAACCCTCCCTTTAGACCTCAATATTTGTGCTTTTGTCAAATCCGGGCACATACATGCTAAGAGAGCGAGGCTACATACTTGGAGGAAGTCACGGAGGCTAAAAACGGTTTTCAAATGAGTGTGAATTAACAATTGTCGGATCCATTTTGTGTCCTTCTCTTAGTCCTTGGCTTTGGGTCAGTTCTTTTTATAAAGTGTAAAAGAGTCGTTTAACTGCCATAAATCTGAAGGCAGCTGTGATAAGAGCATTGATGACTGGTGGTAATGCTGAATGGGCAAACAAATGTGTTTACATAGGTCACTACAGGCAGTTCACATTGTGCCAAGAATCTTTCACCCAAAAGCAACTCCAGAAAGTACAAAATTATCCAAATGCAGCAATGAGAAAACAGTTACCTGTCTCTTTTCTCTCATCATTCACCTTCCTGAGGCTATGTGAAAACTGTCACTCGGCACATTTTTGTTTTTGGTCCAAATTCATGCCTCTGAGTTGAATAAAAGCAATAATAAACATTACCAAGATCTTTGATAAGCACTGTTGCTTTTGTGGCAATTTAGGAATATTGTTGCCATCAAAACAAGATTTTAAAGATGTTCATTCATTAATTCTTTCAGTCATCTTTTTCGTTTAGCTTTAGTTGCAGGGCTTACACTTAGACACAAGGCCTATAAATTTAATAGAAATATAAACAACATATATTTAATAAAAGTGCATTTGAACAACACATGTTTTGTTAAGTAGTTTTGATATATTACGGCTAAATGTGTGGTCTCCAATATTGCTTCATAAACATGGATGCTATACTGAACAACATGGACCATCCCATGCATTTGGCTTGTGAACAACAGAGTTACAACAGGATTATACGTAAATAGTTTAATAGAGAAAATACAAAATAATTTATTTTTTGTTTGCAATGCATTAAAGACAAATTGCTAACGCCAAAATATATGCTGTAGTTTAGAGGCACAGTTTCATTTTTCGAGAATCGTGGACGATTTGTAGCAAGTAACGCCCTGAACAGCTGCTATTCATCAGTAAAAAAAGCTAGCTCACGTGCACATCTCCCCTCCTGCCAGGGAAATTGATTCCCCGTGTCTTGCTCTTGCATGTTCAAGCGGCACCGCGAAATAAGGTGTCATACACAACCACGGCGACCAGATGAACGCTCCCTTCCGACACAGCCGTTCGTAGCTTTTCTATTAAAATGAATGACCACGTGAGAAAGTGGAAGAGAGAGCGCTATGCCTGGCCACCATGCTGGGGGATTCTCCACGCTTCGCCTTTGATTAATGTCACTCCAAAGCAATCAAAGGTACGCACAAGTCTGTATGTCAACCAGGAGAAATGAATCAGAATGGCGCTTAGCTCTTATTAGTTGCAAGTTTTAGTTTTGTGCAAATCTAACGGGAGCACACATATTAAAATGAGCATATGCTTGGGAGAATATTGATACCGAGACCTTGTTGTTTATTTTTTTCAATCCTTCGCAGAATAATCACGAACAGCAGGTGTTATTTAGTCAGACTTTCTCCAGGGCTTCGACAAGAAACACTTTCTCTTCTTGAAGATTTGAAACGCTTAAGAAATAGTCAAAATAAAAAAAAATAGTTCCAAGTTGCCAAAGAGCTCAGGGGAGGTGACATGCTCCGACTGCTGGGAACATTCTCTCATCGGCCCACCTCCTCCGCCTGCCGCACATGAAAGCAGCGTGAGCGCAACAGCGGGAGTGCGCGGCGGCGTGGGCATACGCCTCGGCTTTGTAGACGGCAGAGACAAGAGGGCCGCGTCTTCAGAGGGGGGCCCGCTGATGTAAGGCGCCCCCTTTAATTATTTAAAAACCGTCAGATATTAAAGCCCTGCACTCGGAGGTTTGTGTCCACGGATTGGAGGCTTCACCGCGGAGAGTGCGGCATTAATAAACAAAGTGGCGTCTATTATGCATGGGGGATTCTTTGAGGAAGCGCCACCTCTGCCACTTCAGAAATCTGTAGGAGTTTTAAGGGGGAAATGCTTTCATCAGCTTTTATTACTACCTTATTATTATACATCCATCCTGCAACTAACATTTTCCTGCTCTTTGCATTCATAAAGCTTTTAAAGTACACACTTTCACATTATATTGTCTTATTTTCCATCTAAATGTCTAGGTGCCACTTTACAGTATAATAGGTTTATAGTTTGGTTTATACGAGGCTTATGTTTATAACCATTTATAAAAAAGTATTAAGCTTTTATAAAACATTAGAAAAGCTCAATGGAACAAAAAGAAAAATCCAAATACATAAAATGACCATTTTTGAACCGACTTATTGCAAAGTGGTACCAGTATTTCATTATCCACTAATAAAGGACACACAAGTGTGTTTACAAGGGAGTCGTTGACTTTATTTCCTGTCCGCATTGTTTCCATAGTAACCGTCATTGAATGGGCTGTACAATGCATCATATAAGTGAATAGTTTCTCCTTGAACCTGATGTGATGGAAGCAGGAAAACAGGCAAAGGCCACCGCTTTTTTTTTTTTTATTAATGACTGGATTTTTTTTTTTTTTTTGAGCATCTTTAGTGCATCTTTTTTGGTTGCTCATCTGCAATGGTCAGAAGCTTCCAAAAGTACCTTTCAAAAGTACCTTTCCACCTAAAGCTGTTCCAAAAGGTACCGTACAGTCATGATGTAATTGTTGGTCTCTAGATTTTGACAAAAATAAGGCTTGAGAGCATGTCATTATCAAACAAGTGACTTATTTTATGCATGCTTTGAGGAGCTAGCCAATCATAAGGAGATTTATGACGACCGTGCTTTCATCACTAACCTAAGCACATGTGCAACCCACAGTTAGAGGCAGTGAAAGCAAGAGTGAGCCACTTTCACATAACAGTCCCTTCAATCTCCTGCGTATACTTTTAACTTTTCATTTCTCAGGTCACTCTGTTAAAGGATTCTGGACTGTGCATTATATAGTGTTATTTTATAATTCACCATGGGCCATTATGCTAGATGGGAGCTTAAGTGTTAGAATGACCTAGTTACCATGGTTATGTCAGTAGACGGGATGAAATGTACAATAAGTGAACAGTCTGGCCTTGACGTGATGGAAGCTGGAAAATTGGCAAGTATATGGTTTTGAGCAACTTTGACAAAAGCCACCATTGTGTTGAATAAGGGACTGGATTGAGTGTTTTCCGAACTGCACTGTTGGACGTGCTTTGGTCTGTTGCAGAAACCGGCGATAACATGTTGTAAAAGTATGTTGTATACACAGCCATGACTTGTTTATTGGTGACGATATGTTTTGGACATTTGATGTTAGTAGCAATATGTGCAACTAAAGCAAAATAAAAAAAAAAAACAGATGGTGGATGCTTTGAGGAACCCCCTAGCCCTCGTACACTTCCATGCTAGCGCTAACTAAATTTGTTCCCATCCACATTGTTTCCACGGTAATGTCAGTAGTAGGGAGTAAGAAAAGGGGCAAGAAAGTTTGACCAGAACGACAAAAGCTACATAAGGGGATTTTAAGTGATTTTTTTCATTTATTGCTTCAAGAAAAATGCTAAATTGGTGCATTTCCAGTGACCATTTAGATGCAAATAAATTAAGTGTGATAATATTAGTGTTTGGTATATTTTGGCCCTAACTTTCTATTCCAAAAACAGGACCCAAGGACAATTCAGATTTTAAAAAGCAGTGTTTTACATTGCTGCTGTCCATCAAAATATTGTTATTATACCTATGTGTCATATCCACCAGAAAACAGTTTTGTCTTTTCGCTGCCCTACCTAAATATGTGTTCCAAAATAGCAGTGTCTGAAACTGAGAAGCTGACAAGGTTAGATTGACGTTTGCAATGTCAAAGTTTTGTGAAATGTATTGTTTTCGTACATGTTTTAGCTTCGGAAATATCATTAGAGCATTTAATGGTGCAAGTAGGGCAAACTAGATGGGTTGTAGCACTATAAAGCATCATTCTGTATGGCAGCTTGGTATCACCGATCATGTTTGTTTGTTGTGGTGTCTGCATCTGCAAAAAAAAAAAAAGCTCGAAAACATTAA
Organism: Rhyacichthys aspro; assembly: GCA_036850595.1. Lineage (NCBI taxonomy): Eukaryota > Metazoa > Chordata > Actinopteri > Gobiiformes > Rhyacichthyidae > Rhyacichthys > Rhyacichthys aspro. The sequence continues at coordinate 12,392,050 of CM072165.1, read as the reverse complement.
GTTTAGGTTTTGCCAATGATGTAGCATAACACTTTCATATAAATATCACAGGATACAGCGTTATATGTGGCCACTGTATGATAAAATATTAAACGTCTCCATCCAAGTGGAGGTTGTAATATAAAAACTGCTGAGCACATAGTCATTTCAGGAAACGCAGTCAATCATTCATGAGTGCAGCTTATAACAGTGTGATTGAACTGAATGTCCTTTGCAGTTGCTTTGAACAACTTTCATCTATTTTCTCCTGGCTAATCGTGCTAGTATTTTCCTCTCATTTCTTCCCACCTATTGTACACATCACGGCCCATTAAACATTGATGTCTAGTGCAAGCTTTGCTCAGCTGGCTCCCCATCTTGCATCCATTGTATTATAAAACGAACTTTCCTCCTCCTCGTGTCGCCTTCAAATATTTAAATCTAATTTCTCTGACTGAAAGCACTCACAGAGCGACGGATGTCAACAGGGGTTTTCCTTGTCGGCTTTTGTTTATGCCGTGTGGCTGACAGAAGAAGCAGCCCGCGGGGAAGGGCCGGTGTATTGGCTCGTTTCATACCCGTGATTTATTTTTACTGCAGTCCTTTGAGACCACTGATTTCTCGCCTTAATTATTCCTTGTAGCCGCATTGTGCAGTTGCGGAGGTTCGATACCGGAGCTAAAAGGTGATGGATTGCAGAGGCTTGCAGTTTGAAATAATATGTCAGACGGTGAAAAATAAAGGTTTACTGAGGAAGCCTGACAGACGGCAACCCCCCGCTGCGATTGTGCATACTCCCTATCACATAAATACACTTGTACACACTCGCGCCGCCCACACGTGTTCCTCCGACTGAAAGTTACTTCACACGGTGCAAGTGAACTTCAAGTGTCTGAGGATGTTTTTCCGACACATCTATGTCAGGGATAGGATGATTGACAGATAGGATCCATCACCCCGTCTTCACTTCTAATGTGCACACAGTCTTTCCGGTGTGTGCTGCTCCTGTTACACTGGAAAGATGAGATATCAAGGGAATAACGCAGAATGGGGGTAAATAGGGACGGCCAATGAATCCAATCATGGAGGTTATGATTTTGAACAATAACATGTTGTATACTAAGACAGAGAATAGTCAGAATAGCCACTGTAGACTGTGTGAAGGCTAACCTCGCTGCTAGCGCTCCACTGGAAAATGTCGATGGTGACTCTTTAGAGTACTATTAATAAACAGGGAAAAGTGTTCTGATTACTTCTGTAATGTTTTGGCTTTGTGAAGTGACAGGACTGTATGAACTGAATGTACTGTGTGCTTGTTTATTTATGCAAATTAGCCATGTGCTTTCATTTAACGGCACTTTTTGCATCTTTTAACAATTTTAATATTAAATGTGGCATGTAAACTACACTATACCTTGTCTATGGAGACTAGTTCTAAACCATTGATTGTCACTCTGTAGATAGGGCCCAAACTTAGAGGCATAAACTGCCTTATCTATATTTTAACAATGGCAGTTATGCATAGCATTATTTAGCAGTATCGCTCAGCCCTAGAATAAAGACTGGAGATTAATAGAGTGGGGTATAGAGAAGGGGAGCAGCGCGGCAGGGAAGGGGAAGAAAAAGGCTGGAAAGCGTCAGAGAAGGAGCGAACTACACAGTGATAAAGTCTCGGTACGGTGTGTTTGAAGCCATCTTCTTGCACACAGAGCCTTGACACACTTAAATCTCCTCCCGGGGGCATTTTGGAAAAGGGGCACTACTGGAGCAGAACTAGAGATAGACAAACCCCTGCTACTTTCTGCTCTCTGCATGGCTGCCATCTTATCCCAGCCCCATCAGTCATTTTATTGCGGAAATAGGTTATCCAGGAGTGCACCCAGGTGATGGTCCCATTTGGGGCCAAGCACAGCCATGCTCACAGTTCTGGGCCACAGGGCTCTAAACCTTGGCCTTTCAGTCCAATGGTTTTACTTCTCTTGCTACAATGAGGATGTTCATTGACATTTTTCTTTTTCATCTCTTCTGCTGGACTGATTTGATGGAAATGGCCCTCACTTTGAAAGACAATATAGGACAGTTTTCCGATTGAGGTCATTTTTAAATTGCTAATACCCATGCTTTACATATCAAGACAGCTTAAAATCTTCAGAATGGCGTATTGGACGTTCTGACTGGGTGTGATCCTGGTGCAGCTTAGTCTCTCATGGGATAGAGAAACGGCTTAGGTCAATATCTACTCGAGGAGAGTCAAGTGAATGTGATAACATGAAGTGGCTGTAAACTAGATAGATTGCAGCAGAGAACACTGCAGGCAGAGCAATCCTAATGGCGTTGGTGTGGTGAGGCCCTGTCCAGCATCATCCTGTACTTACAGAGAGAGGCAAGTATGTAATCTGACGATAACTGTAATGTGGGGGCCTTTATCTGCAAAGAGGAAAACCAAGAGGCTTATCTCATGGCCTCCATGTGAGGCAAATCACACGACGCTCCATCTCCACCCGTCTTCACCCAATTCAAATCTCCTCAGCGGGCTAATGGTTTCTCATTGGGGAGATTATTGGCTGGCTATGACATGCCACGTGTGTCCACTGAGAGCGCTCTTCTAGCTTTGGCAAAGGATGAAAACCAGGGAGTCATTCAGAGCCCCTTTGAGTCTTATACTTTTGTGACTTTTGTCTTGATGGTTACAAATTCATAATCTGATTAAATGAGTAACGAGTCTTGTTTTATATCTTAAATGGGGTAAGAGGGGTGTAGTTGTCAAAATGACCTCTCATGGCTGTTGCAATGTTAAATGTCCAAGATGCAAAGAGTGTTATTTTATTGTAAATATAAACTTAAGTTTGCCTTATTTGTTCCATTTTGTTGAACTGGAAACTACATTTTACACAATGCTCTTGTAGCAGCAGCTGAAAAATCCATCTTCTCATTGTCTTGCTTGGAGATGTCAAAAAAACTGAAACTGGCATCAAACTGACTGACGAAAGTCATTTGGGCTTCTTGAAATAGTCCCAATTAAACTTCCAGTGTCCTCCAATGTTGGAGCTCTCCTCGGTTTGAGCAGCATGCAGCAGCGGCGCTTATCGGCCTTCGTATTCATCATTCAGGGTAATTGCTGTCCAGTACATGAGCAGTCCTGGCTTATTCGGGCTGAATGCAAGGCTAGGTTTACCCCCACAAACTGGGTTACATTACAACTAACTGTCATGGTGAAACTAGAGCCTACAGGGATAATGTATTATTATGCTGTCAGTGTGCCTTTGCGTTGGTTACAATGTATTTTTAGTCATGCTGGCTGCTGTAATGATCACATTACTGGCCTGTGTGCTCTAGAGTTACCCAAACAAACATCCTGGCATCGCGACAAAGGCAAACAAACTGCTGCAAGATTCATTAACAGAGGCCGCCCAAGCCATTTGGCATATGAGGAACTGCCCCGGGAAACATTTAGAAGAACTGTAGATCTATTTTGTTCTGTGTAGATATATAGATATAGTTGGCATAAGGCTAATTAAATCTGGGCCAAACAAATTGACTTGAGTCTGTTCGCCATTTCTCACATTGAGTGTTGTTGACCTTCCTTCATCCAGTTGCCTCTGAGTCTTTCTGCTTTTTAAATTCCACCATCTTGACTGACGTCTGAAGATTAAGGATTGGTTTTTGGACTTTGATCTTGCCCTTTCTTTAAACTTGATTACAGTTTCATGATCTTTCTGTTGGAGTCTGTAGCCTCGTTTCCACTGGAAGGATATAGCACTGGACAACTTCAGTAAGCCCTCGGGTTTTTGTTCCAACATTGAAGAACGGTTACTCAAAGCTGGAGCTTTTTCGGGCCAAAATGAGAAGTGAAAGTAAAAGTACAGAGAAAACCAAAAAGAAATCGAAGTGTAACTTTTTTTGACAGCTGTTTCTGTGTGGATCCTGAACGGCAGTGCCTCATCCAAACTAGTTTTAGTTTAATATCTGATAGATGTAACTCTAGAGAGGAGTCAAAACTTGGGCATCCATGTGTTATATACAGTTTACAGGCTATGGATATATATATATATATATATATATATATATATATATATATATGAATCTCTTTCTGGATGTTTTTCAATCAAAACACAGTGTGGATTTGTCCAACTTTGTGATATCTTTCTCAAAGTTTGTACAGATCTTGTACAGACATTGACTTATTATTATTATTATCACTAAGTTATTTACTAAAAATGTTTTTTGGGGTTTTTTTTGGGTTTTTTTTTTTTTGTATTTTGCAGACAGGTGGTTCTTTACCTAAAAGACTTCGAAAGGTAGTTATTCCAGAAAATATGAATGGTCTTCAATCTGGAGAGTTGAAGAGGCTTAACAGGAATAGACCTGGTGACATTTAATAGTGACACCCTAAAATGCGTTAAACGTGTGTAGCTTTCTGAATTTTAAGTGCAGAAAACCTGTAAGAAACCCGAAACAATCATCTTCTGCTGCTGTTCATTGCAGTAGAGCACAGTCAGTATAGACCATCTGTCTCCCAGTGGTCCACGTGATGCATGGCCGTCTTCTGTGAAAGGGTGGGGTTCCCAGCAGTGCACTCGACTTGCCTCATTTCTCCCGTCGCGAGTTGTGCGCTCTCTACCCGTCACTCTTGTGTTGTCGGTCGGCCCCCTCCGTTCTCAGCCCTCATCTTCCTCTCTGGACGGGCTCCGTGTCTCATGAACTGGACCCTCTGCAATCGATTGTGTTTCACTCACAGGTAGAAGCTATATCGTCCACAAGCTGTACGTTGGGGTTCAAAAGGTCACCGCTATTGAAAACGAATAAACAAGATTGATGTCTGACTCGGCTCGAGGCCTTTAAGTGGTGGATAATGGATGCACTCTTGTACTGTTTTCCACTTTAACTCCTCCTTCAGAAAGCCGTTACTTTCTGTGATCATCTGTGAAGGTAATTTTAACCCTGTCGCTTGCGGAATGATGTGGGCACAGGCGACTATTTGTGCTTCGGAGATGTCACTCGGCGGATGATTCACGTGTTGAAATGTGACGCGACTGTACGTGTACTGTATCCTGTCCGCGTGGTTGTGACTCATTCCATTTGCGCAGTTTCCAAACACTTAAACAGTTTCCACTCCAAACAAATAGGTTCATTAATACCCTTTAATGTGAGCAATTTTGAGTTGTAACAATACGGAGTGGAATGCCTTATTAAATCCTAATAATTACTCATTTAACCGGTGCAAGGTTTGTTATGCGATGTCAAAGCTCAAAAGCAATTACGCCATCACCAAAGAGTCCTGATGCACTGTTTCCATTTTGAGGTTGAGTTTTATTGCCCACGTGCAGTTCCATTTGTCCGAAGAAGTAATTACGGAAAGCAATGGCGGTTAGTTGATGTCATATTCTACCCATGGGAGTCAATTTGTGCTCGCGGCGAATACAGCAATGTGTATTACGGCTGCTTGGTTGCTATGCGAGTGTGACAGGGGGGGGCAGATAGATGGAAGATGGAGGGACAGGAGCAGCGAGAGTGGGGAGGTGGAGGATTGATGAACGCAGGGGCAGGTGAGGAATGGCGCGCGTTATTTTTTTTTTTTTCCACCCGAACGCCGGGAGGTGACCTCTAGCGCGACGATATGAAGAGAATGTCACGCAACATTACCCCTCCCTTCGCCCCGGTTGAAGTTTTATTTTTTCGTGGCGTACTGTGCAGAGAAAACAATTCGCTTCCTTTTTGATTAATGTCCGTTACCGGAGCGGCCGGTGCACAAGACGGCAGTAAAGACGAGATCGGGTTATGCGTTCCCATATATTCTTCCGTCCGCCACATGTATTAATCAGACTGTGACAGGCTCAAAGTGGGACCACAGTGTCCCCAGCCAGCTCCCATAGGATGTCACCTATGATCTGCGCTCATTGGTTAGCTGACCCGCCTCCTAAAGGGGCTGCTAGCTTTATAGGGAAGTAGAGCCCCAGTGGGAGATCTTTAAGAAACAGGGCTTAGGTCAAGAGCTGGCTCATGAATACAGAATACAGCCTTTTGTCTGGCCTTTCTTTCTATATAGCGATCATAAGCAAAGCCATCTTTATTATATAGTATTTTGGACAGTTGAATATCCTTTAGAGGTGCACGTCTAAGAAAAGTTCAGTTTGTGACATTTTATGATTTAGGCTTGAAAAGAAAATTAGAAAAAAATAGTAACACCAGGTTAAAGAATGATAGCAAGTGCTGTATTAGAAGATAAAGGCTGTTTTTTGGCTTCAGGACAAAACAGAAATTATCCCTCAGGTTCAGTTTGCTTCACACTTGTCCAATCAGGCATCTGTGGTCTGGTTAGAGGTTATTTCCACCACGTCTGATCAAAAAATAATCTGCCCACATGAGAACATTTGGCGTAATAGTGCCTTCAACACAGCACACTAGTCTCTCAAAAGTATTCATGACCACTCCTCTAAGTATAATATTCAGATTCAGTGTATTATTGTGTATTGACCGGTGAAAAAGTGAAAAACTTGTCATGGCCTATGTCACACATGTCAAACTCAAGACCCAGGGACCAAATGCGGCCCTTTGCAATGTTTTATATGGCCCCTCAATACTTTTTGTCGGTGATATTTTGGGGTTGTGGGTTTAAGTTGGATTTTAAGAGGTTTATATTGACTTAAATAGGTCATAACAGGTTTTAGTTGGATTTTTTGAGCTGATTTTTGTTGGATTTGAACAGTTTTTTGTTGGATTTGATTAGATTTCAGTTGGATTTAAACTGATTTTAGTTGGACTTGAACTGTTTTATATGGTCTTCAACAGGTTTCAGTTGTATTTGAACAGATTTCAGTTGTATTTGAGCAGCTTTTAGTTGGATTTGTCACAGTTGTGGCCCCTGAAATGCTTCTTATTTACTATTGCAGTCCCTCATCACTTTGAGTTTGACATCACTGGCCTCTATAATGCCCAATTTTACATCTTATCTGTGGAGAAAACACTGACAAACTTCGCCATATTTGATTCCACATCTTACAGTACATACAGTTCCCTACACTGTGCCCCGCTGGCTGCTCGTCATTAGGTGTAACATGGCCGTTTTGCCGTTGGCTGGACAAAATTTCCTTTGTGACTGCCATTCCATCTGTTAGTTACCAATTAAAGAAATCTGCCCCCTCAGCCCGACCACTCCACCAACCCCCAAGTAATTACCTGTCAGACCCGACCATCAGATAACAACCGCGGCTTCGCACTTCATATAAGACCTTCAATACCCTTCACTCTGAGCGCTTCTCGCGGCTTTATATAGCTCGTACAGTGCGAGTGGATCTTCCGAATCACACGCCGGAGCTTTTCACTCGGCGTCGGAGCGCAGCTTGTGATTAATGGTGGCAAATGTCAGATTTGACAGTGGGTCCCTTTAGAGGAGAGCTGCCAGAAGCTTGTCAAGTCTGACACTTGGAAAGGCGAGGTGACACGGGGTTTTGGACAAACGAACGGCGAAGTCGACAGCGCTATACGTGCACCGCTGGGAACGTGAGACTTGTTATTGTTTACTTCATGCACTTGTGGAAGAGCAAACATGTTTGACAGAGCCAGATGAACGCGTGGGTATCGCATGCATATTAGCACTTTTAGCACTTTGTTTTTAATCAGAGGGAGTCATGCGTTTTCGCTTTGTTTTTGTTTGGAAGTGTCATGTGGATACCTTGCGATGAGCAGAAACTGACAGAAGGCTCCTCAAACTATGCCGAGTGGGAGGTTTGTGCACACTTATGTATTATGCACACGTTTTTGTGTGGGTGAGTGGCAGCGTGCCGGCATCCAAGCATCTGGAAAGGTGACTTTAGCAGCAAACAAACAGCAGAAGCGAAAGTGTGTGATTGGCAAGAGGCTATCCACTTCGCTCTCATTGCGATTTGATTACGGTTTAAGCGGCGCTCGCTGGAAGTGAGCAGATACCTTGTTCCAGGGGCGGCAAGAGATAACTGATAATCTTTTCCTCATATTTATCCGAGATTCAAGGACGTCTTCCACAATAAAAGAAGCAATAAGATGAGAGATTACCACGTATTGGAATCTAAATGTTTGCAGGGGTTTTTCTTCTCCACAAAGAATAGATTTTTGAGCCAAGCTTCAGAAGTGGTGATTAGTTGTATCCACTTTGCACAATTACCTTGTTTCATGTATTGTCTTATTTACTTGTTTTTAGTGCTTTACCCAGAACGTTTTGCCACGTACTACAGTCATAGGGTTATTCCTAATTGGAACAGAATGTATAAACTGATAAAACTGGATTTCGTTTTTGGTTGTGGTGCTAGTTTCTAGTTCTCTATGATGTACACAACACTTATTAACACAGCTACAGTGATGTATGCTTATTGTTCAAGTTTACGCACAAGATGAAATTTTACAACTGAGTCCAACTTTCTGCGCTCAGGCTAATGGTGCATTTGACCGTTGTTACAATAAAGGAAAGTACTGCAGTTGTTTCGTGACATGTTAGTACTACTTTACCACATGATTATTGAAAGAACATAAAAACAACTGTTGGAAAAATGACATACAGTATTTTTTCTCTTTAAAATTTTTAAAAGTTAAAAAAAAAAACTAAGTAACCAACAGACAGTTACCAATTTGAATTTTTTTTTCCTATTTCTTTGGCTTTGTTTTTTCTTTGCTTACTCAAAATACTCAGTACCACCTTAGCCAAGCTTTATTCATGTACATGCAGGAATGGCCCAACTATGAATCACTTTATCCAAATTGACTCCATTTGGACTTGAATTGCTCTAGTGCCATGTAATTAGAAGCAACATTATTCAAGTTCTTTGGGATTTTTCAAACATGAACAAGCCAGCTTTTATTCTTCATAATTGAGCCTTGCATCTTCCAATGCTTTTCCATTTTGCATGTTTAATTTGAACACAACCTTGACTCCTTTTTGAGGGAACAAGCTTCATAATGATTGTGTTTTCTGTTTGAGCACCCATAAAAAGTGTCCTTTTTATCAGCCATGGAAATATCCTTGAAATATCCTTGCAGCTTCATTGGGGTTTCCATTATTATACGCAGCAGAACTTCTCGTAAAAAGAAATGAGGACACAAAGATCCCATTGCTTTTCAAATGACTTGCCAAAAGAAATAAACACATCTTAGCAGTAGTGTTGCCAGACTGTGAAACTAAGAGTGTGGAGTACAGTAGCAGAAAGTGCAATCTACTGCCTCTTAGAGTTTGGTGATCTTCATTTATTATTTGACTTGATGCACCGTAATGTATATGTATGATGCATAAATGTGCCTGCAGCTAAATCCACTGTGACTGACAGTGGCCTCAGTCATGCTGTTGCTCAGTGACAGCCAGCAGTGAGGTACAGTACGTCTCGTGGAGGTGTGCCGGGCTTCTGGCACTGTCCCCAGATCGAGCGACATGACACGGGGAGCTTTTCATCCCGCCGCCAGCCCACAGGTGTTGCCACTGAGACGTAATCTGAAGCCTGTGGCATCCAGGCTGGACACATCAGCGTGAAAATAGAGCGAGAGGAGAGCGACTGTGAGAGAAATGTGCAGCAGAAAGACTTGCGCTCGCACCAGTCGGCGCTCGTAATCAATTAATGAGACCTCGCGCGATCCGCTGAGGCTTTGTGTTGCATTAGGCGATCAATGGTGAAGAAAAGAAGGCATCAGGGAATTCGCACCAAAAAAAAAAAAAAAAAAAAAAAGGAAAAGGCTTTCTCCGATTCGTTATTGGACCTACATCTAAGCAGATATAGTATCCCATTTTGCAAAGGCTTCAGTGAGTCAGGCACCACAAGACACGTACTCGATTCACTTGAGAAAGAAGTGGAATACATAATGATTCCGATGCCTGCTGGTGATCTGCATCATAAGCATTATCTCAAAGGCCCCAATTAAAATTTCCCTGCTTACTCAGACATTCCTCACCTCAGTTATCCATCGGTGTTTTGACAAAGAGAGTCAAGAACAACTTTAAAGGATAAGCAGAGTCGAGGGGAAGCTGAGTTTTGCAGCTTGTGAGCAACTGCATAATTCTTGTAATCTTTTACAGTTAGTATATGTCGTACTGTGTCTCAGGTCAGCTACGGTGTCTGATGCGGGTCACGGTGTGCAATTAGAAATGCTGAGTGTGTCGTAGGCTATAATTGAACTCTTGTGTCAATTGCAGTGACCTTTATGTAATCAGAAAAAAAAAAAGAAAAAAGAGCAAAAATGTTACGAAAAGGACTTGGCATAAGTCTTTAGTATGCATTTGTTAACATAGCTATCTACCTTAACACTATACTTTATTTATTTATTCATTTATTTAATATGGACAACACAAACACATTGATACAAACCAGATGCATTGTTTGAGTGTTATAGCACACCTGTCCATAGGAGGCTTTTTAAGAGAAAAGTTTAACGTGAACAACACGTCTGTAAGCATTAAAATGGGATTAGACCAGTGTAAAAAAGACATATTTTTACATACTATACCACAGTTGTATCAGGTTGTATTGTTGTACATTTCAAGACACTGACAGGTTGTTGTACTTTGCTCATACAAATATAATTGTGCTCATTTTTGATCCTCTTCCATGACTTTTTAACTGCTCATCAGTCACAACTAAACCCACTCCAAGCAGCTTTAAGGTAATCGTAAATGGACATCGTTATTGTTAGTAAGGAATTAAAAAAGTTATATCTGACATGATCACATTTGACCACATCACACGCAGCTTAACTTGCAACTGTTATCTCTACACGACCTGAAAGCACCCTCTTCAAAACGACCCCGTCATCCATCCTCCGTGCGTTCAAGTGCACTTCTCCATCTCCTCATCTTCCATCTTCTTCTGTAAGATTTTTCCCATCACTGATGTAGAACTCTGGGAGGCTTTCAGGGTTGGCGCAGCTGTCACCAGCACAGCGGACACTCATAATTGGCTCCCCTGGGGCAGTCCCCTCGGTGGAACGGAGCGTAGCGCTGCAGAGGTACGCCACAGAGAAGCCAAGCCCGGGCTGGCCTTGTTTAAAACTCACTGGACATGCCCCTGAGCTGTCTAGACCCAGTGTTTGCTTTGACAATAGAGATACATGTACCTCCAATGCTCCATGGCAATGAACTGGCACCCCATTTGAATGATTTTGTTTTGGACAATAATTATATCCCACTACAGTGACAACCTGTTTTCATTGCAGTAGCTAATGTCATCCTTTTGGCAATTTTTGATAGGAACTGGGCAGGACTATCATAAAATATATTCCAAAATGAAATCTGCAGTTTTTATATTATGTTGGCTCGAAATTTGCGGTAGATATCTTGAGGTGATGATGCCTGAATTCTTCAAAATCAAGAAAACATTGCACAATCTGTGGGTATTTCTTACGGAAACGAGCACTGTGTTGCCGCAGTTACACTTAATATTGCTAACAGCCACACAGAGGCATAGAAATACCCGAAGAAACTATCTTCTCTATCTATTAAACCAAATCAAATCAGTCATTTGTCAGTCTCATCACTTGGCCTTGTAGATAATCATATATGCTGAAAAAAAAAAAAAAACAATGCCACTAAAAGACATACATTTCTGAGCACAGAATCGCAATAAAGTGCAAACACTAACGCTTAATGTCAACATTTCTTACAAGCATTCATAAACTTACACATATCTTTCCATTCAAGCCCATGAAGAAGTGCATCAGTAGCAAAGGAAATGAACATCAGTATATTAGATGTGTATAAAGATGTATATTTGAGCAGGCTACTAATACCACAGTTTCACCCTCTACTTTCATCTTTTCTTTTCTGTCCCTGTGGTATTGTGCAGCCTGACGCCGCTGCAAAAGGATGGCTCTGTGAATCAGACATCTGCTTTTTCCCCGTCTCCCACTCCCTCATTTTTATTCCTCGCCTCTGCCATCCAGCCCGGCCTCCTTTCATGCCACATGCCCCTTATATCTCCACTATTCGCCTCTCGCTATACATTATTACGCTCTTTTTCCTCGAATATACTCTCCACTCCACTTTTTCCCATCTAGCGGCCCTTTTTTTGTTTTGTTTTGGGTTTTTTTCACTCTTCCGACCCGCTTTTATCCTTCCTCTCTGCCTCCAGAACAAAGAGGCTTCATCTTTATTATCTGCTCCCCTCATTACAGCTAATAAAACTCCGCTTCGTCTGACTCTTACCCCACTTTGGTCCGGCACAGACTGATTAGGTGGCGTTGTTCTCAGACTCCAAACAAGGAAAAGTGCAAATCTGTTTCTCCTGCTAATAATTGAAGTGCGAGTTGACTGCGGGCTACAAAAACTGAATAGGGGATAGAGATGCATAAAGCACTGTGGCGTCTGGGACTTTCACACAGTTTTGCCAATCTTGCTAATGGATGTGTCGCAGCATAAATCAGAGATTGCTTTTTTGGCAGGCTGCAGAGTTTTGGAGGTTTTTCGAGTTTACACAGACAAAATGGCCCCACACAAACTCGAGTGGAGATCAGCAGTGAGACGCGAGAGCTTTGCACTAATAGAACAAAGCTAACGTGTATAAAGTAATGATTAACATGCATGCACAGGTCGATTAAATGAGCCCCAATTAGCAGCGAGCGCTAGGCAAATTCACCGTGTGATATTTTCATAGCCTCTGGTTCCTTGGCATTTTCAGCTGATTTGTTAATTAAAGTAACGTGGAGCGTCCGGGGGATGATTGACCTTTTAGCTCAATTTGTTTCTTTGCTGCCAGTGTGTTGGATGCATTGGGTGCATTGGGGGGTGTATTCCCTTTTGCCCAGTGAGTAACAGAGCGAGGTATCCTGAGGTCTGAATTATACAGTGTCCAGGCCCGGCTGCGCACAAGGGATGCACGCTCCGAGCAACGGAATGATGCATCCGTGTCTGTTCTTGTGGGTAAACAGTGCACACGCAGCAGGTGTGCGCCGGCTCTGATGCACGGCAACACAACACGGAGCTTCTGTTGACGCTAGGAAATCACACGGTAAAGCGCACACGCTGCTGGACGTGGGATTATTTGAAGGAAAAGAAGTCACGCTGTCACACGCAAGCTTTGCAAATTTTAGCGCCGGTCTGATACCTGTCTTTTATGTCATTATAGGATAGAAGCCTGGCGTTTAATCCGTAGTGCAATCAAAAGGTCACACGCTGCCGCAATTGAAGCTCCAGGAAATTACAGATATTTTAGGATTTGAAATGTGTATTTATTTCTGTTTGTCTGGAAGGTAGCTGCATTTAAATTCTTAAGATAAAGATGAATGTAGGAGCCAAAAATGATTTCACTTCAACAAATGTGCTGATTCAGTAAGGTCATTGTTCATATCAGGAGTGCCTGAACTTTTTCCCTCATTAGGCAAATATGGAAATGCATTAGTGGGCCACAGGTCAGACGCAAAAATCGTTTTAATGTAATGACAAGAACTACTCTTCCTCTCAGATTTGTTTAAAAAGCATTTTGTCTGTGTGCCACTGTCTATACTGCTCCTTTTTGTTCTGACAAAGTAGCGCCTGATTGGAAGTCCACAAACTTAAGCTGTTAAGCAAACTCACCATCTATTTCTATTGTTTTTTGGGTTTTTTTCTCATTACAATGGCTTTGTATGCTCGACCAATTAACCATTTAGTCAGTGTTGAATTTTACAAAACATGACAATATATATCCAAATATAACCCTTTGATCAGCCAATTTTTTGTCCCCAGGCCCCACTTTAGGCACCTCTGGTCTATACAAAGGGAACATCTTCTAGCTCTCTGGTGCAGTGCTAGGCAAGAAACCTGAAATGTGCTGATTCAGTATAAGTGTTGCCATGTTTACATTGTATTGCATTGTTTATCCAAAGGGTACAGCTGCTAGCTTTGCAATGCAAGAAACCTGAAATCCCCAAGGATCTGAGTAGGTGTAGGAGGAAAGAGGTGTTAACGTTAAAGTGTTAACTCCTTAAAATGGACCGACTTGGCAACTTACTTTTGACTGAATAGCTTTTGTTTTCAGAACCCATGCAAAAAAAAGCAGTCCTGTCACTCTGAGTCTTTTATATCTTCTGCAGACGTAAAGTGATTAATCCAACATTTTACAGTTTTTGCCCCAAATGTTTTGCATTAGCTTGGATTTTGGAAACCTTAGCATCTATTGTCATCAGTCAAAATGACAACCTGCTACGTGCTGTGACACTGATGTGTTCCCATAGTTTGATACGCGTTTGCTTGGTAAAAGAAGTTCTGTCACCTTGATGTCTTCAGAGTGCATGCTCATCCAGGATAGCTTGAATCAGTTCATTTGGTTTAGGAGTGAACCATGTCCATCTATTGTACACGGAGTCAACAAAACAAAGTGCCTATAATACTCTCTAAATCACTGTAATCCATGGAGAGAAAAAACAGCTAACAAGTAAAATAAAGCCATTAAGAAGTAAAATCGAAAAGTGTTAAGAAGGCGAATGCATAAGTAACAAAAAGTCTACCTCTGGATATATTAAAAGTTTTATTCTTCTCACCAACAGTGTATTTTCTGCTCCTTGTGTAAGAACACAAGGTAAATCCTCTGAGGGTTTAATTAACTCTATATTGTTGGCAGATACAGGGAATGCACTGAAGTTTATTGCACTCCCATTGTACAGCTGCTTGGTACATATCCAGTGCGCTGTCTATTATTATTCCTTCTACCTCTTTGCTATTTACTTTAGAAGATGATTTAATTTTCCGACCAAAGAGTCACTAGACATACAGGCTTTTGCAGCAACATAGTACTATTTTTACCAAACCGTCAATAGTGCACATGACCTCGGGCCTCTTCTCGATCCATTTCTTAGGTCAGTGAAATATCTTCTCACTGTTTCAGCGCACACTTCAATCCTCTTTCCCCAGCGGTCACAGATGTCAGAGCAAGCTGCTGCACGCAACGAGCCATATGCCCGGCTTCACTTCCAATAATTTTGAAAGTAACAAACCCATTTATAGCTGCTCGACGTTAGCGACTACTTTGTGTGCTCCTACGCTCCTGAGGCAAAAGTCAATCAAAAGTTGCGTTCGGTAACAAAACACATTACAAAGCGGAACTTGAGAATGAACATGTTAGCGAGCATTAGCATAAATTAATGGCATGTTCATTTTGGCGAGGAATATTCATGTGTTTGGGCTAATCTGAAAAGCTAATGGGCTGTGGCAGGAGCTCATTTTTTAAAAGTCTTTCATCATTTGGAGTTTTGTTTGTGTTTGGATCTATTCTGGGACAATTGCTAGTGCCTGGTATTAGATCTTCGAGTGACAGCATTAAAGAAAGCATGCACTCCAACTGGAAGCATATATGGTTAAGAGAATCAAGCATGTTGGCTGCTATGTTGTTGACCATTAGCAGATGGAGCAAAACTACAAAGCCTCCACATATTTTATGCATAACTTTGAAGGTGCGTGTGAACACCTTCAGTAAATCCATTAAATAGAGGCTGTTGAGCAATCAAAAGTGCACTCATGACCTGAACTAACATGTTTTATAAACTAACAGATGTTTTGACTGTTTGTTTTTTTTACTTTGTGCTTGTCTTTGTGGAATTGTGCTTCCCTGTGTTTGTGTTTTGTCTTGAAATCTGTGTTTTTTTATAGTATGTTTTCTATATTTGCTAACCTGCTCTAATTTACTTTTATAACTGTGATGTTATGTCTTGCTGTATGTGTTTGTCCATGTGCCGTTCATTTGTCTTTCTACCTGCCATGGGACTACAGATGAAAATTAGCCCTTGTGGCTAAATCTGGCATATTTACATGGCAGACTAATGCACTAATGCATGTTGATTAATATGCACTGTCCCCTATGAAATAAAATAAACATAATATTATTGTATCTGATATGTGCTTGTGTAATGTTTATGTGCAGAATGAAAATGGGCATTTAAACATCAACGTAGGTTTTGCTGCAGTGCTAATCTTGTCAGATCTGAGTTTCATACTCCTTCAGAATTTGTTGCAGTGTCAGTGTTTTTAAAAAATTTCTAGCCTGTGTGTTGTTTGAGGGGTCCAACCCACTTGGCCGCCTACACCTCCTCAGATCCTAGACGATTTCAGAATGCTTGCCTGGAAAGCTAGCAGTTGTTCCCTTGTGTAAGCAATGCTGCCACCGTGGCATTCCCCCATACGCTCTATGAGTTATTAGCCAAGCTACGAAAAAATAGATTGAACAGATTTTTTTTGCATCCATTAATAAAGTTTGGCGTCCATCTTGAATTGTCTTCAGTGTACATCAGAATATGTCAGCCAAATCTGTACCATTCAATCAATCAGTTTATCTTTGCAGCACCTTAGAACATCCAGAGCTGAAACAAGGTGCAATAATCAGTCAAAATCAGAACATAAGAGCAAGTAAAAAAGAAATCAGAGAAAGCTTAAACAAAGGCAGTCAAAGGATGGCATGTCACTCAAACACTAAAGTATTTATAAGCCTAAGACCAGCTACTGCAAAGTTACAATCCCCCCAGTATTTGTACCTTGACCACTGAACTTTCAATAGATGTCGACAAGCAGACAACTGGGTCGATGGAAATTTAACTTTTGGCAAATGTCTTTCCGTCCGTTTATATTGTATTACAGCAGACAGTAACAATCTATTCACCAATAAATGTTATAAAGTCATACAGTAACTCACATACAGGCCAGTTCCTTAAGTTTGGGGCAGTTAGTCTATCAACTTTTCGGAGGCTTGTGTTGACTCAAATGAAGAGCGATGGCGGCTCCAGATTGACAGGCGCACTGGCCACGGAGACTGATGAAAGGTGCCACGGAGAGACAGATGAGGGAATCATGGTAAAGGACACATCAGATGGAATGGTGGACGAAAAGGTCAAAGTTTGGACGGCGGCATGAAAGAGAATCTGTACTCGGCACAGTATGATCAGACGAAGGAGAGCCGCTTTGAAGTGGAGCCTCGTGGCAGAAAGGCTTTTTTAACTGTGAAGTTGACTTTGCACGCTGGAGATGCCCGCAGAAGTGGGAAACCTGAAAGATAAACTGTAAAAGTAGCATTTGTGTATGTACAGATGCAATTTCTGAATCAAACGCGTGGAGAGGTAACAGCGGCGAAGTAAAATACAACATGAAACCCGCGGCTGGAACTCGACACGAGCACGGAAAGCATTGCAGACTAGTCCCTGTATGCGGTCTATATTCTCACACACATTGCATATTTAAAACAACTGAGAGTTTGTCTGTTTTATTTTGAGCCTTCCTTTAGATGTAGCCTTATGAATAAAGACTGATACAGAAAAAAAAAGACTGTGCGCTGCGTCCCGAGTCATCAAAAATATATCAGCCGGCGAGAGTGTGTTGTCCTTTTGCCTGATAGTGCCGTTCTCCTGAGACCAGCCGCAGTTTCAGGAAAGAACACGCTGTACATTGGGCTGCGTTAATAGCACAACTGCCTCACAATGGCAGACTGGGAGCGGCGGAAAGATAGGAAAAGCAGAAGCCGACGGGAGTGCAGTTGGACTCGAGTGTGAATAGAGAGAACGACCAGCGGATGAATGAGAGGAGACGGTGGAAGGGTGTAGCCACAGGCAGTAACCTTGAAGTCAGAGAATCTCAGCTGTGACATTGGAGAAAATAGCCACGTTACATCTCAAGGGGGGGCGGGTGGGGGGCAATCGAGGCACACAACCAACTGTTACAGTGTGGGTCATCACCAGCTGTGACTCTCTGATGTCTGCGGCCACATCCATCCCAGTAGAACGCTATCAATGTCAGTGCATCGTTGAAAAAGAGCTTGCACTCGACTTATTTTGCATAAATAGTATTTAGCGAGACTAAAGGTCTTAAACTGCGCTTGCATCCCCCTAGAGGCTGTGAATTTAATTATGTACAATGCAGCTTGTTGCCAAGTTTGTCCGCTTTTACAGCCTTACCAACACTTGGGTGAAACTCTGAGCACAGGACACCGCTAGTGGCCATATGGTCAGAATAATTAATGTCCTGGAATGAGATGTTCCTAGAAAACAACATGCTATATTAAGATATTTTTGCACTGCGGAGGATTTTGCAATGTTAGGGCAAGCAAGAATATAATGTAAAAGCACTGCAAGATTTATGCATCGATAGAAACCGAGTGAAGGCTTGGGAGGATTACTTGATAGAGCATGTTTTACATTTAAAAGCAACCCAAATCCGAATCTGGCTTGGGTCTAGTTGCTCCATCCTCACTCAAACTATTTCCTGTATGTGTCCCTGCAGTCCTATATCAGCTAAAAGGCCAAAGATATTATATGAACGCTAGTAAAGTGGGTGTAAAGTATACGGTGTTTATTAGCAATTATGCACTTGATCTTTAAATGGCATGACGCAACATCTAATTTGTAGATTAGCACTACTATTCTTCTGAAAGCTTGCTCCACCATTGAATTGTCATTTAAAGCCCACTGTGTTCAATAAATGAGAACAAGTGATGCTGAATTCTCTCTGTTTGCTTCCATTGTGCCTCCAATCAGCGCCCAAGCCAAGTTTTAGCTCGTCTAATTCGACCATCTCATGTTCTTCTGTGATGCTCCTGCAAAATAAGTCTCAAGATCTCAAAGGTTGTTCAACATTTCGACAAGCGCTTTCACCCTCTAGTCTTGCCATCGTTGCGTTCGAAAACTAAACCCCGCAGAACGGGAGACGGAAAACAACAAACCGCCGCACGAGGAAACAGATTGAAAGAAAAGCGTTCATAATCACTCGTTCCCGCGTCACGCTAATGAAAGCCAGACGTACGACGACATTATCAGCTCGCTCATATGCAAATCCATCGCAACACATGTTCACTCACCTAAAGCACAAAAGCTGTTGCACGTCGACCCAAGAGAGCAAGATGGATGGCCTCAGCCGGGACCCTAGACGTTCCTATTCAAGCCAATCCTCTCTAAAGAAGCTAATGGATTTTCCCTGCAGCACATCTTTATTGTCTAATGCACAATAATGTCTTGGATGTTTTATGAGCGGGACCTAGCAAGCAGACAGAGAAGAAAGTAACGGCGAGGCTGATCGATGGCTAGGTGCTTGATGGATATAACCATATGGAACAGGAGGGTTGATGGGGAAATGGGGAAAACGCAAAGCTCTGGTGCAGAAAGCAACATTACAGCGCATTACAATTCCATTCTTGTTCTGCGTAGAGAATGGAGACGTAATGCATCATGGAAGAGAATTCTTGTTTCTTCTCTGTGGTACATTATAAATATGAATACATGGGTGTCTTGTATTCATAGGACAATAGGTTGTAGTGAAATGAGAGGTGGTTATTCATGGATTTGGCATTTTTGTTTGGATTGAAAGCTTGTATTTGTTGCATCATACTCTATTTCAAGTTTTTCATTGGACCTGTTTGTCTCTCTTGACTGCAGGTTGTGTTTGGTGTGAATGTAGCATTAGATGAAGGAAGATTTGAAGAAGCGCTGTTGGATATGGCACCAGATCTCTTGACTCTTGAAAGTTGCAAAGCCGGAGCGCCCATGGGTTGTACTTTGTTTGTTCAGCGCAGTCCACAGATGCTTCCACTTTCCTTTCTTTCATCATTTTTGGTAGCTGCACTCTAGCCCAGCAGGAGGTGCAGTTTTAGAGATGCCCTGATTCCAAGCCCAGCTTTACACAAATGCAAAAGGTAGCGCTGCGCGTTCAATTCAACAGCAAGTGGAGTCCTATGTTACATAAAATGCCATTTATGTAATTTAAGAAAGCGTCTATGCCCTAATCTATTCTTTGTAGAAAAATACTGCGTAAGATTGGCACAATACCAGTCCCAGTAGCTCTTCTTCCATTTCTCATTAAAGAAGAAATCAATTCTACAATTTTGCGAAACTAAGGATGAATTTAATTTGATTTTAACGTACATGGTTAAGTTTTTATTATTCGTTATCTGTTTGTTAACAAATGCACTGATGACAACAAAAAAATGCAAAATGGTCTTCTTTTGTTTGATCAAATGTTCCACAGTCCACTGCCAGTTTTTTTTAGTAATAACATATTCAAGGTTTTTCAATTGAACACAAGTCGTTTCATTATTATCTGATTAGCCTATTGCAATCATTATAATTCTCCCACATTTCTGAGAGCACTTTCCATTGGCGGTACACTATGGATCGCGCCCCTACATGTGTCCTTGTGTATATGCATGTGCTGGGGAGTCACTTTGCACAAAAAGAGATGTTAGTTCAGCAGTGCATGGCATGAAGGCATGGTTCAGTGCTCCGGTGGGAGTGGATCTGTACCTGTCTCTTTTATGCCTGCGATGCCTGGCTGCACTAAGCACCCATCTGTGGGCGCACATGAGGCTGATGAGTGCAATGTTACAAAAAGAAACAGAACCGGTATGGCCAGGGATGCATGATGTCTGCCACAGAACACGTTTAGCATTATGGGTCGATTGAAAAAATAAATAAATAAATAAAAATCGCCACCTAGATTTAACTGAGCAAATAGGCAAGAGCCTCCCATTAAAAAATTACTGCGTGGATGAACATGCTGATGCAGAGAGTCGTTTCTCATTTCTTAAACAACCATGTTGGAAGAGTCATCCTGTGGTTGAATCTCTCTCACTGGGCTCAAATTGTGAAAGAGTGGTTCAGGAGCGTGACACATTATTTTTACACATGGATTGGCCATAATAAAGTCCAGACCATAAACCATTGAGAATCTTCGAGATCTGCTTGAGAAGACTTTGCACAGCGGTTGACTCTCCCATCATAAATACAAGATCTTGGCGAAAAATTCATGCAACTCTGGACGGGAATAAATGTTGTGACATGCAACGTCCAGAAGCATGTTCTGTTAGCATTTATGTCCAGAAGCATGCTCAGTTAAATCTAGGTGGTGACTTTTATTTTGATCAGGCAGTGTAGGTGCAGCTAAAGGAATAGTAACGTAATTTGTTAAAGGGAACTAGGAGATATAGTTGTGAGCACTTTTGTTTTGTACAGCTTTCAATGGAGACAGTTAAAATTTGTTTTTATCAGTTCTGACAAAGAATCGCAAAGTGTGTGACACGTAAAAGCCATAGTTTTAATGCAGTCATTGCATGCATGCATTTTAGCATGGCCGGCCATCCTATTATTTTTCTATTCTGTTTTGACAACAGTTCTCCTGTGTTTGGGCGGGCTTGTAATAAAGAATACAGGCCTGGGCCAGAGCAGATGGGGGATTGTCCGGGAATGAACCCAGAGCCTCTCGCAAAGAAAAAGGCTGGTCTCAGGGGGCAGTGCCAATGAATGGATTCAATAGTATGAACATTCAGAGAAACAAAACATCACACAACATTAGTAACATAGTGGAAACTGGTATGAAGGGATTCCAGGCAAAGTAAATGGATATGGGTGACCAGGCTACCGCGGTATAAAGCTTTTTTATGGACATGAATGTTTTAGAAGTGCAGTGTTTTGAAATCCTCTTTTACAGCAGTACACAGTGTTTGTGTCAATGCTCCTGGCAGCTTTTTTAAACTATAAGTGCACTCACAAGTATCAGCAAGTTATAAAAGTGTTTGAACTTACTTAAATGTGATCTTTTGTCTGCAACATTTAGAAAAGAAACGTCCAAAAATCCCAAAACGTACTATATGTCTGAACCAAAATGAGCTATTCATTCAATTTCTATGGTGTTAAAGCAGTTTAAAAATATATAACACTTAAGTATTACACTAAATAATGGTTAAAGAGCATAAAACTTTAAAATAAAACAGCCTCATTAAATATCTATAAGAAAAATGATAGCTTTGCACATCTTGTCTTTCATTAGCACCTGCAAGCTGTGGTGTAAAATGTTTCTAATTGTAGACACCACACACCCCCGGCGCCGATTCCTCCACCACTCCTCCTTTAGAATTCACACCTTTAAAAAGCTCTGTCAGTCTTGCAGTCGGAAAATGTCATACTGAATCACCGTTTTCTTTGAAAATGAGGAGTCTTATTCTGACTGATGGCAGTATTCACCCGAAAATTGATACCACCTGAGGAAACGGTGTCGGATCTAAAGGTGAAACGCGTGACATGATTATTCAGTTATTGTCTGACAGAGAAAGCCATTTTTTCCGAATCTTTCAAGATAAAAACAAGGTGGGAATACTCTACGGCGCAGCTTGCCTGGAGAAAAAAAGAAATCATAACCGCTCGCTGTGGATGGATCAAGGAAATGGCCTTGCCTGCAGATATTCTCACACTGAGTGCTAACCAGACTAGCTCGGGTTCAATGGCAAACTTCAGGTAATTAAACACCAATCAGATTGTCCGTCAGTCTCCTGCAGTGAGTGATTGGCCCTTCTGGCTTTTATTTCAAACCAACATCAGGCCGACTGCTGCTTCAAAGTCAGCAGTGTTAAGCCAGACAATCCTCTTAGCGCCAGGAAGAAGATCAAGCCCCGACACAATGCTGACATCCGCAACATGAGACCGAACAGAAGTGGGAATATAAAGCTCCGGAATGGCACGTTATTTGGCACCTTCTAACTGCCATATTGACAGGGAAAAGTGCGCAAAAAACAAACATAGATTTCAAGATGGTATGGTTCGTGCAACAATGTCTATAATGCAACATGAGGCAAAACCATAAGGTGCTTTCACAATATGTTTAGCGTGGTGTAATAAAGGTCATGTTTGCTTTATCTTAGTAATGGGCCTCATTCATGAAAGTTCTTTCTTGGGGGATCTACATGGGATTCATGAAGCATTCTCAGACACCATGATTCAGACCAGCCCATACAGTAGACTTAGCTACACTGCTGCAGAGTTAATAACTCTCTGTTGCTGAAAGCTTTTAATATAAAGTTTGTTTGGGCATATTGTTATGTGCTATTTAAAAAAATCATAATAATTTGTTAGATTAAGTAGTCTACAATCATGTTTTAGTGACAATATTTGCTTTCCGTGTTAGTCTAATAATATTATAAAACAGTGTCATTTTCAAGGCTGAGACCTGTTCATGGGATTTGTTCTCCCGGAACTTTTTTCAGTTAAGAAAACATTAGTGAATGAAAAATCTCCCTTAATAAGAATAAATAAATGAGGCCCAATCTGCGTCGTAGTATTTTCATATATGTATGTTATAATTAAACTGTAGAATTACATCTCTTTTAAAAACTATGATACACTGCAATAATTGCCTGTTGCCTCTCTTGACGGTAACTTGATAAAAGCTTAATCGTCTTTTTTTTTTTTTTTTGGTCTGTCATTCTGTGTAAATGGGGCACGTGCAAAGAGGGCCATCAGTGGGACACTTCCTACAAATCTTTTCAAAACTGTTTGGTCTCAGTCGGACACTTTCCTGCCAACATTTCTGAAACAGTTGTATTCAGGGCACTCTATACAATACATCGTCCATCCCTGCTTATATAGCCTCAATGCGCTCTTTGATAATGAACAGCCATTTGGGCGTGCGTGTGGGGTCCATTTTCTTGGATGCAGCACTCACTTTGGCCTTATCTATACAAACAGCCATATAATGCTTCCTGATTATGTCGTGCGGTTGGCAGGCCAAATGGGCTCACGACTCTTTCACAGACCCAGTAATCTCATCGTCCCTTTTGCCAACATTACTTTTGTGCGTGTTAACTCTTGATAATGCAGGCAAAACGGTACCGTTCTTATTTAGCATCTCGCTCAACAATCAGTGCCGTTTTTTCTCGAATACACGCAACCTAAAGATGCGTTTACGACTTTGCCTGGCGTTTAAAGTGCCGCTTTGATTGATTGAAGTGGCAGTTGTGTCATAGAAGGGACAGAGTGAAAGGTTTATCTGTCTCTGGATGGTTTGGACAGTCGGTGCATTGTTTGGACGAATGCTATCGCCGAGCTGCACACAGACGAATTTGGGGAACGGCTTGTGCAGGTTGGGTTGAGATTAGCTTACATTTTCGGTAAAAGATCTTTTGTACTTTGAGGTCTTATTCTTAGCGGCTCACACCTGAATGCAGAACAGACCGAAGTAAGTCTCTGAGAATAGAAGCACCGCCGAGGGAATTTAAGAGAGCGGAATAGGTCGGCTGTAGAAAAGAAGTCATCTTGTATTCCCTCTTAAAGTTTAAGTGAACATTCTGTGTCCTCAGCCCAGAGAGGTAGGGACTAATGTGGGGAGAATGCAGTACAAATTCACAAAGAAAAGCTTTCATTAGGTTTCATTTTATTGTAGAATCAGTCGAGTAAACCTAATGTGAGCTAGGGAAGTGAGCGCCGTACCACCCTTGGATGCATCAGGCTCAAATTACAGTTTTGGAGCGGGATATAAAATATGTTTCAGAAGAAAGTGTGGAGAAACTTTTTTTTTTTCTTTCAAGGGATCTGTATTTCAAAAGCTAAACAAATTGCGACCAATAAGGTATGTTTTAGAAATTATGTTGCGACCCAACACCACCGTTTTGGTACTTTTGTGTTTTATTTTACTTTTCTTCACTGTAATTCTGTTGCTTCTTACCATTTTAAGTCACACAGAAACCATTACAATTTTAATCCGTTTCCAGTACAGCTGTTTTCCATTTAATAAACCATAGATTGTCACAAACCTGCTTCTTGAACTTTGACATGATGCAAAAGGAACATTTTTTGTGAATCAAATAAAATCTTCAGCAACCCACCTTTCATCCCACTATTTTCTAGATAGTCATTTTGTAAATAACACAAAAAAATATAATGTAATATGTAATAATAAGTTAAAAAGAGCATTACTAAGCAAAGGAAATAAATACTGTAAATATTCAAGCAATATTCTTTTTCATCAAAACCAAGCCACAGACTGAGATAAATGACAAATCAAATGCATACTCCAAAAAACAAACTGTAAAAATTATGAAAAAACAGGCAGCTGTGGTTCCCAGTTTTTATGTTCATCATAAAAGACAATATTGTACATACAGCAATCAAATATTATATTATGGAGAAAGTAACTTGCAATCCTAAAGAAAAACATATTTTTTTCAATACATTATTGCTTATCACTGCAGACATTGTGCATTATTGATAAAGTATTTACAGCAATTACTTGTATTTGATATTATGGTAATTTACTACTTCATGAAAAAAACGTTGCATTATAATGGTTATATGATGTATTTTCTACAATTTACTACACTCATATACTATTTTGGGCTTTCATGTATTTCACTGAAAATATTTTGGACATTTTTTTAACAGTGTATAATAATTTAGTGTGCCATACCCTGTGCTGTTCAGTGTAACATCAAACCTAGCCAATGCTAATCAACAAATACAAGCAACTCGCACTTCTCTTCAGTTCACGTTAGACTCAATATTTGACGACAAGAGTGTATTTTATGGTTTGTCTCTCTCTAACCTTCACTCATATCGACTTTAGTCGACACCAGCTGCACCGCTGTACCCGCTTGATGCTTCATTACATGATTTTATTTGCTTTTTTGTCCTTATTTGCCCCAGTTTCTTTTCTAACACTCAAGGTCAGACATCTAATTCACTTTACACAGGGTTACTCACTTATTGATGTTTTGTGTAATAGCCTTGTAATATTAAAAATACTCAATTTGAAAGCACATCCAATGGGATTTTGAGGTCGGGGAAGAATTGGATGTTGTTTGTCGGAGGTGAAAATCAAAGTGTAATCTCAGGTGTCAGATTGTTTGTCGCCTTGTGATATAAAAGCATTGACACAACATGGAGGGAATCCGATCAATGTGTTTTTTCTGCAAAAGCTGATAATTTAACGGCACAGCTGGGTTTTGCTCGCAGTTGTCCCGGGAATACGTGTTAGAAATTCCTTTTTAAGCACCAATTTTCACTTGAAAGTTAACAGTGTAATATATGGACTGTCATCTCTTATAAACTGATTCCTATATGTAGCTCTGTGATGGTTGGTCATGCTAACTGATGTTTTCTGACATATTCAATTTCCATCCGTGAGTGAACAGCAAGTCTTCGCACATGACTAGCTTCGCTCATTTAATATGCTAATATAGCCCTTTGCATACACTCCCCATCGAACTTAACGCTCTACCCGCACCGGAGCTGATGTCGCTGGGGCCCGCGCAATGCTTAGGGGCCATTAATTTCCAAGCTGTAACACATTTGGCACTCGGTGGGGGAGGTGACATGTATATGTATGAGAAATATGAGGCCAGGGAAGGAGAAAGTCAAGAGGGAAGGAGTGAAGGAACTGGAAGGGAAAGATAGGAAAGGGAGAAAAAAAAAAAAACAGCCAATAGGAAGGAAATACATAAATATTGAATGCTGCTACAAGTGCATTAACGCAGATATATGTGAAGTGAATAAAGTTCTAAATTCTTAATAGTAATGGCAAGGAGTTGAGGAAATGCAAGGTTTTTGTATTCAGCTGTTTAAAATGGAACATTAATCTACCACCACTGGTCTGCTGTTTTATATGTTCATAAAAGTGTACTAAAACCTCAATAATATGCACTGGATCGAAAATATTTTACACACTTTTTACCCTCCAGATCATTGCATTGCATCATTCTTTTTTATTTTATTTTAATTTTTTGTCTCAAATCAAACTGGTGACACAGAATAAAAGGAAACACTCCATGCAGCAAACACCAGTGATGCACGGCTAGTGTTTGAGTGGACTCGACTGAAGCAGCATGTTTATGTAACAGTTGTAATCCTCCCATGGATCTTTCTGAACAACTGCGTGGTATAAATGAAGAGGAAATTCAGTGGCACAGGCTGCACGCTAAAATAAGCACAATTCTTTACATAATGGTAAAAAAAAATGGCCTGGTAATGGCAAAATGTCAAAAAGCACGTTCAAATAGAGTACTAATAGCTACCCCACTTAACTTCTTCTATTTCATTTATCCTCAATAGAAAAATCAACACCATTCACTTCCCCAATGATTCGTAGAAACAAAATGGACGTCCAGACCAAGACATCCAATATTTTTGATCATGGCTTACCATAAGGCTCATTGGTGAATCTTTTGTCAAATGCATCACTTCCTGTAAGACGAGGGGGAAGTCATAAATCAATTTGAAATGAAAAAACAGTTCTACTCTAAAGTTCAATTCAGTTTATTTGCCATTTACATAAAAAAAAACACATTAGGAAAACATTTGCAAGGAGCTCAAAGTGCACTGTTCACCAGACAAAACATAACAAAAATACTAACAAAACACTAAAGAGGTGGTTCAAGTTGTATTGGCTTGTGGGAAGAAGCTTCATACATTCATGTTTAGGTTGAACACTTGACATTTGTTTTAAAGTCAAAGTGATTCATTTGGGAGCAGCACAGGTTGCACTAAATCTAACTTTGAATATTTCATCTCGTCAGTGGTGTAGGTGGTGATGTTTATGGCAGCAGCTGCAGTCACGTAAAGTCTGTCTGTATGGAATGTTTGCTCTGTGACTATATATAGAAGCAATTAGGCAACTCTCTGCCCCAGATGGTAAGACATTTTTGGAAGACGAAACTTTGAAAAGCGGCAATTATAATCTCAGATCCGGTATGTGACTGATGAACACAACACCTCCCCGCGTCATCGCCAGCTCTCGCCGCCAATCAGCCTGTTTACTTACCCCAGCTCCTCGCCGTCATAATCAATACACCGCTGTAACACTTGACCCCGGCTCGGATCAGAGGAGGCCTCATTATTTCATTTCTCTTCCTCTTCCCGGAGCTGCACCGACCCACATCGGAGAAATAAATTGATAGAGCCGTCTGGCTGTTGATGAGAGTGAGCTGGCACTTTTCTCCAACTGGCGATGTGCTTTTCCTTTCTCCGGGCCCTTTGAATGTTTTTTTTTTTTTGTGCAGGTTATTCTTATTTTAATGAGAAGTGTGAGCGTTAGCCCTGGGTTGAGCCTCGCTTTTGAGGTCTCCTTTTGAAGCAGGCTCTGTGCTAAATATTTAGGCCACAGGGCTGGTGGTATAAATAAATATGCAGAGTCTCCAGTAAAGCCTGCCAGTGTGCGGCTCCCTGCTCTTCTCTCTGATCTGTTCCGAGATTTGAGAGTTGAGATTTAACAGTGATTCCAACGGCTGGGGGTGTCTTTTTAGTAGCAAGTCAACCACGTGCACTTTGAGTTCAAGAAGCTGCAGTGATTTATTTTTGGCCTTTTATTTGAGACTGAACAATGGCCCCCTTTTTGCTCACTTTTGTTGTGGGATTTCTTATGTCTTGCCTCATCGTAAAAAGTGCAGTGCCACCATTGACGGTTGTCTTTATCCCATAGAAAGAGGTAGTAACAGAGATGTCACAAAGGTGAGATAAATGGGACAGCTTGGAGTTACAGTAAATATATGACATATCAGCTGTATGTGCATTGTTATATGCACACAATTTGGTACAGTGTTTTTCCACACTACTCCAGCACTTTGCCGATCAATAAAACAAACTTTTAAAAATATGTGAACCAGACAAACACTGGCATCTGTGGTGGCTTTGACTTGTTGAGCCGCAAATGCATTTTTTATCTAAAATAGTAGATATTGTAAGATTCTGTTTATGGGTCGCAGGGATCTGGAGCCGAACTCCACAGAAAAAGACTGTTGTTGGTATTGACGTTCTTGCAGTGAGGCAGGAATATACTAACATCCTCCACAATTTGTGTTTTTATGCAAATTAGCCATGCACTTTTAGTACATTCTTTATTTATTTTGCCCCCACTGATGAGAATGCTTGTACAGTTTTGCAGCTTACATTAAAACTTTTCCGTATGTTTAAGTCCAAGCTTATCCAGCACTTTAAGATCAATGAAACGTTTTTGTTTGTTTTTTTCTTTTTTGCTAATGCTGTGGAGTACATTTCACGAGGGCACGCTAAAATAACAATAACATTTCAGTTTTATGCAGAAGTGTGGACATCACATAGACAGATTACACCTGCAAGCATAATTTGTTTCGTTTTTTTTGGAACGTCATGATTAATTCAGCCATCATGCCGCTCATTGCATTCATGTTGACGAAGCTCAGAAAACCAGATCATCTTGACAATTCCATCTCTAATTTTGACATGATTTGGCATGATTCTTTGCAGTATTTCAAGCGACCAGACAATTAATTGTTTCATCTTTTCTCTCCCGCTGTTCCACCAGCAGGACTCCGCTTTATCAAACGTTCGCTGCCTCCGAACCGCGCTATTCTCCAAATCTCGTCTTGATTCATGTTTGTTTTTCCCTTTCAAGTTTCTCATCACTGAGCTCTTCATAAATCCAAACCAGTTTTGAGTTGAATCCCGTTTCGGAATCTGGTTCGAGATGAGTTCACGTCGCTGCTGCGTTGGCTGTTTTTTGACTCGTGTGCGGGATATCCTCGAATGTTTCCCGCCGTGATCCAAATGAAATGTGACAGGGATTTTAATCCACCTTTCTTTGTCTTTGCGCTCCATCACTTTATGACTCCCTCCTTTTTTTTATTATTGATGATTTGTTTATTCGCTTAGCTTCGCATGGATTTCCTTCATGCTCAAGTTATTTGTCGATATTCACTTGCGCCGTTGAATTTAGGGTGCGTTAAAAATCATCTGGAGAATATTACAAATATGGATTTTTTCTGTATTTATGGATTATGACTGGTGATATGAGCCATCCAGTGCAGACCTCAGGGGGCTCTTTGTGTGATTTATACAGTTGGTGTTTACTTTAGCTTCAGTCGCCAGGAGCTAGGGCTTATGTGACTTATGTGAAGATGGAGTGGGCGATTTGTGTTGTTTGTAAAATCATACACAGTACAATTCAGTTTATGTCATTATTTAATGCGCTTGAAGAAAAAGAGTCTCGATCTGACTGGACTGATATTCGTTTTATGAAGGAACCAAAATAGTGATGGCAAAATGGTGCTCGCTTTTACCTCCATGTTTGACCTTTGCTTTTTAAGTTTTATTCCAACAGACCTCGCTTTTTCCATAACATTTGAAGTCAGCCCACATCCACTCAGACAAACAACACAAGAAATTTCAATTGAAAACAAATCTTTTCCAGTTTGCCTCAGTTCTTTGACCCAGGGTTGAAAATGTAGACAAGTAAGCTGAAATAAACAAATTATTTACTATTTTGGCCACAAAATCAGGCATGAACACAACCCAAAATTATGTTTTTTGAGACAGTAAGACAACCATTTGCCATTTTTTCTGTTTTAAATGATTGTTTTCGGGAGTTGGAAGCTGGAGTGCATGAAGTTCT
Source organism: Rhyacichthys aspro (assembly GCA_036850595.1). Classification (NCBI taxonomy): domain Eukaryota; kingdom Metazoa; phylum Chordata; class Actinopteri; order Gobiiformes; family Rhyacichthyidae; genus Rhyacichthys; species Rhyacichthys aspro. The sequence continues at coordinate 12,361,992 of CM072165.1, read as the reverse complement.
TACAGGATCAATGCTTCTAAGTTCTCAAAACCAATGCTTATTTGATGCATAATATTAAACAGTAATGTGCAGCTATCCTTCGTTGCTTTTAACATGTAAAACAACAAGCTTTTTTTATTTGTTTTCCACCAGTGAAGTCACAAACAAATGACAGAGCAGTGGAATTGCAATTAAAAAAAACAAAGAACTTAAAGTCACACTAAATAAATTGGCAATATGGTGGCAATTAGCAGCAAAGTAGCTGTGAAGATTTACAGTCACAAGGGTAACGTGTCAAGCTATTTAAAAATTACACCTCTGCAATTAGCTTTTTAAAATCCCAGCTATTACATCTTTAAAGTGAAGGAAAATGTCAGCGAGTTAAAGAGTCGTACGAGACTAACGAAGGCCGCCGTCGGATTTCTTTCCCGTGTTTCCATCCTGTGTCTGACCTGCTCTCAATGCTGTATCACCAACACTCTCCTCTCTGTTCCGGACTGCTGCCTGATGCCCACTGACCCGTGCGGGCCCCGCTGAGCCGGGGAGGAACAGGGTGCAGGAGAGTCGTAATGGACCGGGCTCTGACACGCGCTCAGGTGCTCGACACACCGGGTCGGCCTGGTTTTAGAGCAGATGGGACAAAGAGGAGACCCACAGATGTTGTTAGCAGTCACACATCCAGGAGCCTGGTGAGGGTTTGGACCGGAGCACAATGTCTATTCTGCACACTTTTACAGCACTATTACATGCTTTTATATTACACTCAAGACAAAAATAGCTTCTGGAGTCTTGGTTAATTGCTGTTTAGTCCAAAACAGCAATTGTTCTTAGTAATATTTACTACTTTAGCCTAGCCAGTGATTTTTAGATTACTTACAAAAATTTTCGGTGTAAAATAGATTCAGTTTGTAGTGTCAATAGTGTGTGTTCCAATTGTAACCATGCTTCATGCAATGGCTTTTGTTGACTGACTGACTTTTATCATTTTTGTTGTTGCTCTGATTGGTTTTGTCTGCATTTGTTAGTCATGCTCCCTAAAAAACCCACTTGAATCCACAGAGAACAGATTGATTCTTTGAATAGAGTAGAAAAAAGAAGTAAGATGGCTGACCAGGCTAGTAATACAATCCATCATACTGTATCTATAGAGCTTTATAAGGTTTTTGGCAAAAACAAAAAACAAAAAACAATACAGGTTCTTATCATCTTGACACCTTAATACACTTTTTCTTCTCTTTTGACAAGGTTTGACAAATCTGTTGCTCATAAAAACTTGACAGCTTGGCGTGAAGGGAATTTGAAAGAAAAAAAAACACTCACTGGTCGCTTTTGACTTTTCTTCTGAATATTCCAATGCAATTTAAAGTCTGATAGCGTCATTCTTCAATCACTTTCGTTACAAATGGTGCACGGTGAATATTAAAACCTCAGATACATCCTGCGACGACAGCTATGTTATTGTCTTCCTACAGTTGAAAGCATATTTCTGTGTGACAGCCTTGCGTCTAAGGTCAGGGTTGTATCATATAAACCTGTTGTGTGCACATGTACACACAAAAAATGCAGCTACAAACATCACTTCCTGTATGGGAAATAAAGCCAGTCCTGGAAGAAACTACAGACAAATAATAAGTGACATGTAAATTGTTGTTTATCATAAGTTTTATATTCCACTGTTACATTTTAATAAATCAAAAACCCAGTGCAAGCAGCATCTTCTCGTAACATAATCATCTTTTTTTTCCCAGTTTTGAAAAGCCCCCGAACATCACATGCTGAAAAGTTTCTTCTGCTTTCAAATAATCATGGTCACCTCCTGGAACTTAATCTCAGTTTTCAAAATTCCCTAAAAAGAAGCAACACCGCAGACCAAATAACAAATAAAACTCCAATCATTAGCATTTTATTTCACCTTCTTCTTTTTGGTTCTTTTCAATAAACCTTATGCAAAAATGAATCCCGTGCACATTTTTGCCTTTTTTTCTTCGTCTTCCTTGGTGGATTTACCTGCATTGCACTCTGCTCTGGGTTAAAACGGAGGTCAGGGAGACTGAATAACGGGATGAGCCGGCGGTCTCTCCGGGATCAGACTCAGACAGACTCAGCAGGTGCCATCACGGAAAATCACGGGGTGTTACGAGGGCCGCCTCCGCTCCTTTTCATGTGTCCAATTAGCGCTGTCTTCTTCTACAAAAGCTGCCTATTATAGCACGGGGGCCAGCTCGAGGGGACGTCGTCAAACCTGTTGTGTAGGAGATCATTTAAATCATCTCCTACCAAAACCGTTTGATGAAGTACAGTGGAATAATTATTGTCGGTGGAATGGAAGAACTAGGGGGCAGATTGTGGACGCCTTATTTACCACACGGTGCTTAAATCCTCTGTGTTCCGTTAAACTGTCCACTATTGGGGAATATGACGGATCACTGCACACTGTACACACCGTAAAAATAAACGGCCGCGCTGTATATTTTTACAATCTGCAAGATGTTGCGAGGCTGTTGCAGCAGCAGTGGCTCTTGCTACGACGATGTGTAAACACGGTTATTCTGCTGTTTGTTTTTTACGGTCGTGGCTTTGGGTCAAATTCTCGAAGTCCCATTCTCTATCCTTACATATATCTTTCTATTTGTTCCTTCGCTCACGACAAACAGTTAATTGATACAGCAGACCTTGAAAACTACTGCTAAAATGTGATTTTAAAGAAGCAGCACAGCAACATTTATATAGGTAGGTATGTATTCATATAAAACTTTAAAGGGCATAAATCCATTTTGGTATAAAGATGTTACTTGGAATGTTTTCTGAGATGGTACTTGATGTGAAGAGTTTGAGAACCACTGCACTAAGTTATCAGCCCCACTTAAAGAAGATCCAATTCATTACCAATTTTATTTCTAGAGCACTTAGAGAGATAGAAATATAAAATAACAAAAAATAAAATAAAATAAAATAATTGTGGGTTTTATAATAAACAGTTCAATCATAAACAAGTAATTTCTTTTTAAACTTTTAAACTATTTGACTAAAGTTTACTTAAAACAAAAAGGTAACAGTTTGCATATAAATAATTTAAAAAATAAATAATGTAAAATAAGTCCAGAAGTTGTTGTTTTTTGTTTTTTTTCTGTTGTTGTTATTGTTTTATGTTTTTTGGGGTTTTTTTTCACAAAATTGAAGTTGGATCTACCGACAAAAAGTGCTTAGAGGAAAAATCCAATCATTTTTGCGATAGGAAGCCATCAAGTTGGACTAACTAAACTATAAATAAGATGTATTTAATATCCACTTGGTTGAAATGAATTGAAAAGATCCATTTAAATTCGTACCTATTTTTTTTTTAAGTTTAGCCAGCGGATTATTTTTAGTCTTAGCGAGTAGTGAATAACAGGGATGTAACATGTCACAAATTCAACAAGACGAGACGAGACAAGATGTCGGCACCATCTTGTCACAACATGACAGAATATATCTAAGGATTATAATTTCAAATGTTTCTACAAGACTAAATCGAGAAAGTCGAGTGCTCAGGTGCAAAACAAGCTTTATATAAGAAAGACTCATAAGAGATGTGAATAAGTTTATCCAAAAATAGAAGAGTTTTACCTCGCCCCAGATAAATGCATTGAAACTGGGCTATTTGCTAATGCTATTGCTTTTTACTGTAAAGTTGCAATGTTGTACTTTTATAAACACTTTTTTAGGGTCACAATCTCAGACTTGAATGGATTGTTACTTAATATTTTAAAAGGAAATACAAGTCGACTGGACTGTATCATTCCGGCGATCCCTCCTGTGTCAATTTATGGTGTTGGTCTTGATTTTCTCTTTTATCTTCACCCTGTCACAGTTCAAAGAAGCCCGTCTTTCTCTGTTTGTCGACTTGAGCAGCAGCAGTTCTATAACGCACATACAGCCTGTACCGTATACACCGCTGGCACCGTATTCGAACGTATTCAGTCTATTTCCAAAGACGCCGTGTTCGCTGCGCTCAGAAAATAAACACGGGGAAAGAGCAGATTCCAAAACACTGATCTGTGCTGCAGGAGAAGACACATGCTGGCGCCCTCACATCCCGTACACAAACACATAGCTAATTTAGCGGAAACATGGCCGGCTGAGCTCTGTCCACTGCAACAACACGCCTGGTTAGAGCCCACTTCACGCTGCGTTCGCCGTGTCGGCTTTACGTCTCCATCTTCTTTCCACCTCTGCACTGTTGTGACTGTATTTACCTGTTTCAAATAGGAAGCATAAGTCTACAGAAATCACACTTTTTGAATTAAAGTAATACCAGGGGTTTAGTGAATTCAGTGAACTATGTGACAAACAACACCACACAGGAATTTCACAGTTTAGCTGAAATGTTTTTGCTTTTTTTGTTTTGTGTCCATGCAACAGCACATTGCATTATTCATTCATTTTGATTAATAATAATATAATAATAACACTTATAAAAACAAATATATTTCCAATGATTCCATATCTTGGAGGCAACAAATGAGAAGTCAGTCTTCACAGAATCCTGTCAAAATAGTAATGGAAATTTTATTCATGAGTCATAATTTATATAATCGAATGGTTCAATTGAAGGACTTTATTACTGTATTATAATTACAAATTTGTCTTTATTGGTCATTTTATGCTTCATGTTACAGTTTTGGGCAACTGCATATTAATTAACATCTAAGGTTAAACCAAACGTTAAATGTTAAAGATATTAAGTGCAACCATGATTAAGGTCAAAATGTTTTGGTTTGAACATTTTCAACAGTGATTACTTTATGGCTTTTTGCATAGTTATAAAGTGCATTAAGTTTTGGTAATTAAAGTAATATACAGGTGCCATGTGTCACTTTTGGCAGCATCTAGAGGCAACACTGTAGTTTCCAATTCTACGTCTCACATTTCTGGTTCTATAGCCTTTGATACCTAGATTGCTTGATTTTTTTCCCCCCGACCCATATATGCAAAATTATTTTTTTTAACGGGTTATTATACAAGGCCCGGAGTGTCAAAAAACATTGATTCTGATCCATTTTTATTTTTTGTGCAAAGTGGCTTATAAATACCTCCACCTGGGTCCCTAGGACACACAAAATTTGTTTGTTACTGGTTGCCATGGAAACATTAAGGGATTTAAAGTCAATGGCAAAAAAAAAATGCCAAAGGGACACAGGTGGGACTATTTACTTTATAATGCATTTTAACAAAACCTTCAAAAATTTAAATTCACCATAAATTACACAACCTGACCAAAATATTTAAAAAAAAGTTATGCAAAAATGTCCATGGACCCACAAATGTTGACTGTTTTTACCATAGCAACTTGTGAAGCCTGTTTTAATAGAAGCTGAATAGCAAAATTGTCTGAATAAATACACATTGCGTTGTCTTGGACCGCGTCAACATCTGTGTATTTATCCAGACGAACCAACATTGTGCCACTGACGGATATTGTGCTTGCACTGAATGGGCATTTCTACTTTCTTTTGCAACGCTTCTAAAGTCGGTCCACATTTTGGGAACTTTCCCACCTCTCCGACATGAACTACAGTGTTTGTCTTAACCAAATACTCCGCACACGCTCACATCTCAGTCTACAAGGTGATATAGTGATATTTAATCACTTGGGAACACAGGGGGAAGCACTTTATAACCTTTATTACATTTAATATCTCAAAGCAAACCCAGACGACAATATTTTCCCATTTAACATAAGTAGTACCGGTGCAGCTCCTTAGGCTGGAACCTCATTTCTTCTTACTTGCTAACTAGTAACAATGACAGCCTGAAATAAAACAGCCCTTAGTCATTTCTATATTGTAGCAGCCAGATTTAGAGGCGGCCTGTATTATTACTGAAATATTGGATTTGCCAGAATGCACAGCAGACTAATAACACGCATCATAATGGAATATAACCATGATATTGCTGTTCATTGGATTGTGATATAGTCAGGTTGTCGGAGCCCGCCACGCTGCACCCCTCCACCTCAGACGTGAGTTATTGCTCTAAGCCGATGCAGCCAATTTAGTCGCTGTTATCCCCGCTCATATAAGGGACCAGGGACACAGAGCCGTGTCGTAAGTGGAGGGAAAAATGTACAATCGCGGCTGCTATTAATTGTACAACTGTGCCTCTTTCACCTTCACGACTTGACTACGGAATCTGACGCTAGTAGCCCTTTTTTTATATATATATGTATAAATGTGTACTTAATAGAGCTCCCAGAATGTGACGTCAACCCTGCATTCAAAAGCACCACATTTATAAATGAATGTACAACTAAAATGGACCTGGATAAAAGCATTCTGTCCATTTCTATACGTTTTCCATTAAATGTGCAGAAATAGTTCGCACCAATAGTTCTCTTTACATGTTAAAAGAATGGAAGTCGAGGTAAAGAGGCGATTGATGTGAGCTTTCAAGGCATAAGAGCCAAACAGGGATTGTATGATAGACATATGGACACATTTGTGCAGTCTGTATATGATACTCAAAGAAAACAGCAAAGTTTAGCATATTACATAGTGTCTGTGCTAACTTCTTTGCCACATTACATGGTAGACTTTAAAAAGATAGCTTGTGCAAAGTGAAAAAAGAATACTTGGACAGAAGCAAGCCAAAGAAAACTAAAATTATAAGTTTTGTTTAAATCTTGCTTATTGTGGATGTAGCAAGACGCTTATATAAAGTATTATAAAGTGACTTGATTGTTGTATTACAATAAACTGTTTGACTATGAAAATTAGTATTTCCATGTGAATTTAAATAAGAAATTAATTAGAAAAGTAGGAAAGCTTCAATTAAATAATTACTAAATGTTGCCAAGCTATTTCAATACATTTAAGTTCGATTAACTTGTAGTTCAGTTTGTCCAACTTAAAACTATAACTATATACTTAATGCCAGCTTAGTTGGATTAACTTACAATACATCCACATTATTACATTGTATAGAAGTTGAGCAATTTGATTATTCGTGAATGTTAGTGATAGTATATTGTAAAAGCGACCAAAACAGGCTTTATGACACTATCTACTGTTTATTATAAGGGATTGTAATAGATCTAGAGAGAATAGAACCTCTGTTCAGGAACAGAAAACCTTGGCAAATCACATGCTTTCAAAATCACATGTTAGAAAAAGGAGCGCTCCCATTGGTCGACACCAGCTTGTCATATGAAGTTCCAGGAAGTTTAATAGCTGCCGATAAAGTGTACTTTCTGCGCTGAATATGCTCAAAAAAAAAAAAAAAGCATCAACAAAGGGGGATTGGTCCAGTTTTTTTTGTTTTTTTTTATTAAAAGAGAAACAAGAGAGGTCCTTAGGCTGCTTTTGGGGGATAGTGGAATCAGAGAAAGTAATGGCAAAAAGAAAATCAGGTAGCGGAGTGTCATGTCATATATAAGTAACCATGGAATTTAAGAGCTGAATGAACATGGCAGCTGAAAATGGTAATGCAGTTATGTCTGTGAAATGGATGTGTTTTGCATTAAAAAGCGTCTTGAACATTTGAAAAAAGTGACTATTTTTCCTTCTGTAAGGTTTTATCTTTCATTTGCCGTGATGCACGTCAGCAAAGGAAAACATTTTTGCTTCAAAATGCCTTCGGTAAATACATGCATGAGCGTCCACGTGTTGATGTCCAGGTTTCATTCAAACGTGCGCCAACTGTTTGTGCCGAGAGCCAGCTGCTCCGGTTTGTCTCGCATCAGCACATTTTTCAAAATATTTTTCTGTTGTGCGTCAGCCACCAACAGTTAAATTGGGGGGAAAAAAAAGTGAATACAAAAGCACCAAAAGCAAAAAGAAATCTCTGCTATTTCTCTCGCTGTGTTTGGCACCGTTGCACCTGTCATTCCTATTTGTCTTTTTTTTCCATTGTTATTTCTCTCTATTCTGTCTTTTTTTCACTATGATGGTTGCAGACGCCAGGATAAAAAGGTGCCCTGTCAAAAGAATGCATCTTTCGCAACACAGCCTCAGATGATAAGGCGACGCGAGCCCCGTCGAGAGCCGCGGAGTCTTTGGAGAGCTGCAGGTGCTGCTCAGCGGGGAACGGTCAGAAAAATAGCAAAGCGCTCATTAAACTCTTATTGCGTTCTACTTAAACTGGCAATTTGTCCTCGTAGCATAATGACCGTCATATATCTGCAGGTGGCTGATGGGGCCAGTCATCAATAATAATTACTTCTCGGCCAATTGGAGAGTCATTTCAAAAACTATTTTCAGATTTAAACAGCGAGGCCATTCTCTTGGAGTACCTCAAATCACCTTTTTTTATTTTAATTTCACTTTAGTTTATCTGGGAAGACGTTATGAATTCTTATTGTTTATGTTTTTGGTGGTAGAAGAAACATGGCACCCAAAGAAACCATAGACACACTGTAATAATAATTAAATTATGATTATAAATAAATTTTTTTTACTATTCAAAAATACCTCTATATTATCAGTAAGAAACACACACTTTACAATAAAGGCATCTGGACATAGGGTTTAAAGATAGAAGACATTCCGTCCCCGTTGAGTTTAGGGTTGTTATAACTGAACTTATCTTCTTAAAATTTCAACTGAAAGTCTGCAAAACACTAGTAGTTGGCTCAGATGAATGTTTTGTTTAAACTAAACATTTCTTTCTTCTTGCACTGGTGCATAAAATGTGTAAAAAATCAAATTTTACACTCAAAAAAGACGTTTAAAGCTCGATCAAAGGAGCTATTTGTTCCATCAGTTAATTTTTCCCTTTTCACCACTGCTCAGACTTCACTAACTGAGCATTGTTGCAGAGAAAGTGCATTTTTCTTTTTGACCATGAAGGCTTGCAACATTTCTTTATTGAGTGAGCTTATTCTTTTACCTGTTTCTACTGGGTTTGCTCATAGATATGTCCCTGCAGGGCTACCATACCTTACATTGCAACATGTAATGTCTTCAAAACTTCACCCAAAAGGAATCACCATATTTCCATCATATTCAGATGAACCTTTTAAAATGTTGTCATTGTACGTTTCAGCAATCTTCGATGGAAACCTTATATCGTTGCCATAGTAACAAAACCTTTTAGAATGGGTTGAAAAGATGTGTTAGAATTTCGATCCCCTCAGTGTTTTTACTACCCGCTGACTCGTGCCTTCTGACGCTATTTGATGTTGTATGAAGCTGGAATGTCACGTTAAATGTCACAAAGTTAAGAAAGAGTGTTTCCCCCTGTGAATCCTCGGCTAATATACTCACACAGCCTCTCTACCTCTGAATACTTCCTCCACTCTGCCGGCGTGCCTCCGGGCCCTCCAACCCCCTCGCGGTCCTCGCACGATCGATAAAGATAGAGGGGGACTTTCGATCGCCTCGGCACCTCTCCCCTTCCTGTTTCACATCAAAGGAGAATGCCCCCGTGTACAGTGCATCCACCTCGTCTTCTCTTCGTCTGCCTTTGCCTCCAACCCCCCACCTGTTTTTTTTTTTTTTTTTACACACTTAAACTTTGCTGTCAAATGTGCACGAGCCGACGGAGCGCAAAGACAAATGTTTCCCATCGGAATGAGAATTGATTTTCCCAAAGGCTAGCGTAATCAGCGGTTCGTACATTTTCATTTCAATAGAAAAAAGTAGTGAGGGGTACTGTTGCCGTAATGAGTGTCCCCTTAAGGAACTGAAGGGCACCCAGAGGTGGGAACGAGCGGTGATTGGAACATAGGGAGGTGGCTTTGAAGGTTATGGTCAACTATGTGGATGGATTTCATAATGATGAGATTTTGACACATAGGACTGTGGGCAAAGTGGATTGGAAAACTAATGTGACATCTCCAAATTGGGCTAAAAAATGTATTTTGGTTGAAAATAACAACATGCAACTTTTGCGACATGTCCCCGAAGCATCCACATTAGTTAAACCTTTTGAGAATTCTGTTACCCACTTATTTCTGATTATGATTAGAGTAAAGGTTTCTTAGAAAAGCTCTTTCACACTGGCCAGACTCAGATGGTTCTCGTTTGGAAACCTTGGTGTTTTCTCTTGCACCGTCTTTAGTGGAACCGACATTCAACCGACATTCATCATCAGACCTTGAGCAGTGCACGGCAGATGTAAACAACATTCAAAGCTGTAAATCAAAGCTGCGTAAAAACTTCAGGCTGCCGGTTGGTAATTAGGTTTGTGAATCAAAACCAGCATGGAGCCTGTCCGATGTGAAAGGCGTATTTTTTTGTTGAAGAAATCAGAGGAAAAATACGAAACAAGTTGTGTTTAATAGTGGAGTAAAAAGATTTTTCTTCAGGTACTTTGCTTGAAGAATAGTGCAGCTTGTGTATGTCTTCACTGAATATACATATTATCAAATCCTAACACGTTGTCTACACAGAATTTACACTTCAAAGTTCAGGTAGTGAAGATATACTGTCTTTTTGTTATTATTTGATTAAAGTATGAACAAACTGCTCACAGCACGTAACTGATAAACCATACAAAAACATATGGAAAGTCTGAATGTTGACACTGCATGTGTTTTGTGCACAATTTTGTCCAGAGAGCCACTGTGAGCTGAGTTAAAGGGAATGAGAAAAACGATAATGGAAGGAAAAGAGCTTTAGTCGTAAAGTTAGAGAAGTCAGATAAAAAACAACACACCACTGCTGGATGAATGACAGACCAGTCTGACAGATTTAATGATGGGGAGGAGATTGGTAGAGGGGCCATGAGTTGGAGCCAAACGTAATGGCCTATGCAGCATGAAGTAGCAAAGGTAAATCAGCCCATAAATCCTCGCGCTGATGTCCCAGGCCAAGACTTGGCTGGCTCCCCTGTCGACGGTTAGCGCTGGCTTTCCACCTGACTTCACCCATTCCTGTCTTACTGTCCCCACTACGACCAGACATCTGTTCATCTATTTTTGCGATCGAGCCGAAAACGAAGTATAAAAGGGCTGCGATTCTGCACTTTTACTTTGCAAAATGCGCTCACAGGCTTGATTTCTTTCGTCTTTTCGTCCCGTTCACCCCGCCTCTTTCCGCAAAGAGGCCCAAATCTCTTTTTAAAGTTTACGCATTCACCGTCATCGTATGAAAACCATAAATCGAACACATGTGACAGCTTTATTGCAGCACAATGCGGCTGATTTAATTCAGCGTGCCGTATATATGCTAGTGGCACCTTTGCACCTCCCACTCATGGACATCAGTTTACTTTCGGCGCAGTCACGGGAGATTAGTGTCACCGCCTTTGATTGATACACTCCATAAATTATACAGCTTGTCATAAGTAAGACCAGGCCTGTGAAGCCCAAGTGCATATTTCTCTTTCTTTTTTCCTAAAATTGGCCTTGACTTACCTAAATGCTTTTGAGTGTGCAATTCTGCTACTGCTGAGAAAATGAGCTGTCATCTGTTCCCGCTATCGTTCCGCTTTTATTTTTAGACACAAAAGATGCAAATAAGCAGCTGACTTGTGCACCGACTTTGTTTTGTTTTTGAAATATCAGGTAAATATGAATTTAAAAGCATATGGTTTGTAGAAGGAGTACTCTGATGCTATTCTTGACACGTGTATAATAAGAAGGTGCACTTGTATGACTCTGGAAATAAGGAGCTGAAAATTGTCCTTGGCTTTTTTTAAAAACTGAATGTGCAATATCCTCTCGAGGTGTGATATACAAGTGTTCGAGTGCATCTCATTCTGTATTTAAGTAGAAGGAGGCTTGTTGACATTGCTCTAAAGCTTGAAAAATCTTTTGTTTTTGCATTGCACATTTTGCATCATGTTCTTATGTAGTGTCCCTCATAAGTATTACTATGACTACATGGGGACTGATTTATTTTTTGGGAAATAGAAAATTATGCAGAATTGTACATGTAACAGTCATATATTGAAAGGCACTTTTAGTCATTTACCACAATACAACAGTGAGTCTATGCCCTCTTATACAAATGCACATCAGAACAATGAATTAAGTGCTTCTACATCCTTACAGAACAGCTGTTAACATAATATGCATTCACCATTTAACACAATAATTCAGTATGAAAACACACGCAAGGTGCAAATCTTATGCAGCATTACTTTGTTTGATTCATACCGGTTTAAAGCCTACCTTGTTATTTATTGCACATTTTATTCATATTATCTCTGCCAGCAGTACCTGTTTTAATGGAAAATGTCGAATGATGAAAATGGTAGGGTGGCTTATTGGAAAGCACACTGCCTTGCTTTGGAAAATGGACATCATACGGTATAATAACATGAATTTATTTTCAGCTGCTTAACCTGTTCCACGGACAATCGGCAGTTAATTACAGCAAGCGCTTCGAGACAAACACTGATGGAATGACACTGTCAAATTTATTAACTGGGGGAAATTTGGATTCGTTTATATGTGCATCTATTTTGCGGGGCGATGGGAGGAAACCAGAGTGCAAAAGAGAAGCCACATTAGCATAAGGTGGTAGGAATCACACCCACAAGCTTTTCGCTAAGTGCTAACACAACGTTAAGACACTGTGCATCTGATAGATATTAATATATTATGTGTTAACTTTAAATTCATTTTAGCCAGATTGGAAAAAGTGGAAGTCAATGCAAGGTTTATTTCTATAGGGGTAAATAATTATTATTCAATACTAAATTAAGTTAGGTTGCCCACATTTTTAAAACGTAGTGATAGTCAATCACTGATGTATCACACCCTGAAATAATGGCTTTGGATATGTGTGTGTTTTTTATATTAGCCGTGGTAGTTGGTTTCAAGTACACCAGCATAATGCGGGCACACGGCCGCGCTGACAGCAGGTACAAGCGTGTCCTTTATTCCGACAGTGTACTCGTGCTCGGCAGCTGTTTGACATGGATATAGGCCATCATACTCACACCTCATTGCGTATGCATTCAGCACCAGGCAATGCGTTCCACAAGGCGAACCCGGCTGCATTTGTGTGTGCGTCGTCATCACCTGTCCGCCTTACACCGACGTCCCTCTAGGCCACTGGTTAATATGAACAGGCCTGCAATTATAGCTCCACCAAAAAAAAAGGGAAAGCACTGGGAGGACGACGGCTGAAATATATCCTAGGTGTGTGTGGTACATGCTTCCTCCTGGCCTTTACATTCCTTGACATTTTCTCCACAGTTGCTTCCCCTTTTTCTCAATTGATCATGGTTTCAGCGACAAGAAGGTACAATATGGTTTTGTAGCTTTCTTACAAAAAAAACGACCTTTTTCATGCTATGTTTAAGTCTTGCCGCTTAATTTATGTGGTGTATATCTCTTAGGTAATTAGACTAATTGAAGCGCAGTGTGGTGTTTGATAAACAAGCCAGTCCCCTACTGAATCTAACTTAAGAACCTCCATTGGTGGATGAAAATGAGTTGTCCTTGTTTATCTATACTGGTAAATGGCAAGGGAATACTTTGTATATGTACTAACGGTGGTCTTGAGACGAGCCGTAAAGCTGCTTTTTGCTTTGCTTTAGAATTCCAACCTGGCCAGCCATTTATTTGCTGTTATTTACAAAGAAATAGTCTGGACTCTTGGAGTTTTCAACGCTTTTCAGGCCAAGAACCCTGAACTGGGACCCTCTTATATATGTATTGTATAACATTTTGTAATAAATATGTATGAACTTAAACATTTCCAATCCATTCTAAGCTATTCAAATATTAAGAGATGCACTGATCCAGTTTTTTCAGTACAGATCCTGATCTAGTGCTTAAAGTATCTGCAGGTAACAGATCCCAATCCAATACAACTACTATTGTAATATAGGCCTTAAGATAGGACCCTTGTATTGGTCACATGACTCGTTATGGAGGTGTAATATACAACATTTTATTGTGATGAGTAGGCTTATCCAATCATTATCTATTTTGCCATTATTTATTGGTTTTATTGATGGTTATTGAGGCCAATACTAGAGCTATATACTATCTTTAATAAACCAGCTAATGGATTTTTTGGGATTGAGACTTCACTGTTTTACAATTAAAAATGAATCAAATGTGTTTTACAACATCAGCTTTTTGTCAAACCTGACTAATTTAAATCATGTAAGTGAGTAAAGACAGCAGTTTGCTCTGTGGGTCTCCGTGGTAACGCTCAGAGGGAGGAGCCTGTTAAAGTACAAGCTACAAACAGTTCATTTCTGCCTCCATTTATTCATGGACATGTGTATTCAAAAACATTTTTGAAAATTTGGGGGAAAAAAGTATGAAAGACAAGGATTCCAGACCTATTTTACTTAGAAAATGGAATGGATATCCCATTGTTTTGGATTCTTGAATGAAAAAATCTGCAAAGTTTTCAAATGCAACCAATAACATGGCTCTTTTCTCATTCATTTCCCATTTATGTTTCTCGTCTCGTATTGCTCACTGTTGTCAATCTTGACTCAGCCTTTGCTCCCGGTCTTGGCCATGGCTTAACCTTCTTTAGTTGTAGTCTTGCACCATTTTACAAGCATCTCCCTCATGATTCATTGCCGTTCATGTTCCAAATGCATTAAAAACGGTGACCTACATACTGTTGTTTAGCTTTGGAGTGTGTTTTCCCTTTGAGGACTGCCATGTTGAGCCATAGCACAGCTTTAAGTGGCTGTTGTTGAGTGGCTGGCTGGTTACAGACTGCCAAGTGCCACTTCACGGATTATTCAGCGTCTGCAGTAGTGTTGCCCTGTAGCGTAGTAGGGGATGTGAGTAACACACGATACAAGAGAACCTACGGCAAATGGATAGATCTTCTCTCGCGGCGTCGAGCGGCTAGAGATAGCCCGGGTCCGTTTGGGGCGGATTATTGTAAATGCCCCGTCAGCGGAAGACCGAAGGCTGTCATTCACGTTTGATTGAAGCTGACATTTTGTTGGCGTTGGCTCTCCCGCCTCTTTCTGGATACATGGAATCAGGAGTGGTTTGGCCGTCAGACGGTTTCCATTAGTTGGGCGGTTGGGTGTATTAGGAGGAGTCCCCGGTGAATTGCAGCGCTGATAGTCTGTCAGTCTCTCATGGCGGACTTCGCTCAGTTTTTTCTCTCTTTAAAGCTAACACCAGTCCCTCGATGATTCTTCGTCGTGATTGATGTGTGCACAGCAAGGATTCGTCTTACAGTCGTTCCTCTGATGCTTCGGTATGTGACGAAAAAAACATTGCATTAAGGCATGTCAGATGAAAAGAGGCGTTGGACACTAAGGACTGAGACAAATGCTCAAGAACTCGAGACAGTTGATGCCTACAAGGATAAAGGCAACAGTGTGCATTAGCTTTAATGCAAGTCAGTGGATATGCTGTCGAAAGAACATACTAGAGCTCTTGCATTCAAACCAATAAGAAACAAATCACAATAAAGCCTATGATTACCTCAAAATATCCAACTTTATTGTTTGGTTATCTAAAAAAATAGACATTTAAAGCTACATAGAACGCAGTGTTTCATTACTTCCTGTTCCTACAACTGCTCAGCACTAACATACTGAGCACTGCTGGAGATGAAGCACACTTATGTTTCTTTTTGAGCACACAATCTCCCTTTTATTTTTATTTTATTATCTTTTTTGTTTGTTTTTAATCTGCTAAATTGATTTTATTTTTTTATTTTTTTTTAATTCTTCAAAATGGAATCACTATTACACTTTTTTCCGCTGGGTGTCCCTCTAACTATGGTAGCCCTGCGATGGCATGTCCCTGAAGGGCTACCATAGGTGTCCATATGCTCTAAAAAAAAAAATTGTAATCTGCACTTCTGCCACCACATGTCACCCAAAAAAAAAGAAAAATAAACTATACACTCTACCTTTGAGGAGCTGTGTTTGCATCAAAGTTAACAGACAAACTGGATGTCTTTGTAGAAGGCACATATCCCATACAAAAAGCTATCCGACATATCTATATTTTACTACTAGGAGTCAAACATTTAATAGGAGTGCATTGTTTAAATGGGAATTTGCAATGAAGCATCTTAAAGCGGAATAAAGCGTCGAAAACTATGGTTGGACTTTTATGTTGGCACCATTAAATTTGCATCGTACTAAACCTTTCAGCATTCCACTTTTAATACTTGCTTGTTTTATTAGTGCATTTACCAGTATACCAATATCCTAACAACCATTTCTGTATATTTCACCTGCAGAATCCTTCCATATTATTACTTTAAATGATGCAAAACAAAACCCAATTTGCCCAAATGCTGTAGGCAGCACTATGCAGAGTTATGCTCGGCCACTATAGAGTAGCTCATGCTGTAATAATGATGAATGTAGGAGTCGGCTGGAAGCTCAGGGAAGTATGCTGTTCTGCTGCAGTTTGTGGGTGTTATACCTCATTGCGGTGCATATACATCAAGCCACATCAACGTCTCCGAGACTGCCATGTTCATTTAAAGAAGTGCAATTAGTAACTTACTAATGGGTGATTATGTTGTGGCGAAAATAGTAGTTCGTCGTGTTATGAGGGAGAATGTGTTTGACAGTTGGCATAAAGGTTCTGTTTTTTGCGACAAGCCTACACACACTCTCTGACAGCGCTGGGCATGTAACACCTGCAGCTCACTGGTGTATTTCTTGCACTGACAGCCAGCTCCATCAAGTTTATCTCTCGGTGTGATGTAAAGGATATTGCTTTTGCCAGCGAGTTCAATAATACACAGGCTTTTTATTATGAAAAATCTTGTTCGGCTCAGATTTGAATGTCGATATCAGCGTTTGTTTTGTATTGCCTGTTTATTTGATTTGTGATTTTTTTTTTTTTTTTTTCCCTAAAGGTTTCCTGTCTGTTTGGTGTGAGTGCAGATGATAATTCTAACCTTATACTACTCCTTTGTTTTAACAGCTATGGTAGCCCTGCAGGGACATGCTGGTGACGCTGAACAAGTGGAAATAGGTTTGATAGTAATTATCCTTTCAGAAATTAAATTAATTTAGTGCATAAATGTCTTAAATATTCTGCAAGAGTGTGTGTTTAAGAAGAAAATGAGCTTCTCCTTCAGCAGTGCTCAGTTTGGCCTTGTCCCAATACTACTCTAAGGTCTTTTTCCTAGTTTGTTGAAAGAGCAATAAAAAGTGGAAGTACACAGGTTCCAAAGCTGTTAAAAAGAAGAATTGGAGCAGTTGTGTGCACGTTTGTGTCAAAGACAGTTTTATTGGTCTAGTATGTTGCAGATTCAAGAAATATAATCTTAAACGTTGTTGTCACTCTGGTGTTAAGAAAATAAACAGTAAGCACATCTTAGTAATCACAAGAAAAAGATGGCACCGCCGTCTTTTGCAGCTGTTTGCTATGTATTGTCAAAAATGACGGCAGATTAGATGGAAAATTTGTTCGCAGAAAGAAAAAAATCTGTATGCAATGTTGTTACCAGGACAACAGGTATGAAAAGGTTTACTTTCCAGTTTTCCAGTTTTTTTACTGTTGCTTGTCTTCTCGCTCTGGTCTCTTGGAAACATCACTGGCAAAATATCACAATTGTGGTAATGGTGGGTAAAATGGTTTCAGCGAAGTCAGGTCTTTGTGTACACTCGGTTGAAAGGCGTGTATAAAGGGCACAAGTGGAGTGGGGTTAAGAGCGTTGCAGGACACACTATTCTAACCTGAAAAAGCCAAGTGGAGTTTCTGCAGATTGTGTCAAAATGGAGTTAAAGCTGAAAACAGGCTTCAAAGTTACAAGACACATTTAAGACAGCCTTGGTTTTAAATATGCAGTAACTATAAATCTATGATGCTAACATAATGGCACAGGCACTAGCAGATTGTGATTGTCAATGCATTTTCTGTGCTGTATTCGGATTAGCCTCTTTATTAGTCACAAAATTATTGGATTTCTTTAAACAGGGACAAAACTAAGACATGAAACTTCAGTCAGTTTCCTTATCCTCTGTATGTCTTTGATGGTGATATCACTTAGGGGTGACCCAATACGGTGGCCCAGAGAGCTCAACGAAATCCAAAAGCAGAAACACACTTTACAAAAAGAAAAAAACAACAACATTTAAGTGCACTGGAAATACCCACACAACATTATATCAACATTAACCACACAAAATTACACTAACATTAACCATATGGCTTCGGATGACATATCAAGAAGGTTGTATGGAGCTTTTAATATCTATTTTCCAAAATAAACAAATGCAAACAGTGTTATTTTGAGGCGATAATACACTTCTTCCATTTTATTCAACTGTTTACAACAATATTTTCCACAATCCATCTTTAAAGATGAAGAAAAGGCTTGATTTCCAATTACATACTATGGCACATTTAATGCCACTGGGATACATTTCATAAACGTGCTGGAAATGAGGAAGAGCAAAGGAGAAATGCAAAGCAAAGTCTGTTTGAGGATGGAAATTAATTCAGACTTAAGCAATTCTGTTTGAGTGACAGGCCTGGCGAGAGGCCTTGATTTCCCCACAGCGGCGTGGCGGCTTCATAAAGCTAACCTCATACATAAAGAGACCACCAATTAAGAGTGAGTCAGGGCTGCCCACCGTCCTGGATTATGCTTTCATAATTGAGTGTGCGGGAGGTCACTACACTTACCCGATCTCTGCAGGGGCGGACGAAACTTTATTTGGAAGCCAACAGAAGGTGATGGCTTGCTAATAGCTGCCAGCTCTGGGCAAAATTTCCTGTCAATGAAGGTAATTGGGCACCTTGGCCATTGTGTGCGATGTCACTCCACTCGGATGCTCGGCGTGTGTTATATCACCATCCTGTGACACGTCGGGCCGTGTAATAACTCCTGGTCAGAATTCAGCTTGTCACTTCTGGCCACTTCCCTGTTATCCGCGTGTCTCCCGTAGTATTTAACGGCTAATTGTCAGACGCGCAGAGCTCATCAGGTGTAATTGAGCGCCGAGTGCTGCTAGGTGCCTTTCTGCGCCGGAGCTTCTTTGGGGGATTTAGCTGGATTAGCCTGTCCTTGTCATTTCCCCAACATTTGCACAACAGTATTGGAGTCTGGCAGCTTCTTTAACACATCTGTCTGGCCCAGCTGGCTGATTAGCCTCGGCGTAGACGGCATTTTCTCTCTGTCTCCGCTTTAAATTTCTCACCCTCTTCTGTTATACCTCACTTTAATTAACTAAAGGTCGTCATGTCGGCTTTATTCTCAGTGCGTGTACTTTCTGTTGTTGCTGTGAACTCACACGCCTCAATAACACACCAGTGACGTTAAGGCTTGCAAAGGGAAAGCTGGAAATAGCACTTAACAATCGATCATCCATCAGTGACACCTAAGAAGAGAGAGAAAATGCAAGGAACAATGTGCTTTAGGCTTCTGCAAAACATTTATACTATTACACTACTATTAAACAGGTGGAGCTTTTATGTCGGCATGTATGAATAGATTAGTGTGTGCTGGCTGCAGGTAAGAGCAAGTGTTGACTTTAGCTGGAAGGGAATTTCCGAGAGACATTGAAGGAGTTTTGATCTGGTACCAAAGAGGAAAAAACGAGAGGGCGTCTTCCCCTCGGCAATACTTCACCTTCATAGCTCTCATAAACCAGGGAATGTTCCACTGTTAAAAGGAAATTGATTTGCAAATGGGAGAAACTGTAAAACTAGAGATGCTCTTTATGTGGTCCCTCTCGGCGATCTGTGCGTACGCTATAAAAAAAAAAAAAAAGACAGTGTGGGAATATAAGGCACGCCGTCGAGCAGTAGAATGGTTGACGGTGGAATTTGGACGTCCCCAATATAAAAATGGGACAGTGGAGTTGGGATGGTGCTATTAGCATCACAAAGTTAGCGGTGCATTTGATGTAGCTTGCGATGCTAAAGCAAGGAAAGCACCACTGAGCTTTAAGCATCTGTGGAACACATGAAGAGGTTGGACAATTACAGATTAGTGCATTTTTATTCTAATTGAAAATCTACTAGCAGGAATAATCTCGACATGAAAAATAGAGAGCTTAACTTGCACTTGCAGTTGCATATTTTCATATTTCTTATTAAGACAGTATTTGAAACATAATAATAAAGACAGACAATTTTATATTACACTCTCCTGCAGTAAAACAGACATTACTTTTGGGAGTATTTTGTGTTCTTACACCAAAACATAAAACTCCGGGGATGAGCAGCAAAGCCAACACCACAGATTTTATATTTTTGCAGCCAGTCAGAACAAGATAGTAACAATTTATACTGGTTCGTAAATTCTGCAACATCCCTTTAAGTTAAAATCATCTCATGCAAAACCTATAAAAGTTGGCAGTGGCCCAATACTACTTTTTGCCGGAACAAACAACATAAAACAACAAAATAAAAAAATTTCAGAAGGAACTTACATTAAAAAGTCCTCGCTTATTCTTTAGGGTCAAAAGTTTTTAAGCAGTGATGTTTAAAGAGAAAACAGGGAATGAAAACTTACAGCACAATAAATGAAGGGCAAGAAGACGTATCTGTACAACTCCAGCAACAATACCCATTTATTTTCTAACCTTACTATTGCATGCTCAATTTCAGGAGCTCGCCGCTTCTTTCCAGCCGTCTCATTTCTTCTTCATCTGACAGCTTTCACTCCTGGCATGTGTCGGACCTCATACCGTGTGTTGATTGAAAGCATTTATTATTTAGCCAAATGCAACAGACTTCTGTCCAAAGTCGTCTCTTCAACCGCTGCCACAGAGTCAACTGTGAAGCCTCCTGGTGAATAATTCACCACCGCACCGGCTTCCCTTTGGCTACAGCCCTTCATGGCTACCTTTTTCCTCTCTTCGGAGCTCATTGGTTTGCAGCCCGAGGTGGCAAATAAAGCCTTGGCTAATGCATACATTGCAGCAGGTCCATTCTGCTCTCTTTTCCATTCGGGATTCAAGTTGCTTTCATTAGCTGTCCTCGGCAATGGTGGAGAATAATCTCATGGCTTTAAAATGACTCACGAGGGTGCTAGCTGCTGCTACGAGTGCATTTACCCGTCAGGGATGCGTGTTAGCTAGCATCTAAATGCCATAAGGTTGATTGCTTCAAGGAGAGACGGAGAAAGAATATTGGACTGATGTATTATCTGCTTTAGAGATGTAGGAGGTGAAGAAAAACTGTTTGAACATGTATTTGAAGCAACAGTTTTATAAAGAACTATCTAGAGGTTACCAACAAAAGCAAAGTTGTGCATATATAGATGTCTGCGGGGGATGGTGATCATGGGAGGCTTTTTCGAAAACTTGTTCTTTAAAGCAAATCAGGCCTTGTATAGAAATGTGGTGAGTGTTTGGAGGTGCGTAGGTGACGGTTTGGTCAACAAAGGCTGGTCGGTGGAGGGAGACGTCTGGATTCGAGTCAATAAAATGCAGCAAACGTTAGCTTTAGCTGTGTGTTGTAAACGTAGGAAGCAGGTCTTTGGGCTCTCCCCAGGACTGGACGGCTGCGAGGTTCCCCGAGGCGGTGTTCCAGGGAGTAACTCGCATGCACACAGGCAGACTGCATGACTACATCCCGCCCACCGCGCAGGGCTCGCACAATTCCTGTTCCAGAAGCACATACAATATGCCCACACGGACCAAATATAGCAGCAGCTGCAGTAGTGTTCCAAAATTAAACGCACGGACACATACGTCGAAGCACTGTATCAAACTGAAATGCAGATATGACATTTTCAAGACTACTTTTTTCAGTTGGGAAGGCATCAGAGGTTGGTACTGCTGTAGAAAATCATTAGCCTCATTCCAAAATGTCACAGTTTGTACCTCTAGGCTTAACAAAAACAAAACATAACCTCCTGTAGTGTAGTGATACAATTTAAGTAGAATAAGTAGCCATTTTTTCCCCGAAATTTGGTGTTTTAAACTGTCCGATATTGCTTCTCGTTGTTTGAAAAAGTCTTTACAACAAGAAAACTTAGTGAGACTGATAACCCTATTTGTTAAGTGTTAGGTACTACAAGAAAAGCCTTTTTACAGCAACTCTGAGCCGTGACTGAGACCAAGAACAGTGCATGATACGCTGTAATTGGTACCAGGGAACAGTTATGTAATCCAACGAGTCCAAGTCCAGTCTTAGAGCATGTCCAGACTCGTGTTTGTCAGTGTTTGTTGAACGAGGCAGAGCTAGAGGGAGATTATTAATTGAATCTGAAGAATAGACAAGTACACCATCAAAAATTAGACCTTTACAATATATTCCAACACCTTCAGGCCTAACTGGCAAATATTTCGCCACGTTATTGATTTGTTTTATCATCTAAGTCATTTTTTTTGGGACATTTTTGTTGTTTCTATGCCACACCAGTCACATGACTCTTAATTAATCTTAGAGTCTGCATGGTTTTAAAACATGTTCTCTATTAGTTCCACCGGAGTGTAGCATGAATAGTATTGTGTTGGCATACTTTCTTCTGGTGCTAAGCTGATATTTTTAATCTTGGAGAAGCCTAATGAGATGATTAAGAAAGCTGGAGGAGGTGGCGTGGCAAGATGGGAAAAAAAAAATCAATGCTGTAGTGATTCAACTAGTTGCTTTGCCAAAAAATAAATAAATAAATAAATAAAATTGGCTGCAAGTGTTCTGATTGTTAGCAAGAACCTCCTGGATCCGACCTTTTGCTGAAAACGCACTTGTTTATTTGCCCAACATCAAATTGGAATGTGTATTCTGGTGCATAGTTTTATTTAGAAGCTAACCACAGCTATTGACCCATCACAAGCACATTCTTCCGAGTCAAAAGATTCAAGATTCAAGAGATTCAAAAGGTTTACTGTCATTTGTACAGTATAGAAACGGGAAAGTCTTTCTTGGCTGTCCACAGTGAATGCCATGTAGAAATAAGTATAAAAATAGATAAATCATTCGAAATACAAATGATTTCTAAGTACAATGCAGATTTCTAATAAAAGCAGAGTATGATGGGAATTATATACATAACTGTACAGTAAAGTGCAAACGAGTCAACCGCAAAGTCTCTCCGAAGTTGCTCCCAGTTGTTTTTTTTTTCTTTTAAGCATCAATCAGAACATCTCAGCTTTGATTGTAGACCTTCATTATGCGCCTTCTACTCGTCTCAATGGACACTGATCACAGAGGTTGGCTAGCATTGATTCGAGCCACAGCTGGACAGCACCGCACAGCGCTGGCCACACTCGACGCCAGTATCGAGCGGCTTATTAGCACTGGCCGGCTGATGCTATCACAGGTATAAATGATTATCGGATTGGCCCGAGAAGAAACGCCACAATGTGAGGAGGAAGAGTCAGTCGTCCATGCAGGGTTTATCGACAGGGAGGAGGTAAAGTGGAGGAATGAGACAGACACTGATGTGGAACAGGTGCACACACAAAAAAAATAATAATAAAAAAGAAAAACCCTCCTAGAAATAGCAAAAGATTGGAGATCTATTTGGAAAGGTGCAGTGCGTAAAATGGAGTATACAGGAGGACAGAATGGAACACATCAGTCAATAAAACACAATAAATCACATCAAGTAACTGCATTTGTCAGTCTTTGGAAAATATGGAGTCATACAAACAGTAAAAAAGATATGCTGTTACTACTGTATCTCTAATTGTGCAAGTATGGTAAAAATCACAAAAGATAATAAACTAGTTTATTCACAAATCATGAAACACAAAAGAAAAAATCAAAAAATTCTTTGTGATTGGACAGACCTCCTTCTTCAAGAAAAACACAGTGACTTTATAGTTTAAGCTTAAACAGGGATTTATTTTTGTGTTCGGTGATTTGTTTTTGCGTTTTATAATTTGTTTTTGCATTTTACAGTTTGTTTTTCGTCTTTGTTGCTTACAATTCTCAGTAATCACGTCTTATTATCCAGTCATTTTGTTGACATAACGACATTATCACACAAGAGTTGACATGCAGCATTTAGTATTACAAAAAGCAGTTCTATGACATGACACGTCAATGTTTTATTGCGCAGCTAGCAATAAAGGTACTATGTGACATTTTTGGAGTTAGAGACTTATTCCAACATTGCATAAGCTATATTTAAAAGTTTTGCTCATTAAAACTATTAACCAAATTAACTAAAATCCTATGATTGTAATGGATGACATCAAAATTACACTCTTTGGATTTTCTGACTTGGAAAAATGGAAGTTAAATAGTGGATGTTCCATTAATTCATGTTCCTACATCTGATTGAGATACAAACTGAGCACTGCTGGAGGAGAAGCACAGATTTTTGCATGAAGATTTAAGACTTTGGTTCTGCTTTTGTGGCTGGGCACCACAGTAATCATTGCAAAGCACGTCGTCAGTGGCAACAACTGCAATAAACTGGGGACAAGTGATTAACAGAGTCTGATTCAATTAGCTCTGAGGATTCGCTGTTTTATTGTGAAGTGTTTTCTCTTTGCAGTGGATAGATTGTGTTCCCGCGTGGCCTCTGTGCTGCCTTTGAACACACGCTCGAGCCTCCATGAGCTGTGAAAGGTGGAGGGCGTCTGGAAGTCAGTATTCATTTAAGAGATTTACTTACGCACTCATTTTACACTTCATTGTTAACAGAGATTTGAGGAAATTACAGCAGACTTTGAGAGAAAGTTGGGTTTTTGTTTTTTTTAGCATTTTTAGCGTGACTCTGTGGTGGGATAAATGCAAATTGATGCAGATTTACTGATCAAATATGCAGTGTAGGATTTAGAGGGTGTTAGAGGAAAAAAAATGGGATATGCCTAATTAATATAATACTGCTTGAATTGTGTTTATGTTTAGAATTAGCTTGTATTGAGCTTTTGTAGAGTTTAAGAAAGATAGAGAGTAATAACATAGGATTTTGACATTCCAGATAGGAATAATAATGTTCTGATTTAAAATAGTTGCCCAGGCATTATCTATTACAGAAATAAGTCTTACAAAGAGATGGTGGTGCTAACAGCCTTAGATGGAACTGCCTCTGGGTGCAACTTGATAGAAATAAAACCAATCAGAGAAAGAAAGAAAGAATCGGACTCGTTTTAGACAAACAGATTCTGAATCCAACTAAACTAAACATGGCTCCTATACAGTCAACAAAATGGCTTTTAACAAAACTATAAATGCTCCGTATATATATATTTTTACTCTTTATATATTTCACTGTTTTTGCACTATATGTGAACTGCTGTCACATCAGTAAAGTCTAATCTAATCTGAATCTAATCTAATTTGTTGTTTTTCAATGATTTATTCATGTCTTGTTTGGTTACAGTGTCATTAAGTGCTATTTACTCTGTTTTAAATGTGTTAGAGTCACATTAGAAGCTTTCTGACTTTGGACGCAAGTAAAAGTACTTTTTTGTACCTTACATACGTAAATTTATCAGGGGTTACTTTTGACTTTTACTCCTCTGCTTTTAACATTGGTTTGCGTTACGTGCCTTCATTGTAAATGTGCACAACTTCAGTGAACCTGCAACCAACACTGGGCATTTAGAGTACATTTAGTATTTTAAAGCATGCTTGATGGATATTTGGCTAGCTCTGAATCAGGCCAGTGTAGAGTAAACAAAGACAGATCCCTGGGCTGGAGCCTTACTTTGAGTTTACAGGGTTACACAGTGAAATAATGGCTGATCTTTTTGCTGTCTCGCACTTGGAGCATATGGGCCACATGGCTGGAAGAACTGAACAGAAGATTTCCCCATCAAAATAGGCCATCGTGGCAAGTCTCAATCCCCCAGCAGTGTTGACACTTGAGTAAACAGTCCACACTTTCACTATTACATGCACTCAGCCTTCAGCAATGATTGATAAATGTATTCCGCTGTGCCACCAAAACAAATCCATCTAACCCTCTCCATAAACACCGCCATTAAGCCCTATTTAAATGACTGCTACCTGCAAGATAATGTAATAGGCCTCTGCTATCTCGCAATTCTCCTCGGTTTTCCTTGCGGCGCTGTGCCCACTCCACATCCTCCATCACGTCCTTCAGGAGGGGAGGGAGGTTGGAGGCACCAAGGCGCAGAAATAGCCTCTCATGCATCACTACGAATGCCTTTCTAGTACTCCGGCACCTTTTGTCTTCTCAAACAAAAGGGGTTATGAATATAAGGCGAGAGTGTAAGCCTTCTGAGAGTAGAGCGTTGACCCTTTTCACCCCAAAGCTCCTACGCTCGCTTTCACTTTGGTTCAATTTTAGCTCTGGCACCAGACGATGTGATAATGGGAATAACAGCATGTGTATTCAAGGCGGTTGAATGAGAAACCCAACGGCATTGATCGCTGTTCACAAGTGTCCAAGGATCATCTCCAGTATGTGTCCTTGGCCTTTTTTTCCATCTTTTAATTATTATTTTCATCTTTGAAGCATGAATAATGTATTTTTTTCTTGATGATATTGTATGCAGCACTTACTTATTAAGTTAAGTGGACCCCATTGGACCTTATTGAGAAAAACACATGAAAAATTGATATTAGTGGAAAACAATTAGACTTATATATATATACATGCATTTGTCATGAAGAGACTGAAGTAGTTCTTGGTTCAGTATAAACTAATCAGCCATTTTTGTAAAAGTAAGAGTTCTCAGACAGATTTTGATATTCGGCAGCTTCAAATATTGTATAAGCAAATTTACATAGCACATAGCATTTCAGTTGTGTAACTTGCCCCCAACTCACCGTCGTTCCACCATTTTGGTAAGATTCCATTGGCTGCATTGAAATAGGCCAGACTTGACTTTTCTAGAAATTGTTTTTTACCTTAATAAACTTTGAAGTCTTCAAAATATATGGAGCCATGAAAAAAAAAATCACAAAATGTGTCACTTCATTTCTGACGTGCAAAAGAAATGGCATATTTTGACTGAATTTTGTATTTTTCTTTACATTCAAACAAATTTTGTTTTGTTTTTTTGGGGGTTTTTTTTTTGGTGATAGTTATCAGATTGTTAGATTTGAAAAAATGGTCCTTTCTTTTTTTCTGTTTTTTGTTTATTTATTTATTTATTTTTTTTGTATGTTTGTTTTGTTTAGTTGTTTATTTTTATATTTTTTTTCCCAATAAAAACGTAGTAAAAAAGTCTCAGGGTTTTTGATGTAGTACACAACTGAACCATGAAACTTTTTCGAACACTCTTTAAGGAATTGATAATACATTGATGCCTGTGGTAACTCTTGACTGCTTATGATAATGTGTTTGACGTAAATATTGTGTTATTCCCACACCTAACCCCCTTTTTTGTTGCATCTAAATATGGAACATCTGTTGCTACGGCTTTAAATACATATTTCACATTCTGCATAATCAAATAGACACTGATTTATGGTAGATAATGGCCTACTTTTAGTAATGCGTAACAGTGTCAGATTCTCCAAACTATTTACTGTAGAGAACACATTAACTACAGCTGATAAAACCTCATATTAACTTGCAAAGCCCACTTTAACATTACTACCTCTGTTTTTTCTTGCTTGCAATTGGGCTTTGACTTACTACAACAGCGGCTAATTGCATTATCACCTACAAGGGCCAATTTCAAGTCAACACTGTCGCCATATTGGATTAGCCAATCAGGGAACGTCAGGCTCCAGTTGGGGTTTAATGGCAGCGGTAGCCACAGTTCTCTGCAGGCACTTGTTTACTGTTCGACAACAAAAAGCACATTTATTAAAGACTTTCTTTTTCTGCAAAGCTCTGTTTTGTTTCGACTAATTCCCCGCGGCTCCTTTTGTACGCTATTGTGGATTAACCGTGCTTCCTCTACTGTCAGGGAGATTTATGTAGAACCCGTGTTCTTAATTTAAATTCCCCCACATCCGCCGCTGCTACTTCAGCACTTAGTCATAGCTCGCATTTTAAAAAGAGAACATTCCCGCTGCAAATGACACTCACAAAATGGTCGAATCCATCGGTGAGGTGCGCTCAGACGCGCTGATCCTCCTTTCACAGTTGTTTGCCGCACAATTCTCCCTTTAAACGCTTTCGAACGAAGGGGGTCGAGACAGTGATTACATGCAGAGTGCTCTTCTGCGGCGGACTGATAAATAACACGCACTTAATGTGGACTTAGCAAGATTGGCCCTCAGTGTAAACAAACTGTTGCGCTAGCTACCGGCAGGACGCACTGTGTACACATTATTTGCATGTGCCGGTCTTTGCAGTTTAATGCAAATGCAAGTGTTTTGTTTTTTTTTCTCAGTGAGGCTCATTTGAATTCATGATACTTTGTTGTAGTTTTTGCCTGGGAAGCAAAACAAATATATGAACGCAAATGAATGCAGCATATGGCCACAGCTATAAGTTGGCATTTCTCAAGAGTATATGCTAAAGGTCAGTGTAATTACTGAGCATAGTTGAAATTTGGAAAGCCCAGCTCGAATGTAGGATTACCTTGCACCGACACTACTGGTCCAATTCAGATTTATCATTAAAGTGTAATAAGTCTTAATAGGTGCAACAGAAGTTATTCCAGTGTTAATGCCATGTTCAATGTATACTGTTCCTACTTTATATGAAGAATTAGTCTGGTACAGAATTTGACAAGGATCCCATAACGCCTGGACCATTTTAAATAAACAGTCTTGATTGGTCAGTTTGTATTGAGCTCATGAAGGTTCAATGGGAGAGTTCCAGAGCCACCTAGCTTGGCTTTGAAAGTCAATGGGTCTGGCCGGCCAGGCTAAGATGAAATGAAATGATGTTGCTAATTTCAAAAAACAAGTGTCCTCTAAGCTACTCAAGTGACAGCATACTGTTTTTTGTTGAATGCCTTGGTACCAATGACAGTTTGGTCATGCTTATGTATGCCTATGTAAATACTGTGTTACAACCCTACAATATAGTAGTGTAGAATTTTGTATAGTCTATAGTATTAAGAGACATAACAAGACACATGAAATCAGATTTTTTTTTTTTATTTCATTTTTTTTTTTTATAGTTATTATTATTGTTTTGATGGATTTTTTGTTTGTTTTCTTTTTTCTTTTTTTCCTGGGAGGGATTAGTCATTTTGAAATGGCCTTGTTTTGTTTTTTTGTTTTTTGTTTTGTTTTTGTTTTCAATTCAAAAACAAAAACCTATAGTAAAAAAAAAAAAAAAAAAAGGTTTTATGGCTCTATAATGTACTACACAATTGAGCCATGAAATTTTCAAACACCCTGTAAGAACATGTGATAACACATTGATGCCCATGTTTAGGCAATTCTTGTGAATATTATGTTACTACAATAAACTATTCCCACACAAAACTAGAGGTAGGTGAAAGTTCCACACTTCCTGTATATTCTTAATTAAACTAAAGACTCTGATGGAAAAAGTAGCGTGTAAAATACTCTAAGATTAACTCCCATGGCCACGTCTCACAGCCACTCACAAAAGAACCTTCTCTTTCTGCTTTAAACAACCTGTGTCCTGTCACCAGCCCAGGCTTTTGTGTCGTGACACCTTGCTGGAACGTCGCAGTATGTGGAACCGCTCGGGGAGAGTTCCTGGCAGCGAGATTGATCAGGCGCAGCATCGGAGCGGACAGGCCACTGATTGCCGACAGTAATGATCACACGTGTCAGCGGGCGCTCGGAGCAAACGGCCACATGTGCTCGGACTGCGACGCGTATGTATCATGTCGTGACAATGCACACCTTGTCCAGACTGCATAAAACACCTCGACAAGGCAGTAAAAATGGACGAGAGGCATCGACCCACTCTCCAACAAAGAATGTCAATTGCGTGTGCTGCCGTCAGCTAATGCAATGCGGCATTTAGCAATTATCTCCACTGGCGACATGTAAATATCAAGACGACATATCAACAAAAGGTCGATTTAAAAGAAGAGAAAGTAACCGCACGGAATAACATTTCATCGTCGTCTGTAGAGCTTAGGCCACAGTGCTTGTCTGGATGGATTTTTATGTTGGCGGCGTATTGAATGTCTGATATCTGAGCCCGATGTCGGCTGTCACCGTTTTAGTGACACATGACTATCAAACGCCATGTTCCTTTTGAACGCAGCCGCAGGAGAGTGTGACAGCGTGACCTTTGTGTGCCTCCGGTTCTTTGCAGTCACAGAAATTCAGATGCTTTCAAACATAAAAGGATGAGTAAATCTGGTACGAAAGAAAGTAAGGAAAAGGAGATGTTTGGTATGGGTTAAAAATATTACACCGATGTACAAAGTTTTTAGAAGGCATAACAAAGGAGTAGAAATCAGTGATCATTTATAAATCTTTTTTAAATGTGTAATTGCCCTTATAATCACATATAACAGCCATTTTGATGCATTATAATATGAATGATCATGTAAGGTTTTGTGAAAATACTGGAACATAGTTAAAAGTCTGGCAATGTGATCTTATAGAGTGTTCATTTAGTACTGCTAAAGAGTTTTGTCCCCTATTCAAGGGACTTTGTCAGTTCTAAAGTAGACTGGTCTTTGAGAAGTAGACTTTATTGAGTGTATTGTTGTGAACAAGAATAGGCCATAAACTTCAGACAAGGTGAGTTATTCTAACGGCCTCAGGTAGGAAACGATTCCCCCATTGATACCAACACAGGCCATTCTTAATGCTTAATGAGATCCTAATTCAGGGAAATAAACTCATCTCACAGACCAGTCTACTTTAGAATTGACAAAGTCCCTGTTTCCAAACTAAAGAACCTACACAGTCCTCATTTAGCAGTTAAGCATTAGTCTGGTTCACGTTTTTTGGATAGACATACAACAGAACAGTATTCAGAGGGCACTACCAACATACACAGAAAAAACTGCCTCTAAACCATTTACAGAAACAGAGTATCACATAAAGCCCGCCCCATTTTAGAAAAAAAAAAATCAGATTGTACAGGTAGGATTGCTTTAGCTGGAAATCACTTTGATAACTCAATACAATATGCATGATTTACATCAAGAAGTACAAGCTGAGGAGGCTCTCGACTGGCCTGGGATTGCCTTTGTAAAGAACAGAATGGATTTTTTTTTCAAATTAGACAAACATAAAAAACAATAAATACTCAATACATAGAATTGTACTGCAGAGGTAATTTTGCAGTTTGGATTTAGTGTTGTTGCATACAGAAGGTAAGATATCTGCACTGTAAATTTATGCATTGGTTTCCGAGCTCCTGTTCTTTTCTCCCAGTGAGTGGGATGGTAAACTTTTTGTGTCCGAGGTACTATTATTCTCCCTGATTGGCTAAAGGAAGTGTCTGGAAAGAGGAAAGTCTGTCTATCTCTGCCTTGAACCATCTTTTCTTGTGCAACTTGTTTCTGATATATACATCGGAGCTGCTTTTTGCGTGAACTACCACTCCGTCGTTACGCAGGATCAAATAGTTCAGTCCATTTTGAAAAGTACACTTGAGAATATGAAAGTTAGAGTCGAGGTGTGCTTTTGATTGATGTGTAACGTGTGTCTGCATGTGCTCCGTGTCCGGCCTTGAGCAGCAGTCACAATAACAGCCCGGGCCTAATAATGATTCCTAATAGGGAGCAGTAATTGGAAATAGCAACTTCATTAGTGAGTGACAGCAGCAGGTGATAAGACCGGGGAATACTGTGAAGCCAGTGATGCTAGAAACTCATTATCCGCCGTGCATGCTCCGCTCAGTAATTATTTGAGAGGATCTTCACGCTCTTCACAGTCTCTCACTTTGACTGCAGACTTTTTAAGTAGCTCCTTTTTAAAGACGTATTTGGGGGGGGGCTGTGTTAGCTGCGTTTGGGAGGTGGATGGCCCTGGGATGAAAGCGAAAGAAAAGGGAAGAGGAGCCGTAATGAGAGTCTCGGCGCCCCGGCCTTTGATGCGAAAGCAGATGCTTGCGATCCGCTCGTCGCTTTTTGCAGTGGGTTAACCCTCGCCGCCGACTGTCGCACTTGTTTGATTTTTAATATGCCAGACATTACTCGCCAGCGGTTTTCATTAGCGGCTTATTATTGCTCCCCAAATACAATATGTCAAGGGGAGTGCAGAAGTTGAGCTTTAGTTTGCAGACAAAAATGATTCTTTTTCATTAAGAGGAGCAGTCCACAGATAAGAGGTGTGTGGTAGGCTCATATATTCCCAGATTTTGTATTTTCTTCTTTCACCCAAACTCAACATTAATATTTAGGATTAGCACTTCTACCTGGCATTGGGTAATAGTTTTTTTTATATATTCTTTAACACATTTTATTAAAAACACAGGGTCTTTTTTCTGTCTTAGAGTTAATTTACTACATAATTTTTCTATATAAAGTCAGTTTCTCTATTGTTTTGTTATGGTAGCCATCTTGTCTTGGTGTTGGACATACTAGACTCTTTACTTTAAACTGAAGTGTCATCTCGGGTTAAAATATAGATGGCAATAATAGACAGTAATTGCTCAAGATCTGAAATACTATCGCTGAACATGGCAGAGGTAGGACAAAGTCATTGTTTGGCAAGTCACAAGTAAGTCTCAAGTCTTTGTCCTCGAGTCACGAGTCGAGGTTCACAAGTCCAAGTCAAGGCTCACAAGTCCAAGTCAAGCTCCAGCTCCTTTCGAGTCTTCAACACTAATACTATGTTTAAATGAAACAATATAATCTTTTAAATCTGTATTTATTTAACAAAAAAATATAAAGTAAGTTCAATTGACAAATATTTAGTTTTGGTGATCAGTGATTTCCATTGTGTGGGCTGCTTTTTGGCCTTTGCTTGTATAGCCCTGAAGCACTGAACTTTACAGAGAAAACAAATTGTTTCGTGCACATTTTTCAAATAACATTCTTTCGATTTTGAACAAGTCTATTTTCGGCTAAAGAAAACCTTCATCAGTTTCCCATGAATATACCATGTTTCACTCTGTAATCTTCTCTCTGTAATGACTTGATCTATAGTTACTTTAATCTCCGCTACAACCTCTGTGTTCGTATATGTCTCACTATTACCCTGCTATAGTATGTATTTCATTCAGCGTTTGATTGGCCACCAATTGGAGGCAGATAAAGGACCGGAGACGTCTCGCGGAGAGGCTAAGGATGAAGTGCTCCAACTCAAGTGGCTATACTGATGCATTGTTAGATCGAGGGAAAAGAAGATGGAAATGGTTAAAGCGATCGGAGGAAACAGAAGAGTCGGGGGCTCTTAGTGCCACTGAGCAGTCGAGATCACAGTGATTGAGACAAGCGATAAGATTATCTCTGATTATGTGCATTATTATCAGAGGGGCACTGGGCTGAATTAAGCTCATTACAGCCTGTAGAGTAGAGTTATGTGGCGGAGAAGTATAGGCTCTGATTAAATGCGATGATGTGAAATTGCCAGACTGCAGTGT
Source organism: Rhyacichthys aspro (assembly GCA_036850595.1). Taxonomy (NCBI): domain Eukaryota; kingdom Metazoa; phylum Chordata; class Actinopteri; order Gobiiformes; family Rhyacichthyidae; genus Rhyacichthys; species Rhyacichthys aspro. The sequence goes on along the minus strand of CM072165.1, from coordinate 12,328,858 downwards.
GTACAGCGGTCTCAAAGGTCAAATGTATCAAACTTAATGCAAACGGTTGCCTCCTGCAGCTATACGCACATGGATAGGCGTAATTGGGCATGATTGGCTCCCTTTTGTGCTGCCTTGGATGCCTGGAAGGGGTTTAAAGCTGTTAAGGCGGTGTCTAGCTCCAGAGGGGAAAGGTTAGGAGCAACGACGTAAAGCTAACAGCAGAATTATCGTCATGAAAAGCAAGCTTTACAAAGGCCTGAGGTAAACAGACAGACAGGTATCACCGTTCCAATCAGTGGATGTTTTTGAGGGAGATTCCAGTCGGTGCGAGAGGACTAACAATGGCCGTGTTTACTGCCCTGAACAGCCAAGGCAGCGGCAGACGCAGCCAAAGAGCTGTCGCATCCATCCTGATTGGAATTCAAATGGATGGTCCGGGCCCGGGATCGATATTGCATGATAATGATGTTGTGACATTTGGAAGAGAAGAGCGAGCGAGCGTTGGGATGTGTGTTTGCAGAGCTTGACGGCGTGGCGGTGATGGGAGTTGTCAGGTCGGGGAAGAATTAGAAGGAACGCTGGCCGGGATTTGACAGGTTTGGGCCATTTTGTTGTCGAAGAGCGGGTTGCGTGATACCTAAAAAGATTGTAGTGGTCCGTGTTTGGGTTGAAAACAAGGGAAGACTGGAGATTTATCATATTTATTGGGTTGTTATACATTGCACCACTTTACCACTTTTTGACTGACCTGTACGACAAGCCATCTCCAAATGGAAAAACAGCACATACTGAGGAAGGTTCTATGAAACTTTAAAATGGTCAAAGTGGGTTATATTTGTTATTAGAGAGGAGTAGTAGTAGTGAGAGCTGCTGTGGCTGACACCTATGACAGAATCAATGTTCCAGAGTTTAGAATCTGTCCGCCTCCGTAACACCTTGCACTTTAGACCAGTCTCTATCTTTTAGATGGTACTTTATTTAGCAGTGCTATTGTAGATGGCTTTATCTCGTACCTAATCTTAATGGGTTATGGATTAATTGTGTTTGTTAATATTTATGCTGTTCTCATTTATTTCCCTTTTAACTTATTGTTGTGGTGGATGTCTCTGTAATTGCGCGGATCACACCAAACAAATCCCTGACGATTCAGTTGCATGAAAGTACATCGAAATGAATAACGACTACAAATATGGCACCATCCTTGACTCTGTCGTGCTTCATTTACACTTCACAGTCTCTGATACCTTTTCTACACAGAACCATCTGGTAGGGCTTCCATAGAAAGCATTAGCAGAGAACAAAAACCGAATGAATGCATCAATGGTAATTAGATTCATCATCTGTGAGAACCTGGAGTTTTATCCAATCAGAGCCATGCTACAATGCTAAACTTAAAACACAGGCATACACGTCAATGCAGACACACTTGTTGGAGCAGTATAAGATGGATTTTTGTGAGTTATGTTGTACCAAATGTAGCACAGTGGGTTGTAAACAAGCTGAGGGCTCACTCAGAAGACTATGTTAATATTGGCGGCCATCAGTGTGAGGATCAACAAAAAAACATTCATATCATATCTTTAACAAAGTGCAGTGCATCAAACTACTTACTTAGGTGCCTTTACTTCTGCAGTGAATCACCACGGGGCGTGAATTAGATTAGTTTCTACATCGGCGTTACACTGTGTTAGATGACTCATAGCTCTCCTGTGAAAAAAAAAAAAAAAAAAAAAGCGAAGGGAGACTACAACGAGTAACTCTGATGTGGCGTGATGTGATGTGTACTAACTGCACCGAGGATCTGTAGAGGTGCCCTTCCCACGGTGATTACAGCAGCCTTATAGGAATAAGTAAATCATCTTATACTGAAAAAGCTGTATATTACCGTAAAATGTTTCTGTATCAGGTTTCTGAAAATGCCTCCACTCTCAGGACTCAAACTAAAAGGGCTGGAGAGCTTTTAAAGTTGTTTACCCCATTACAGCCCTCCGCGCTTTTTCCTGATACCTCCGTCCTTTGTGTGCGGGTATAAAACTTTCAGGAGACACTTCTTTTTCGGGCCACAGAATGCACCGTTTTTCTTGCCATGCTAAATTAGTTTTAGCCGGGGCAGTTGGCTGGCTTTATGAGCGACATGGGCGATCTATCAGAGAGGTGGAGGACAGCCCTTTTAGCACCATTGATCTCTCCACTCTGCAGAATGTGCATATATACAAGCTATACATCACCACATGACGCTTTATCAAGAAAGATGGATGAAAACGCGGAGGCAGGCTCCGTCGGCATTAGAGATACTAAATATTTCTAAGGGTGCTTGCCCCGCTGATGAATGGCTTTGCAAAATGTCCACCGCTACTTCTCATCTTCGCTCATTCTTGACTTTGACAGCTCGGATTTCCATCAAGATTTGTTTGCTTTTCCCTCAAAAATACTTCTAAGTGCTCTTCATCGAGACACGTCCGTCGCCGCTTTTCCGAATCGTCTTATTCCAGCTTCTGCCGGTGTGTTGAAGCCTTTTGGCTCCGTCCGGCTCCTGAAAGAGTTGGCTGCATTGTACTGAAGCACTATTAATTACCTTGTCATCCCTTGACAGTTGGCAGTGACAGGTTTGAGACCAGCTCTCGGAGGAAGTGGGCGGACACCGGCGCTAAATTAAAAAGCCGGGAGAGCTTGTCGTAGCCTTGTCATTCGTATATTTAATGAAAATTTCCAATATGTGTGTCTGTGTATATAGTGTGTGTGTGTGTGTGCGCTCAGGCTTAGAGGAGTTAGAGAGATGGATGGGCAGAATTAAAAACAGATGGGTAGGAGAAGACACTGAGACACTCATGACTTAGTGACAGACTATAGCAACTGTCTGGGCCATAAGATGGAAACAGTTGCTATAGCACAACATTTAGCGGTCGTATTTTTCATTTTACAGTTCAGTAAAATTGCAAGCGAAGCAGTTGGTGGATAATATCAGTTAATCAGCGGTCACCAACTTTTTTGAGCTTAAGATCTGCTGTTGTTATTTTTGTTAAGTGTTTTAGCGAGAAAAAAATAAATAAATTCAAAGCTAACTCAATTTGAAATACATTTTTAGAGGGTTTATCCATCTTTCACAGACACTGACAGATGATCATTCACTCATATTCATTTATTCACTATGGGATATTTATTTTATCACTAATAAACCATGTCTTGCTTTTCTAAAACATTACTCACTTTTTGTGAAATGGTTAATGTTAAAAGTTTTGGTTCAGAATTATAACTCCTCTATCACTGTTATTACTGGAGTCTTGTTTAGATTATTGTCTGTGTGTCCTGTGTAAATGGTAGAAGCCAGCAGGGGCCGATCTAATACATTTCTACTAAGAAGTCCACTATGTATGGCTTTTTATGTGCAGTAATTTACTGTAATGTACTGGGGTTCTTAGCTATTACTAGTACACCATCTGTTTACAACTATTAGAGTGCAATTATCAGCTTTAAAGCTTAGGAAAAGAACTACAAGCAACAGTTGAAGCCTATTCAAGTTCAATGTCACTTTGACAATAAATAAGGCAACATAGGGATCTTTGGTTATTGTGGTAGAAAATACCTTTTTATTTTGTCACTGTTGCTGTAGCTTAACACACATTTTGACTACAATATTTCATTAAAACACATCTTGAAGGCTTATCAACTCAATATCTCTTTGGGTGTGGGACCAATGGTGTCACTTGAGTCGAGCTTTTACAGCTTTTTCACATTCCGTGTCAGTTTTGACCCATGTCTTACGCTGTTGTTTTCAAACTTTAAACACTAGACTCTTGTTCTGCTAAGCCATAATTTATCCAGTAGATCATCCTTAATTGATTCGTAACACCGCTCCCTGCGTCGCATATTAATTCCGCCATCTCCCCTCGTGTGCTTTACGGCCTCTTGTTTTCCCACGGTCGAGCCCGCAGCATCTCGAGCGGTGGAGAAGAGAGATGGAGATTTGTTGTTGTCGAGTTCTCCTAATGGAAAAGCTGTGTCACGTCCCCTCCCCGGCCGCGTGGAACAAGTGTGCGGGGCCTTTAAACACCGCTGATCCTCCGCGGGGCCGTCGGTCGGGGCCGCTCGGGCGAGGACCAGGACGCGTAAAGAGAGGCCGGCGGGAGCTGTCCGCGGTGCTGAAGTGATGATCACACTTGCGCCGCTGCTGGGACCGAGGCGTGTCTCGCTGCTGGAACATGAGAGAATGGTGTTTTTGACCTGGCTTTGAGGATGAGATGAGTTAGTTTGTGGGCTTTCTGTTTATTATCGTGCATTTCTTCATTTCGTTCAGTTTTGGAAAAGGTCATCTTGAGATTCATTATGCATTTACGTAGTACCTTGGTTTTGTTTTCTGTAGTCACTGTTCCAAACACGATTAAGATATTTTACCTCTTCACTGCTCCAAGTTCAGCCTCTGCTCATTTGGTTTTATTCCAACAGACATTACTCTTTCCACTCCGGTGAAGATATCAAGTGGTTTGAATTTTTGCATTGCTTTTTGTCACACTCTTTCTGTTTCATAGTTTAATTTTTAGACATCTGTGGTCTATGTGGCGTTCGCTTTTTTGCCAGAGGTTGGCTGGAGACCCACCTACCCACCAAAGTAAATAAGTAAATAAGTAAATAAATAAATAAATAAATAAATAAATATTTTATTTTTTATAATAAATTGGTTTTATACATGATTTTCAAAAGAAACTCAGACACCTTACAATTTTAAAACAATATGGCAACTCCTCAATATCAAGAATTATTTCAGTATTAATTCATCATTTACAAAGCATGACCCTACATTAATACTCACTTTTAACACATATTATTGCTTTAATATGGTATTTTTCAACAAAAGTCATACATTTGTATTTTTTTGGCTTCTTTTCAGCTCCTTTTTGTAATTTTGGTGAGAATTTGTTCCACATACATCCGACATACAATCAGTCAAGCAAGATTCAAAATCGTACAGTGTCACATGGACTTTAAATGATCAATACAGTGAGACCTTGCTATATATGGACTTAGGATATGAATACAGAATAGATGAAAAGAGTGCTGCTATTATACCTACCTCGTGCCTATCACATTATGCCTTTTATATGGTAAAAGTGGTACTTTAGATGTCACTTTGATGTTCGAAAGTAGGAACAAGCCGTGTGTCGCTGCAGCAAAGGCCATTGAAACTTAAAAATGATAGATAACCCATACAACTTACTTCACCTGGTGTCACCTCTTCTGATTTTACAAGAGTAAACACACATTTCCATCCGTGCTCTTGTTATGTCTATACCATTTATGTTCAACAATGCGCTGGAATCAATAACACAGGCTGCTATTATCCGCGAGCTATATATTTCTAGGCTTCATCCATGCATTTTGTAAAATTGACGGCTCTGCTCTTTGTGTGGACATTTTACTGTCAAGAAATCATAAGTAAAGGCAGTGTTTTCTAGTACATGGGCAGTACATGACTCGGTTGTGACCAGGGAGATTGTATTGTGACAGGAGGTGACAGTCGGTTTTGCAGCGGCAGCACATTCTCGACCGAGCTCGGAAAACAGCCCCAGCCTTAAACACGGCGGAGAAACTTGACCGAGAAGAGGCTCTGATGTGACTGCGGTATTATATCTGTTCGAAAAAGCGCTTAGGTGGTGAAAGAAAACTTGGAATGGAGAGACAAAAGAGCCCAGGGAAATCTCCCACGCCATCTCAGCTTCCCTGTTCCCTCTCACTCACCTCACTGACTTTCAATCGCCGCAGCCAATTTGCCGGGAGAGAAACCCCACGCCGGCCAGAAATGGAATGTCCTCGGGCTCGTCGGCGCGCACCTATAGCCCACGGCTCGGGTCTCATCGGCTGCTCTTCTGTTTGTACCGTGGCACGACTTTCTCTCCAGTCTGTGTCCAGGAAGGAGCGGAAAAGGGTGCACTTGAGAGATAGCGCAGGGTTTGATGGAGTGATATGGAAAGATATGGAGAGACTGATGTAACTGCAGCACTCTAGCAAGCTCTGTCGCTTCTCTGTGTGTGCAGAGTGCATCATTTATTTCCACAGTAGTGACAGTTTATGAGGTAACTCCAATCAAAAGGCAATGTTGAAATGGATACTGTTCTACAAACTCAAAATGGGTGACATTTGGAAGCTTTTACTAAATTTCTTTTTAGTTTTCTTACAAAAGTTGTCTTTAACATTTATTTCCTCCTTTTAAACAGGTTTTAGTCAGATTTGAACAGGTTTTGATTGGATTTGAACAAGTTTTAATTTGATTTGAACAGGTTTTAGATCGATTTCAACAGGTTTTAGTTGGATTTCAACAGGTTTTTGTTGAATTTGAACAGGTTTTGTTGGATCTGAACAGCTTTAAGATAGATTTGAACAGCTTTTTAGATGGATTTGACCAGGTTTACCATTTAGAACCTATTCTAATGTATTGGAGGACCACATAACATATTGCAAAGGGCCGCATTTGGCCTAGTAGTTTCTAATTGAACCAAAGAAACCACCATTTTTCACCAAGGTGGTTCTCTCACGTTCTTTGAGCTGTTTCGCTGTATAATAACATGTATTTTTCAAAGGAATAACCCATTTCCTTGGTTTATTTAGTTGGTCCTTTGTTGTTGACATCAGTGTGCATCTGTTTACCAGAAGCGAGTTGTTTTTGGGCAAAATCCCGCTGTGGGCTGATCATTCTCATCATCACATTCCATAAAAATCCTTCATTATAGAGCCTAGATCATGTCTTAAGGTGACAAACTGTCAAACTAATGAAACAGTAAAAAAAAATTAATTGGTAAATAAACAAATTGAACAAAACCTGCAAAATCTTCATGAATAATATCTTGAACATTACTTTTTTTAGGCTCCATTTTGAAGCACCGTAGTCTTACTTTAACAGTGCCCTTACTTTTAGCAATGTTGTAACCGAATTTAGGCATTGTGGGTCACTGTCATTTGTGAAATACGCACATTTTGGTCAAATACACTTCAACTTGACCTCTGTATTTTCACGAGAACTTCCCGTTGAGCCTGAGTCGAGTGATAAACAGCAGGAGGAGCGAGGCGGCGCCGAGGAGAGACAGAAAACACGGCGAGAAAAGGTAGAAAGTAGAGGAGGCTTGTTTGCCCGAGGCACTGGCGCTCCCCATCCCTCCCCAGCCCTCCTCTGCGCTCCCCGGCTCAGCGGTGGCAGTGTCAGGGGTTTGAGACTGTAAATAATTCAGCGGCTCACACACATATATCCTCCGCACACTCCACGGAGCGCCAGACTTTTTCTCTTTGTCTATTTGCACATGCAGACAAAGGCCATTTTGGTTTCCGGCTCTTTCGGGAGTGCATTACTATTTTATTTAATGTGTTTGTTTTGTGTCTTCGCTGACTTCCAGGGGAGAGCGGAGGTAAGACGGCGGTCAGAGAAAACACTGGGGTAGACGTTTTTTTTTGGAGAACTGTCTAGAAAAGTGGCCACTTTAAGTATGGAGCATGTTTAAAAATGTAACACATGCAGTAGCCGTTGGGTTCTGACCTCAGTATTTTTTTTTACAATGTATTCAAAAAGGCAATCTCAGTTATGAAGACTTTTGACAGTTCACAGCTGGCATGTTTAATAATATAGTATAATATAGTAGGACTTTATAATATATTTACAGGAAATATGACTATTTGTGTGTTTTACTATTGGTTTAAAAGACTCAAACATATAAACATATATGGTTGTATGCAAAATTTTCTTTTCTTTCCTGTTGCTGCACATCACAACACTGGCTTATGACCCTAAATTTAACATTTACGTTGATAATTTGGCAGAATATGAGCTCACTTGTTGGACCTCGGTCGTTTCGAAATCCTGTGTACATGCATGAGGATGTATACAATACAGAGACACCTATTCTAAGTTGAAAAAAAATGTGGAAGTGGAAGTTAACATTGTTTTTGTAAAGACAGCAAAGTACAAAAAGCTGCAATATATACTCAAAACTCTGTTGAAGGCAAGTATTTTGTTGTTTGTTTGTTTTTTTTTGCAAATGGCGCCTGTCAGAACACACTTTTATAACAACTAAGGGTTCTAAATCTTAATTTTTTAATTTTATTTTTCATCATATAACTGCTTTTAACTCTTCCTCATTTACACAACACTAAGATATTTTGCTTCCAGTGTGGCCTGTCTCTGCACCAAAAGTCCAGCCATTTCTCTGCAACATTTATTGAGGAAATATTCCAGCCAGACATTCAAAAGCGTCATTAAGTGTTGTTAAATTAGTTGCTTTACTTGCCCCATTTACATCGTCTCCTGGGAGATGCCTGCAGTGCTCATGGGAATAAGTTATGTTTTGTTCATGTGGAAGGACTGTAGACCATTAATTAGGATGATTCAAAATTCTTCTAACTCATTTTTTTAACTGACAGCAGCTTTTTGGGGATGAAAATTGCTAAACAGTACCGGTAAAAAAGACTTTAAGGAGTTTTTAAAACACCTAGTGCACCTTTAACTCCAGGGCAGGGGTCAACAGTGAGTGCACAGGCTTTCCCACTCATTCCATTTCCATTTTTCCTCGAACGCTCCACTGAACAGCATGTTACCTAAGATCTCGTTGCATGTTCACATCACCACAGGCTGATGTTCTCAAAAGCTCTCATTGCACAAAGCCCGATTGCTGACACCAAATTAGTTGTTTGTTATCATCATCACAGCATTTAATTGTGTTTCGAAAGCCCTCGGGGAGCAGCTTTTTCTTTTTTCTTTTTTGCACCGCGGCTTTGTTAATGCCTTTTATAGTTATTCTGTCGCTGGCATGAAAACGGCAGCGCTCCCCAGAAGGCTTACGCTGACATTTAACACGGAGGAGGAAGGCGGGGGCGGATGGAGATGAGGATGGGAGGGGGGAATGATGGCGCTGCCGCAAAGACTCAATGGATGTCAGTGGTCGATGGACAGCTGCTGGTCATTAGCAGATGACCACTGACCCTGAGGCGGAGAGGGGCGACCTGAGCTGGCTCCGGGCGGGAATGAAGTGGAATGTCATTGACGGAGCCTAAGGCAAAAAAATAAATAAATAAAAAAGTAGTGTGGTGTAGGATTTCCATAAGGTTGCCAAGAATAAGCCAAAAAAGATTCCCGAAATGACTTGAAAACATCAGAATAATAGCCTCGTCTTATTAGCTGCTAACTAAAGAACACATATTTCAGATCTGTGTGTTCTTCCGTAGTCGTTTAACCTTCACTGCCTGAATTAAAAATAACAGAGGAAGCATCTTGGAAGGTCAGTTGGTAGCACTTGTAAGTGAAATGACATGGGTTTGAATCCAAGCAATGGTCAAAATGCTCCATGTTGTCCTCTTATTCTCCGTTTTCTGTCTTTTATCTAGTTCTACAGACGTATGCACGCAAACTGAAATAAATACATCTTACACAAATAATTTACGGCGAAGCTGTTGGCTTTTTATGAATATTACTACATTCAAAACCACCTGATTGATTTTCTGCATTGGAATTAAGATGGCTAAAACTCAATTCAAGTTTTCATTCATTTTTTCTTTTTTTTGCAGTGTAGATTTTAGCTTAAGTAATCACTTCAAGACCTTTAATAAAAATGCAGGTCTTTCTTTCCCAGCTTATTAATAGCATAGTATTACAGGTTAGTCATTATGGTTCATTTTCATAGACTTATGGATAATTGCAGCTTGTTATAAGCATGTAATAACAAGGAACTGATGCAAGGCTGTGAACTACTAAATATTAGCAACAATTATTACAGTATGAAGTATTTATTATCATCTTTTTACCACATTATGCAACTTTTTAGCATTTTCTCTTTATGTCACGGTTTGTAATGTCCTCGCTTTATCCCAGCTACATTTTGCATATTTGCACATAAAGACGGCAAACCTATTTGAAACCTATTTCAAATCCTGAACTCTTTAACGTGCGAATAAAATGCAAAGCTATTTCCTCCATTCTGCCAAAATGTATGTTTTTGTTTCTTGGGGGTTATTATCCGAAACATTTTACAAGCTTCTCAAATATGTGTCGCTCATAAAATGTTACCCAGAAGCACCATAGCAATAGGTTGTTAACTTTTTATAGTACTGACAAAATCTGTATTATTGAAAGGAAGATGAATTCAAGTGGTATATACTATTATAGCATTATGATACTGAAAAGTGTTGCAAAAAAGTGTCATTTAATCATAATTACAAGCGCCGTTTGAGGATCCACCTGTATAATTACTGTAATTGGGTCCATTTACCTGAAGATGAGCATATGTTGTAAGAAGACAGAGGAAATGATTTGTCAGATTTAAGTCTTATATCTTTGTTGGATAAAATTTCACAGCCCATATTAATTCGGGGAAAGTTAATGAAGATAAACTGCTAAACTAACACGCATCCCTCACTAAACAACACATTGATTAGCATTCAAACTGCACTTTCCACACACCAACTAGCCCTCCCCTTCCATTTGCTTCCCCGCACCAATCCCAGCATGCCTCACAGTGCTCCTCCCCACTGTGACACACACACACACACACACACACACAAGGATCAGGCCGGGCCCCATTGGTGCGCCACATTGTTTGGGTGGCGGTGATTTTGAAGCCGCCGGGTGTTGGCAGGGACACACAGGGCTCTCCTGGCGTGGAGTCATATCATCTCTGCAGGACGAGGAGTTAACATGAGAGGGGATTAGAGCGGGCGGAGGAAATGGAGACGCGGCGGAGCGCTGAAATGGAGCGCAGATTGAGGAGAGTGGAATTGATATCACTTGAACAACAGCTGCAGAATTGTGTTAATGATTGATAATGAATTTCTTCAGTTAGCTTTCTAGTGCGAGGCCTGGTTACTGTTCAGTGGATATATCTGTGAGGAATGAAATCAAATTGTTTTCAAATTGGAACTATTCCATCACAACACCTCTATAAAATAACATAACAATATAACATGACACACATAATATGAGTGAAAATGAAACTTTATTTTTTATGGCGGTTTATTTTTTACAAAGGTGGGTTTTATAGGTTTGAATGAGTCCTGTATTTTGTAAAATGATGAGAAGTGTAAGTGTGATGTATGCAATTAACAAAACACAAAATCACAATTCCAGTGGGCTTCTTAATAACAACAATAATGCATTTTATTTATACCGCACTTTACACTTGGAATCAAAATCAACTCAAAGTGCTAACACAACATTATAAAATCACACAATACATCATTAACCCTTAAAGAACCAAGCCATTTTTTCATATTTTTTGCCCGCCTGGTCTGTCTGTGTATTAATGCATGTATAATCTTAACCCTTTCAAGCACAGTCAAGTAATACACATCTTTTTTTTCAGGACAATCTAGGCAGAATATGTAATATATTATCAGAATATGTAATAAACGAAAATTTAATCTAAAAAACACAGAGAACAATAATGTACAAGCTTTTCCATTTACAATTATTATTCTCTCAGGCCTTGGCTATCAGTAAAAAAAAACCCAATAACTTTTTATTTGAAATCAGAGTAAATTAAACATACATGTGCCACATGCGCAATAAGTGCGTGCCATACACTCTGTAAAGCTTGTGCATGAAGCTTGTGTACATTTTTATGGGCAAAGGTTGTGTGTAAATGTTTCTTTTAGCCATAAACTTTCTTTTCGATACTGGTAGTGAACTTTCTTCTCTCAAGATGATCTTTGGTTACTCCTGATTGGATGGTAACCTCACAACAACAGGCGAAGAAGAATTGGGCGAATCTGATTGGTCAAAAGTCCGGCCAGATGTCATCATTGTTTACGTCAAGCCTCAAAATGGAGGTCCGCTATCATGATTTACACGTTTTGATCACAAAATGTCATAAATAATCACATTATGACGGCGTTAACATGGTGGATTTACTGAACGAAGTTTCCGGTAAAAACGCCGCGCTTAACGGCTGAATTGAAAACTTTCTCGAAAGGATATAATTGCCCCGAGCCCACTGTAGATTGCCGAAAGGGTAAGCTTCTGAACACAATTTTCCCCATTAAGATCTGTTGTCTAGTTTTAGAGATATTCAGCAAAATACTGATGCTGCGGCGCTGGGGCGCCGGCGCTCCAGCGGAGTTATGAGGGTTTAATAGAACAACATTCAGAAATAAATAAAAATGTTTATAGGTATTATATCACTTTTCACTAGAAAGGGAAGTACCGAAGTATTACAGCCTACAGTTAGCCTATTGGGCTAAAACTAAGGAAAAACTATTCAAACTTTGTTGATAGCATCAGTTTTATTTTCCCATTAACTTAGCTCGATTGATATAAGACAAGTCAAAGGAAAGATGGTCACCAGTGCATCAAATCCATTGCTGTTGCTGGGAGTAGACATTATGTAAGTGTGTAAAAATAAGATACATCCTGCAAGCCAGAGAGCAGAAGGACAATGACATAAAAAGATCAATTGACATCAATAGAAATGGTTCTTTTTTTACAACGGAGTCCAAAAATGTCTATAAGCTCAATTTCTTTCACCTTGTTACAACCTCACAGGGTTTAAATTGTGCTAAAGACCATTTTTGACACATTTTTAGATTGAGCGAGGCGTAATAAACAAGAAGGAGAGTATAAATATACCTTACTCATCTTTTGGTCACTGTAACTTCTTCCAAACGCTTGCTCTTGGTTCCTGCAGAGAATATATGCTCCAAGAAATTGACGGTAGACTTTTAAAGCATCAAACCTACATGTAGCCCCTTTAAATCTTTCTAGTTGGATGTGACACGCCTCACCTCCCTACCTCTCTCCATCTTGACAACACGCCGCTGCATCAGGCCACACTCATCTCCTCTTTCTTTGCCTAAACCAAAGAATGCATCTCTGTTTTTTCTTCCCCCCGTACCTCTCCCATCTCTTCCCGCTCACCTCCCGTCCGTACGCCGGTGTGTTACTAATCAGAGCACACAGAGCTGGCAGTTTGTTTGCAATCCGATAAGAAAGATGGACCGGAGGGAGGGGGGCGGAAAGATAGGGAAGAAGAGGCAGAGACGTTCTGGAAATATCAGCAAATTGGATTTAGAAGGAGAAAATAGCAGGTATCTGATAGCACACAGACCTGATTCTATTAAAGCGGCCGGGGAAAGTAAAGCAGGTGGCGTGCGTGGATGATTGAGTGTGAGATGGGGGTTTTAATTAAAGGAGGTGCAACATGGAACAGTTGGCCCTTCGCATTTTCTGACGAGAGCGTTTAAGCCCTGTCTTTTGAGATCCAGTGTGGCGCTTGAAGGAAGGAAGCTTTCAGGATGCAGTTTGACACCGAAAACCTCTCCTTTTTACAGCCTGTGAGCACCTACGGTAGCCCTACAGGGACATGATGTGTGATGTGTTTATAAAAGTGTGTTGTAGGGCAGGAACAGGAAGTATTGCTCCTTCCTCTGAAGCATAAAAAGTCGATTTTCCTAAACAAGTATTTGCAAAGAGTGCTATTCACACTGATTATACACTATTCTGATTATGGTATTGACTAACACAGTCTATTGTGTCCAACTGTATTCAGCAGGATTTTACACAATGCACCTTGCAGTAAAAGCCTTACAAGTACATAGTAAGGCTTTTAATAACAATGTTTAGGTATTATTAAATTACATGTCTATAAGCCTTTTCCATTTATTATCTAGCATTTATTGTACGTAGAAATTGTATGTAAATAAGCATAAATAACAAGGCAGGACAGATTGAACAGCCCATGCCTGATGTTTTTTCTTCTTTGCAAATAAAATGCCTTTATAATGCCATCTACTGTCTATTATAAGGGACTGTAATGAATGAGAACTTACATTCTGCAACAGAAATCCTTGTCCAGTCACATGCTCGAAAAAGGAGCGCTCCCATTGGTCGACGCTGGCTTGTCATATGAAGTTCCAGGAAGTAAGCTGCCAATAAAGTGTATTTTTAGTGCTGAATGTATCTTTTAACACAGACAAACAGCACAAAAAAAGAAAAACATAAACAGAGGAAAGGGAGGCAATGTGAAACGGAGATAAATACTGTCAATTCCATCATGTAATGTAACAAGCAATACATTCAGTTAGTACTTTGTGGAGGAAATATTACAATTAAATAGTAAAGGCATGAAAATTGAAAATATGCAAATAATTATTAACCATATTCTTAATTGTGTCTATGCAATATTCACAAAAGAATCATAAACAACTCTCTCTGGTGGCTTGTTATATCCCTTTGTGCCACTAGATGGAGTCATGAGCTACTCCAACTCATGCAACAGCCGTCTTTTGGGAAGTACCGTCAACGCCACTATTGGGTGTAATTCAGAGTTCTGCCGCATTCTTATTTAATCAGCACGGGACAGTTTTTTGCACAATGCGACCATCTGCTTATGGTACACAGCGTGATATAAAATTCAGGTAAATCAGCACTTTCCCGCTTATTTAATCACTCCTACGACAATCCTACTCCTCCCTTTGAACCGAGGCCAGGACGTTCACCGACGCAGCTCGTTGGGTTTGATATGGAAATCCAGATAGCTGCTAATAAACAATGAAGTACGGGCCGCCTGTGCGTGCCAGATTCTCACATGAAGAGTTGCCTCTCCCATTTTTATCCCCCTCTCCATCTGCACACCCAATCAACAAGACGATGGGCCGCAATCAACAACCCCACACCACACGCTGCCATTTTCCCCCCCTGCCTCTTTCTCTGAGTATCTTCCCTTGGCTGACCTAGATAGTGAAGGGAAAAAAAAAAAAAAAACATGACTTCAGCAGAATCAAAATGCCTCTCGACGCTCTGGCAGACTGGCTTTTGTTATCCGTCTCGATTGGCGTGTTTTTGTACAACTTGACGGCAATATTTAGAGTAGAGGTCTCGTTCCGAATGTTCAGCGGCGGTTGTTTTTCTCCTTTACGGCTGCACCGCGAATGTTTATGCTGTTATGCCAAGTGGGCCGGATTTGGAGTTACTACTTGACTTTGCGGAAGATGGAGAAAATTGTGGCCTTTTTTGCGAGGCTGTGATTTCTTCGGCGGAGTGAAGTATTTGCATGGCCGGGGCAATCGTCAATGGAGGAGCAGTGTAACACCAGCAGACTGTGTGTCCTGCTTGTTAAGTGTTTGGAGGCGGCCAAACTAGGTCATCAGACTGTGGTTATCAAAAAAATACACATAGTCGCCATTGAAGAAAAGGCAGGCACAAAAGCTTGTTGTCATTCCTAATACATTCATCCATGTTGTGATGTAATGTTTGCAATTACAATGAAATGCATTCACCTGAATCAGGGAGTAGTTTAACTCTCAGAGAAAACCTTTCTGTCGACAACATCCCAATTGAAAAGTAATTGCAATGTGTGTTATTACGTTAGCTTTAGGGCTGGATGAATTTTAATTGATTGTTAAAATAATGGTCAACTAATTTAATAATCAAAAAAAAAAGGGAAGAGAAGAAGTTTTATTACCAAGACAGAGCAGTAAATTTACAGAAACAATAAAAGAGATGTGTTTTTGATCAAGAAAATACATCTTTATGTGCTCTATCCACAGTCCAATCCTTCATCTGGTTCAGATCTTGTAAAAATATATGTGATATTTTGCAGTATTATCATCAAAAGGAACAATAAACCACTTGTCTTTGTTAGTCCACCATGCATTTACACACACGTCACTATCCGATTATTAATTGTTGAATCTAAAAAATAATTCTCAGATTAGTTCTAGCTCTAGTTACCTGCCTGATTACGGACACTGATATATGTTAGCCCAATATTACACTTGTTACATGACACTCTATCTTCACATTTGTTTTTGGAGCATGTGAACAGCTATGGTAGTCCTAGAGGCACATGCCAGTTGACCCAGAAAAACAAAATCTGATGGTAAATTTCTGATGGTAGATTTAGATGGAGCTTTAATGGTGTATTATTCCAAAATATGCCAATTCAAAGATGTTGTTTTGAAGTGGTTGTATACTATTAGATGATTTAGTTCTGACTGATGTTTACTTGTGTTTCACTTAACCATTTTACACCCTGAAGTATCTTTATAATGGCTCATGTGGACTTACTTGATGTTTTAACAGCTCTCTAGTATGAAAGAACATTAATATCATCAATATGACAGTTATAAGGGAAATACTATATAATACTCTAGAAATATCACAGCAAAATGTAAAAGTAGGCAACATCTGTAAAGTTTAAAATGACTTTTCAATTATCTTTACACAAAAACGGTCAAATTCTACTCTTTGGTGGCACAGTTCTCGGCTTATTCCACTCAAAACCTCAGCTGACCTTCTACTGAAAGGAATATCAGATTAGACTTGATCGTATATTCAAATACACACGGGGCACTTTTTGTACTGGAAAAGTATTACTCCATGAATCCATTGATCTGCACTGACATGTCTCCGAACCTGTCTTGACATTTCACATATTCCGACTCTCTTCCTCCCACATGCTCTCTTCTGCGAACCCCCCGAGAAGGTTATCCCACTTGACAGTCTATTAGCGTCTGAATGAGACGAGGTAACGTGAATATATCTCTCGTGTTCCGACACCTTCTTTTTTGACGTCGCGTTCCCTCTGTGGGCTTCTGATCTTTACCTTCATTTTCTCTTTCGGCCCTTCCCTGGATGAATGACTTTGCGCAAAGGACAGCATTTATTACATCCTCTAAAGAGAAGCCGTGGCTAAGTATGATAAATGAGTGATGAATTTATCGGCGGGTGATGAATGTACAGTCTGGTTCGAGGTGCATTTGAACTAACAAATCTTCTCTCCTCTTTTTTTTTTCTCTCCTTCTTATGCTCTCCCCTTCCGCCGGTTTCCACTTGATGCCTTGAAAACAACCAAATAGGTAAGTGACAGAATCCCTTTTTGCACACTAAATGTCAAATTGAGTTATCTGGTTCATTTTCTTTCGCTTTCTGGTGCTTGGCTTCGGTAGCAGGTACAATAGGCCCCTTGAATCACTCAATAGGAATGCGTTCCTCCATTTTTAATAGCTTCCTGGCTTTTTGATTGAGAATGGCAGAGTTACATAACGTCTCTGTGCTGCAAAGAGACAATAACACTACATTAGTTTTAATTACGTCAACGCGCTGACCAGTTTATTTAGCATTCCCGAGAAACTCCACTACTGGGATTCAGCCCGCGGTTGCATTTAATTACACATTTAGCTCTTGTGCAAGTTCGAAGAGAGGCTGCTTCTTAGAATTTGGGCATGAAATTTTAATAAAGGGGAATGTTTGTGCGTGCGTTATTTTTATTCCTCAAAGTATCATGTTTAAACAGTCGAGGGACGCTGCAGTATTAATGGAGTTGGTTTGGGAAAAGTGTGCGGCGGTCACATTTCGGAGGCGTATGTTTGGAAACAAGGGCAGATCGTAGCAGAAAGCAGTGGCCATTTTTAGAAGGAGGGAGTTAGAGGGGATGGTTTTAGCTTTGAGTTTTTTTGCTCCGTTCCACTTCCTTCTGTAAAGTGTCAGGGTGTTGCTCATTAGCGCTCACAGCAGACTGCATTAGAGAAAACACGTGACGCCTCATTCCTTTCGATCGCGTTTCCTTTTTTTTTCTTTTTTTTTCAGCTCACTCAAAGGCACAAAAGCAAACGCTCGTCGGCCTTTTAGGCTTTATTCCTCCCTCCTGTCTCCTCATTATTTCTCCATTGTCCCTCTCATAATAACCGCAGCCTTCTTTTCATTTCCCTGCCTTCGCTGCACTGTCTGTGTTAACGTCCGTCGCGGTTATTCAGCTCACGCCTCATAACGCAGCACAGAGAGCTATAGATGGCGTTTGCGTTGCTGTACAACCGGAGCTTGTGTTCCAATTCCATTTTCTCATTTGATCTTGTCAAACGGCTGTATTTGGAATACATGAGCCTGTTTAAATTCATGAGGTCACCTAGTGCCTCCTGTAATTGGAGGCAGTTATGGTCTTTAAAGGATGTGCTCTTGGCTCTGGGGGCAATTTGTGCAGAAATGGTCAACATTTGAGACAGTTGGAGTCATTGCATTCAGGTAACACTATAACTACCAGGGATGTTGACCCATGTGCATTTGATCTTCTCCCACTTTATTATGTTTGATAAAATGGGTTTATTCAGTCAATCAGTTTATTTTGAGCTAATATGAAAAATAATATATGATCATTTATACCTAAAACCACCAGGGAGTCATTTTTACCCCACTGTGATTCATAAAGTTACTTCAATGTAGACTTAAAGTTAGACTTTAGACCAAAGGGGGCAATTATTTTTCCCCAAGGGTCACATTAGAACCTGGGACTGTTGTGGAGGGCTGGATCAACACATTGAACTCACTTATACTGAATAAAAACATTTTTTTTGGCCATAGTTTGGGCAAAACAATCTATTCAACAACCACAATCACAGATGCAGCCTCCTCAGTTTTAGATCCACTCTTTCCATTTTGTTCCAAAACCAAGCCTGGCTAAACATGTATTAACACCTGAGTACATTTAAGTCTTATAAACACCACAGTTTAGTTTAGTCATGTGATTCCACTCCCTGAGGCCAAAGAACCTGCAGAAACACTAATGATAACAGCATAAACACACATTTCCTCTGAACAAAACCTGAACCAAGGAATCAGAATTTACACTCAACATTTACCAGACACATAATATATATTTAACAGTCTGTCTGAAAGAACACATGCAGTTTATGAACAGAGTAAAAAAGTGAAAGTGTGTTATTAGCCATGTTATGGTTGAGACTCCTGAGGGCCGGGCAGGGGCAGGCCGTATTGCAAAGAATTAATTGTATCGCAATAATGCTACGGTCTTTTTTATTTTTTGCCTCAAAATCATCATCCCATCAGAGCAAACTGTTGTGTGTCCAAATGTTTCCAAATATAAATGTCCAGATTGGTCCTGGTCTACACCTTTTTGGTCTTGATTTAGTCCTGGTTCAGACTTTAATGTTGATTAAACTTTGATGAGTGGAAGTTAGTTCTTTATATCTTCTAAATCGAATTGAAGTGATAAAACTTTTTTTTTTTTTCCCTTCAAATATCGCAGCTCATATTGTTATCGCAATATTTGAAACAGTTATCACATATTGTACATTTTCATAATATTTGTACTAATATGTAACTACCACTTGATTTATAGACATTCCATTGTCATTTATTGATGCAGATGTCACAGGGATGTGTTAATAAACCTGAACACAGTGCTGTGCTGTGAGCGAGTGTCTGATGCATGTTTAATTGGAGTCAGGTGGTGACTTTTTCATGATGTGTGGCATTAGACAGACTGATTACACAGTTTAATCAGCTATTAACGAGTTCAAACTGTGTTTTTTTTTTCACATTTTGTATAACTTTTTACAGCATATTTTTCCAAGTGCAAATGAAATGCATATTAGCAACATAGATTTTTATTTCCTTTAGTGAATGTGTGAAGAGGTTGGGAGACATGTAACCCACGTGTGATGTTAGAAGGTGTTTTCTCACTGCTGTTACTATTTATAACGGTAGAATCCCAGTACTGACTTGTCATACGCTATTCTTTTTCCATTTAAACTCTTAGAAGGAAATGTATTCTTTGCCGCATCAACAGCTTCTGAACACCTTTTTCTTGCACTTGTTAAGGCTTGATAAGATACAATCTAAATGTAATGCATTCCAGCCTCATGAGGTGCTTTAATACCTTCTGAGTATTTACAATCCTGGCCGTGCATAATCTCATGTAATAGTTATTTGTCTCTGCTGCAGGATTGCTTTGGCAGAGAGCACTGCACCTCGTATGAATTCCCTTTATATTCCCTTCTGTTGGCCAGACAATGTCAATGTGTTGACATTGGAAGGATAAAGGTGTGAGATGCCTTTACTGTTGTGAGAAAATGCAGTTTACTGTTATGTTCCTGTGGATAATGTGAAGCACAGATGTGTATGAATAAAAGTAGCATTATGTTGTTGACTGTTTGCAGTTAAGCTCTTGAACTGTTCATTACAATACGGTAGTGGTATGAGGCCCTGGGATTAATAACATCATATTATTTAGTCACTGTATGCCTCTTTTATGTAAAGACTTTGATATATTCAGGTTTTATTTGGAACTGGCTGGTTAGCAGTAGTGTGGTGTCCAGAACCAATCATTCACTATCCAGTCCACTGTATTGTGCAACTCTTTGTCGTGATTAAGGACAAAGGAGTGCTTTTGAACACAGTCAATACACCTCCACACTCAGCAACATCAGAGTGCTCCTTTTTTTTACCCTTAAAAGTGTAAAACTGTTGCAATATTGGTTTGAATAAAATGGAAAACCTCATTCAAAACTATGTAACATTGACCTGACGAGGCAATGTAGTCGAAATGCATTGGCAAGTTCATGACTTAATGTGACTTTTAAGGTGTAGTAACACGAGGCAAACAAGGAACGCCCTTAAAGTCTGGTTCGTTTGGCTGATGTGAGAGCTCCCATCTGTGCTTCAGAAGGGAACACTTCCATGTATCAGCCCGGTCGGAAGACACACACACAACTCTGAGCCGTGAAGGTGACATAATACACGCAACAGTTGGTCTCACAGTCTCTTTAAACAACAGTGTCACGCTAATGCGAATCAAAATCAGAGCCAAAACGATTATCGCGGGTTACGTTCTCCATTATATCATTTGAGTAACCGTCTGTTGAGGTGTTAAACGATTTTGTGTTTCTTGTAAAGCAGTGGTGTCAAACTCAAACAGTGAGAAATAACAATCCTTACAGGGGTCAAAGATTGTGACACTTGTGTATCTTTTTGGTAAATTTTGCATGTTTGAATGTAAGGTTGTGTTGTCTTTAGTACATCAGTTTGATTTGAACAATTTCCCTTATTTTATGTCTCATTTTCACACATCATTTTGTGAATTCTCTTCAATTTAAAATGGCTACCTCTGTTAAGTGTCATTTTGTTTATTTGTGGGGTGGAATTCTTCTCTATTATGTATCTTTAGAATAGTTTAGTGCCTTTTGTCTTTTTTGATTACCAAAAATCATCGACCATATGTGTTGGGACTGAAGCACTGTTATTATCACATGCTCCACAGAGTGCTAGAGCATTTTCCTCCTAGATTGCCTTGTATGCTCAGCTTTACTTGATTTTTGGCTAGTCTATTGTTCTGCTTTCCCAAAGTATGCATTTGTTGGAAAAATAGATATTTATCTCTTTATAAAACCCAGTGCAAAGATCCATTTTATTTCTGTTCTGTTACTTTCTGTCCAGAATACCAAATCATCATGTCATGTTTCTACTGGATTTGTTCATAATTAACAGCGTGTCTCTGCAGAGCTACCATAGGCATTCACATACTGTAAACAGAGGGAGTGTTAGATGTGGAATTGAAATCAAAATGGCCTTTGATGAATTATTAAAAGAGTTTGACGTGATGTTCAAGGGTTTGTTTGTTTTTTTGGCAAATAGCATATGATGTTTGTTTATTTTTTAGCCGATTACAAATGCTGCCCTCAATAAATTTGTTTGGTTCGGCTTCTATATTAATTTAGCTCTTAGTGGATCGAGCCTGGGCAGAGTACAGCAAGAAAGTCAAATGACTCAGACTCTTAATATTTCAGTCGCTTTCAAACATTTAAGAAAGAGCAGTCTATGCATGTTTTTTTTTTGGAACTTCTTTAAATGATGAATTCCTCCGCAGTTTTGTTCACTTCAGTCGAGTGAATGTGACTCAGGATGTCTTTGGCTGAAAAAGTACAGTTTCAAACCGAGGCGATAAGGCGACGACGCGGCTGACGTAGGGTGAGCAGAGGTTCACCGCTGTCGGCAGTGGTCGTGCTGGTTTCCGCCGGCGCTTGAAATGACCCCGCTATCTCTCCTGCATTAAAAACACAGCGGCCCCCGAAAATCTGCGCTAAGCCTCCAGCCTCACTCTGTGCAATCCGCTTAGCCTCCAATAGCTCTAAATTAGCAGTTGGCTTTTTTTCACTTTATGCCTCCGAAGGGCCAGGGGCGAGCTGCGAAGACTCTCTTTTTTTTTTTTTTATTTCCAGAGGTAGAGACTTAATAGAGCCTGCAGACAGAATGTGTTTTTAATTAACTTACCTTAAGGTCTAAAACTTTTGATTAATTAGATAGGACTGCTCGAGATGATGAGCCTTTGGGCGACCCCTGTGTGCCTCTCTCGTTCTTTAAGGACATTTTTACCCCAAATCCCTTTAAAGTGACATCAATAAATTATGCAGTCTTCAGAAGTTACATTTTTTGGTAATGTCTCGTTGGGAGGGCTGCTGCTAAGACACTTTTACAATTCTAATGTAAGCCCCATAGAGGCTCTTCCCCTCACCTTACCTGACTCACGGCTCATATTTGGTCTTCAGTAGGTCTCACCTGCTCAGTGCAATGCAGGGAAGTGGAATCTCGAGGCTGACGCGGCTTAAAGCAATGCTACATTAAGCGCACCCATCTGCTGGGATTACAATTACAGGTATTTAATTTAGCGGAGCATCGTTAGGGGCTTTGTTATGGTGCCTGTCACAGTCGGTGTTCTTACGCCAAAGACAATAAATGGCTGTAGCGCAGACTAGAATTCATCGGAAAGTGTTTGCGAAGCGTGGACAGTGTGAAGTCATAAAACAGGCCTCAGAAGTTTAGAGGATATATTTTGGGGAATGTACAGCATGACGGTCATCAGCAACACAATAAAATATATATCCTCAAAATAAGAGGTATGACAATCCAAAGTGATTTAAATGTCGATTCATAAAAAGTGGTTCCAAGACTGCAAACAAAACAATTTAAAGCAACTGTAGATGTGACTTTTCTGTGACTCCTACAAATTAAAGCCCCTACTTTTTCAGTGGGGTCACATGACTTTACTGTGAAGTAATAGTAACTGGAAATCAGCAAAACATTTACCTGTATAACAACTAATCTGAGGTAACATTGCAGGCTTTTTACAAAAAAGAAATCCTTTTAAATCAACCCTGTGTAACTTTTAGCCAGTAGAGGGTGTCCCTCTCTGCACAACTGCACATCTCTGTTTACAAGTAGAGACGTTTAAGATGGCAAGTTTGGAAGAAAAAGCATGTCTTCTGAAATGGTAGGGTCATTTTAGTGTATTTTGTAGGGTCACTCCTGTAATCTCTCACCATTTGCCACCGTTCTGGCAAGATTTCTGTCAGCTGAGGTTACTGTGTCAGTGAGATTAGCATGATTCTTCTGATCTAATTTCTAAGAACCATCAAAATTATATTGAGAATATATATTTTCAGCCTAAAAGTTACGCAGGGTGGCTTTAGTTTGTCAAACGTCACTGAACTCAACCGTTGCATCGTTGTTTCACTCGATAAAATGGCTTTGCCGCCATTTTACCGCCTCATTTACAGAGAAAAATACAGGTTTTATTTTAGGCAATTAATGTGAAACTGAAATTTGACATAATTGTCTCATATTGGTAGTACCCCTTTTAAATAAAACCAAAAGCACGTTGCTACATTTGCTCCGCTATTCGACTCTGGGTAAAGGAGCAGGGAATGTACAAATATAATAGATACAGATAGACCTCCAAAGAGTCTCGATAATTAATAATGTATAGACATGGCATTTCTGGGACTCAGAATGCATGGAGCCAACCTTCACTTCACCACATGAGCTTTCTGGGTCGTAACAGCCACAATTTCCTGTTTTCTGTTCTTTTTCTATGTTTTGTTCTGCAGTTAGCTTACACAGGCTTTGCACATAAATAAAGATATTTCCCACTAATTAGACTTTAAACAGACTTGGAAGAAGCATTAGAATATAAATTATGGTGAAGGCTGAAATCCCAGTGTCCCCCTCTAGACAACGGGTTGCTTTAATTAGCCACTAAAATGGCCTGAATGCACAATACGGGATTAATAAAAATGCTAAACTGCTACTAAAAGTCTTTAAACAAGCCTCTGTACAAAGATCTAATTCTTCTTCTTTCCTTTGTTTTCCCCTTGGTGTAATTCCTTTAAATATAACTTGAGCTTTCTGCTTGACCTTCAAATATAACTGCTCGGGAAATCAGCAGCGTGTCAGCCGCAATAAGTTAAATTTGAGATCATAGTTTTACGTTTCTTGTGGTGGAAAGAACACCGCAACGTCAGATATTCAGTGGACTGGTTCCTCCACTGCTGTTCAAATCTATGCTTTCCATTGCAAGGTCAAAAACTATGTTAAAATTGCTGACCGCCTGGATTGCTTTTGAGTTAGCGGTGCCTTTTCGAGTGTCTTGCCTCTTCGACTCGAGTGGAAAACAAAAATGGAGTGATGGTGCGCTCGGAGGTTAGCTCAGGTCGAGATGATAAGGGCCCTCAGTCGGTACAGTTAATGGATAGTTGTCTGTTCGATGTCTGCGCCGGACACTTACAGCCGGCTTCCGCATGCACAAATAGACCGGCTGATTTAACGAGGGGCGCAGACAGCTGGAGGAGCAGACGCCATTTGCCAGCGCCGTACAAATGGATGCCACATGTGCAGTCGTCCGTCTTCGGAGCGGTGCTCAGTGCCGCTTTGTAATGTCTGAGTGAGTGTTGAGTGTTTGTTGTCCAGATTCGAAGTGACAGATGCTCAAAAGACTCGTCAATGAGCAGTCGGTGTCATTACTCAGAAGTGATGTTCTTTCGTTTTCCTGCAGTGTCTTTAAAGTCAGGAATTGAGGAATGCTTTAAGGTTTCCTTTAGAAGTGTTTTGATGAGAAAGATTACTTTTTTTTAGCATCTGTCTGTAGGTATAACAGGTTTAAGCGAATCAAAAAATGAATGGGGTTCCAAAATGGTAGCCCTATAATTATTGGGACTAATTATTGTCTGTAAACAACATAAGCTGCATGAGCATTTTCCCAATTTTAGCCTCCAATATTTACAAAACAAAACTTACAAAGGGCATCCTGACCATCTAATATTATGTATTAAATGTCCATATAAATAGTAGCATAAGTTCAAAATTTGAGGTTGTATTTTATTTTGTGACTTTTTTTTTTTTTTAAAGTGTGTTTCCGACCCTCATTAGGGCCAATGGAAATTTATGTTGTTTTTGGCAGGTCATAACTTGGAAAATATACAACGGGAGGCCATGTGTTTTACCATTTTAATATGTCACATGCTGTTGAACAATGTCAACTACTTTCGTTTGTCTGGAATGAATACTTCAGAAGTTATGGCTGGTTGAAGTTTCTCAATGCAAATTAAGAGGTTAAAGCTGGAAATTTTTATCTAAAATTGGGTTAGGGCTAAGTACAAGATAGTTTTATGGCCACTGACTGACTGTGTGTTGTCAGTGAGTGGGTATCAAACATTAGCGAGTGGATTAGCATTTAGCTGCTCTATTTATATGAAGATTTAGGCTACAACAGCAAAAGAAAGAACACCACATGGAGTCAGATCGTTTTAGAACCTGTGCTTCCTCATCAAAGACTGTTAAACTGAGATTTGCGTGTTGGGATTAGCATACATGTTGCTAAGGTTTTGAAACTTACACTGGCTAGGGTGGCCACGTTATTAATCATCCATGTGTAGTGGTTAAAGTGTTATTACAGGTTTCATCTATAGAAAAATATCACAATACATACTTATTTCCCATTGTACACAAGTACCACAATAATTTCCTGGTACTTTTCTGTAGAAGTTGTATTGTTGCAAGGCCATTTTAGAAAATAGCAACAATTCTTTCAGCCATGATGACTGGTCAAGCTGTAAATGCTCCAATAATAAAGCTTAGCAAATAATCCTCATGTCAATAAATCTGTGTTGAGTTAGAGACTTAAAGAACGTTGCTGATGTTTGGCTACAGATAATCTGCAAAGAAAATTAGTTGCAACCATGCTCAAGACAGGGACTATTTAAAACCAGGTTAATTCACAACATTTGGTCACAATATAAATTGACTTAGACGTTATTTAAAAACATATTAGATAAAGTAACATACAAATAAAGCTTCAGTGCTATGCAAAATATGTAAAGGCTATATCTTCTTAGCATTCTTAGACTTTCTGCTAATGGTAAACAACTCAGTAGCCAACACGCTTGAGCAGAACTGAAGTCCAACAGAAAACAGAATCTTTGAAACACATCCGAGACAGGTTTCTGCCTAAATTTGCATTTTTAACTCATGTAACTGAATGGGAAATAAAAATGTTGATTACGTCGCTTGCGGAAGGGTCTGCACTCGCTCAATTTCCCTCAGTGACATCTTGCATCTTGTCCAAATCAGCTTTTTAATCAGATGCAGACGAGAAGACCGTCTTTGTCATATCAAAGGGAAATGAAGAGCGTGATGTGTGTGGGGACTGGAGAGAGACAGGGAACGGGGGGAAAAAAGCAGCAAACAATTGGCATGAAATGAACTGTCGTCAAAGCCAGTGCCCGGTGGAGCATAAAACAGTTGGAGGGGGGCATTTATTGTTGCTGTGAGAACAAGCTTCTGCTCTGTATGCATATTGTATGTGTTGGGACAGACTTGTGGCCACACATCGAAGAGCATTTCTCAAACATGAAATAGTAATACCCAACACAAGGGGAAGTGGTCAAGGTTTACAAATTGAATTTCCAGTTTGACCGACTTCTTTCAATGCCCAAGTCGCTTTATGATTTCGCAGTCAATCATTTTCTGTCAATCAGCCAGTGTGTGTTTTCCTCCATTGTCTGTTTGCTCCGAGGACGCTTCACAGCCTTCCACTATCGTCTTATTCTCACTTCCTCCTCGCCCATCTTCCCCGCGCACCTTTTCGTTTCATCCTCTCTCCGATTCTTGGAAGCCAATCAACGGCGCTCGCGGCCTCGTGTCCAGATAAAGGAGAGAAGGGGGTCTTTGTAGTGGAATTGACTCGTGGCGTGTTCACCAAACAGACGAGCCTCACAGGTCTTCGCCCGGCTGAAGCGCGAGGCATGGCACGCTCATTTGTCATGCGCTGCCTCGAAAGTCTCCTCCTGCCAAACCCGTCCTGGCTCCCAGCCCAACTCTCTACTTATTCACTTAGCTCCCAGGCTTTTGGTGGGCAGAGACACAAAATGGCTGCCCTTCTTGTGCTTCTTGTTCTTAAAGGAAGAAGAAAGAATGAAAGCTTGGTATAGCATGCAAAATTTGGGGTGATTTATTTTTCAAAGTATATCTGTGAATATATTCTAGAAGAGTGGTTCCCAAAGACAGATTTTTTTTTTTTTATGGTCACCAAAAAACTTAGTAGTAGTTCATAAGATATATAGACATTTATTTAAACAAATGCTGCTTTGAGAAAGGTCAGGAGCAAGAAAAAAACAGATGGACACTATTTCAACAATCATTAAAAAGGACACTGAAAGGGAGCACAAGCACTAGGTAAACTACCAAAATATCTCTAAATGGGAAGAAATTAAGTAAGTAAGAAAAAATACAAGAAAGACCAAACCTATTCCAAAATAAATTACCAAAAAGGATTAAACCAGTCTAGGAAATCTAGTCTAGGGGTCATGATTCTTTTGCCCATTTGAAATATGTCTCCCTTGAGGGGAAAAAATAAGTTCTGAAGGCATTGGACCTCCTTCATGAGGCTTCTTACACTGAAAAAAGTTCTTCTGGAAGGACAAATCCAAAGAACAGGATGAAGCACTCTGAAAGTAACACTGTTTTAGAATATTATTAGACTTACATTGCAACAAAATATTATAACTAAATGGTGATTGTAGACTACACAATTTTACAAATTGTAAAAAAAAAAAAAAAAAAAAAAAAAAAAAAAAAAAAAAAAAAAAAAAAAAAAAAAAAAAAAAAAAAAAAACACAAAAAAAGAAAAATGGGGGAGGGGGGGGGGGGGGGGGGGGCCGGGGGGGGGGGGGGGGGGGGGGGGGGGGGGGGGGGAAAAAAAAAATAGGGGGGGGGGGGGGGGGGGGTGTTTTCCCCCCCCCCCCTTGGGGGGGAACCCCTTGTTCTTGGTTTTTTTTGGGGAGGTAATCCCGGCGGGGGGGGGCCCTGAGGCTGCAGGTCTGTGTTTGTAGATTTTATGTTGGAAAGCACAATAGTGGCAGGCTATTGTGCAAATTCCACTATCAAGCCAATATTAGAACATTAACCAAGAACTAAACATGCCTTAATAATGTTATATGTGACGCACAACCGAGGCATGAAGTTCACAGTAGGGTGGTCTTTTTAAGGGACTCTGTAAACAGAAGCAGACCCCAGAAATAAATAGAATTTCCAAAATAAGCACGCCGCTAACAAGATAAGAAACACAAAAGTCTGTTTAAAGATACAGAGGGAAACATTGCAGAGTTTAAGAACGCTTTTCTCCAACTAACTCTATTTTTACAGTCAGTACATGAAGCACCCATTGTGAAAATCTCTTCATTCAACGACATTTAACAGGACTTTGTCAATTTTTAATGGCTTCATTGTTTTAATAAAGGTGTTTGAGACGGAGATGAGATACAGAGTTGTCATTATGTGCTGCTCACGCATTCAGTTTTGTGTCATTCGGCATCATTCTTTCCGCTCTTGTCTCATTAGCTCCGACTACATTAATGGGAAATGCTATGGTTTTAATGGTTTTGACATTGAGTAACATACGCATAAACGTGGTCACTTTCATCGTTGGGAATATTTCTTCCATCTGTGGTAAGTGGCCATTTAAATCGGCCATTTTAGTACCTGCCGCTTTCAGGTGATAGCTTCATGACCTACATCTGGTGATTTATTACATCTACATGATTCATTGCATTGACCTTAATAATAGTTAGCGGGGCATTCGTCATCGCGTCATTTCGACCCCCATTTGGAGCCGCCATAAAATGCTCCTGGAACTTTCGGATGCAGACTTTGTTTTTTTGAGATGAGATGCCCGAGCTGCATCAAGAGGCGTTTTCTCAGTGACAAGCGTCCCCATTTCGAAAAGGTCAGAGTTTCTTTATAGTCTCCCGGTTGTGGCTTTTCTGTGATTACACTCTGCGCCGGTTATTAAGAGAAATTTCCATCGTTCCATCGTTTTTTCTCCCGTCACCAGTGCTCCAACAGGAATGGATTTTAATGAAAAGTGGTTGATTATCGCTAATGACGAACACCAGTCGACTGCGGAGTTTAACGAGAACTTATAGAAGCAGGCGGCAGAAAAAAAAACAGAGACTTCTCACTTATTGCCTGAGTGATGCATCTGGTGTTGTTTCATTATCCATTCACACATCTAGCCCGGTCCTGAATTCAATTATCTGCGCAGAACAATGCAGAACGCTCCGAATGGAAACTTCTGACTCACATTTGCTGTTCGTTGTCATTTATTCCGGCGTTCCTACCACCGACTCGTCGAGCGTGTCACAGTCTGTTTCCTGTTTGTTTTACGAGCCAACCCACTCATCTGTTTCTGATGTTCGGCAACAGATTATCTAACTCGGTGTTTTATTTAGTTTTGTCAGTGCTGGCATTGAGCACACAAACAATAAAGATTCAAATAGAAAGTTCGGATAATATCAAACCGACGACTCAGTGTGCTTCCTTTAAACTCCTCAAATGTGGGGTAAAATTCAAAGTGGTGAGGGGTGGCGAAAGTAAATAAGAATCCTTTGAGGGGCAGAAGATTGTGACACTTGGGAAGCTTTTATTAAATCTTTAATGTGAGGTTTCATTTTCATTTAAGTTTTACAAAAGTTATTTTGGTTTTAAGTTGGATTTAAACAAGTTTTAGTTGAATTTGAACAGGTTTTAGTTGGATTGGAACAGGTTTTATTTGGATTTGAACAGGTTTTAGATGAATTTGAACAGGTTTTAGTTAGATCTGAACAGGTTTTTGTTGAATTTGAACTGGTTTTAGTTGGATTTGAACAGGTTTTACATGGATTTGTTCAGGTTTTAGATGGATTTGAACAGGTTTATTTGGATTTAACAACTAAAACCTGTTCATATTCATCTGAAACCTGTTCAAATCCAAACAAAACATGTTTAAATTTATCTAAAACCTGTTCTCAAATCCAAATAAAACCTGTTCAAATTAATCTGAAACCTGTTCAAATCCAAACAAAACCTGTTAAAATCCAATTAAAACCTGTTCGAATCCAAATAAAACCTGTTCAAATCCATCTACAACCTGTTCAAATTACAAATAAAACCTGATCAAATCAAATTAAAACCAGTTTCCATAAAAGGATCCATAAAGGATCTTGTAAAACTCAAATGAAGATGAAATTTCACATTAAAAATAAAATTAAAGCTTCCCAAAAATATCACCTACTAAATACATTGAAAGGCAACACAAAACATGTAAAATTTGACCCCTGTGCCTTGATTACGATGAAAGAGCTACACCTTAAGAAAACAGAAAATACCACTAAATATCTCCACAGAATTCACATTTAAAAGTTTGAAAAGTAGTGCCGTTGAACAAATCTCCGTGCCACTGCGCACCATCTTTTCCTGGTGTTTCATCAGACTTATTAAATCCAGTTTATTACTCCACCAGATCT
Organism: Rhyacichthys aspro; assembly: GCA_036850595.1. Lineage (NCBI taxonomy): Eukaryota > Metazoa > Chordata > Actinopteri > Gobiiformes > Rhyacichthyidae > Rhyacichthys > Rhyacichthys aspro. The sequence continues at coordinate 12,298,507 of CM072165.1, read as the reverse complement.
GTGTAGAACCCCAAGACTTGAGGCTGTAGCAGAATAGAAATGAGTGTAAAGCTGTGGTGCAGTTATTTCACATCTCTCTGCCTCTTTGCCAATTCAGAAGTAGGTCACTGCCAAACCGTGCACCGCTGTAAATCACTTTAGCTCCAAGTTCCGGCTTACTTCAGGAATATCTACCTGTAATTCAGCTCAGGGATCATGTTCCTACTTCTGACTTCTGGCAGCTTATTGACATGCCACAGGGAAGGATGTACAGTTGTGTTCATAATAATAGCAGTGTGTTTAAAAAGTGACACAAAACACTCATAATAGCTTTTATTTTTGTACACGCAGAAGCATTTGGGATTCATTCTGTTCCAAATCAAAATATGAACAAAAAAATGATCAAATTTGTTATTGCTTTATAGAAAGTGAAAAAAGAGAATGTTAAGCTGTTCAAAAAGTAGCAGGGTCTGCATTTTTCTTTACAAACTCAAACATTTACTGGATAAATGGAGAAATGATTTAGCTTCTGGCTTCCGGACCACTAGACTATTTCTTTGGATTTCTTGGTTTTGCCTCAGAAACATCATTTTTGATGTCACCCAAGCTCCATAACGTCGATCTTATTGGTCCGGAACCAAGATGCTGCTCATCAGATCCATTTCAAGGGCATTTCCTCTTCGACATAAGGCAACGTGACTTCTTTAAGTCATTTTACTTTATTCCAACTGATCCCTGGTGTGTGATAAATAGACCCAACACCAAAGTATAGTAAAGAAAAATGCAGACTGTTGTTTATTGTTTTTATTTTTTTGAACAATGTTCCCTTTTTCTTTACTTTCTGTAAAGGAATAACACATTTGATGCTTTTGCGTGTATTACGGACACCTGTAAATAAAGTTGTGGGCAGTGCAGCTACTATTTTTGCAGGAAGGTGCAGGCAAACAGGCCGATGTTGCACCTAATAAACATTTCAGTTGAGTTTGAAGAGTGTGCATTAGTCTTTCTAGTAGCTGCTAATAAGACTAAAAACTAGTTTATGCTTGTGTGCTTTTGTCAGTAAATCTTCAATCCACTTCTGTTCTCCGTGGGGTTTCTTGTCGAACTGTGCAGTCTTTCGTCTGGACTCGAGTCGGGTATACGGCCCACTCGAGACAATTGTGTAATAAGAACCAGGGGTTTTACCGAGGGAAGGTTGACAGCAGCGAAGCTTTCAAGTGTCTGGTTTTGCCGCCAGCCAGAACGTCACTTAAGCAGCGATCCGACCGGACTGCACAGCGGTTGTCCGAGCCTAACAAGCTCCGAGACACAGAAATGAAGAACGGAGACGGAGACTGAAGAGAACGGGACACGTTTTAGAAAGTTTCCAGACACGCAGTTACAAAATGAAGACAGGGAATTGTTTGGGTTTGAAGCAACAACTTTGGTGCCGTCTACTTCGGCAAAATCACACGTTTTGAAACTTGTGAAATAATTCTAGCACTTGTAGCTCGCTTTCGTTGCCTCCATCTTTATCTCACAACAGAAAGTAGCAACAGTGAGGCGCCAAGAAGTCACACTTATGAACTAAGAAAGCAAGAATTCATGAATTGTCCAATTAATTTCTTTGTGTTACTAAATGTGAGCAATTAAAGCATGTTTTGTCATTACCGCTGCTCTTTTTTGCTTCTATTATTACTTCTACCCTGTTGTGTTAAGATCTCATTAACAGAAATGGCGCACAAGGCTGATTGAGACGTGATTATGGCAAGACAAAGTTCCACTAATATCACCGAAAGGAGAAAATAAGAGCCTTCTATCTTATACTTGATGCTTAGAATGACTTTATCCAGTTGTGGTGCCTCTTTTGCCCATCGGGGCTTAGTTTAAGATTTCATTGATCAATTTTTCAAGCTCAATTAGGTCCTACCCTGAAGTTACACCGTGTACTTGTGAACCCGGCCTGAGCTGACTGCAGCCTCACATCTCCAAAACCGAAGATGACTGGCTGTTTTTGGCTACAGATGACACGCTGTGGGCTTCGACAGTTAGTTCAAGACGCGCAGCTCCCTGTTCTGTCGCAAAGATCCAAACTCGACCTGACTTGACTCGTCTGAGGTTGGAAAAAGTCAGAATGACTCCTTCCCACTTCTTCCTCTGCCACGCTTCACCCTCCTCTCTATCCTGTCTGCCCGGAAGACTTTGCGCCGCCGTTGCAAAGGCGAGGGGTTGCGGTTGATGTTTGAAATCGCACCGAGAGTATCTTGTTAGAAACGGCGAGGTCTCCTCCGCACACCTCTGACGCGCCTGCTGGCACAGAGCGGCCCTTTCGGCTTCTGCACACAGAAACGTTGCCGCAGACTGAGGAAGTTAGAGCTGGGAGAGGATGGGGCGAGGGCAATGAAGCAGTAGACAGCTTTGCCGTCTTTCATCCTCTTTTTACACTTCGCTGCGGTGTATTTCTTCCTCTAACATCTCTGTATGTTTGTGTTTTTGCCCAGTGGTGTTAAGGCCACAGCTGCTCCGTGTACAGAAATATGAACATTCTCCCAAAGGTGCCATTACTCGGCTGGTGTCATTGCTGACTCAACATCTGATGGGGTCGCTCTATAAATCACAGCTGTGTGTATGAATATGGAATATGTGGATGTTGGTTCAGTAGCAGAGAATGTGCTGATTTCAGTTTGTGCTGCGATGGTCATAGCACAACAGTGGGACCAATACAAAGGTGGATGTCACTACTGTTTCCATTCATTTTAATTTTATACATATCTTACAATAAGTTTACCAAAATAAAAAGGTTTTGCCTTGTTATTGCTTTACCTCAAAGAAAGTGGTGACTTAAACTATAAGCAGTTGTGGAAGCTTATTAGGAAGTTTTTGGGTTTTTTTTAGTTTTGATTCTGAACTTAATTCAGATTTCTGCAAATTTAAATTAAATCCTTTTAAATCCTTTTTTGGAAATGTGACTTGGCTCTGTCCTGTTGTATGCTGAGAGAATTTAACTTAGCCTTATACACTGCTCCTTTATAGAAAATTCCATTTACATAATGATTTTTTTCACATTATATTTGTGTTCTTTGTATGCTTATTCTAAAAAGTAAGTACAAGGTTGATGGAGGGGTTTGGAATGTTTTGGAAATCTTAGATCAGCATCATGGATTTCGATCAACAACATCTTCATTCGTTTATATGCTCTGGTATAGTTTGTGTGAAAGGAAAAGGTGGAGGAAAGTTGTTAGCATAAGTTTGCTTTCATAGTCATGCTATAAAAGGATATTATTTATTCATTTCCTTCCACTTATTCCTCTTAAGGGTCGACTGGAGCCTATCCCAGCAGATTTGGGCTTGAGGTGGGGTAATAATAATCTTTATTTATATATCACTTTTAAGAACAGGATTTACAAAGTGTTTAATAATGAAATTGTGTAGGTGTAGGTGTGGCTGTAGCAGGATTCTCTACGATTGTTCTACATTTCAGACAGTGTCTGCGAAAGAATTCATTTTGATCCTGTTACACTGTGAGACCACTGATTTAAATCAATGACATGCAGTTTGTTAGTGACAGTGGTTGTTCCAATGCAGTTGACACTCATGAGGTAACATAGTTGCTCCTTGTAGCCTCATAAACTCAGCAACAACCTAAAACTACCACAAAGCCTTTCTTACATACGCTCATTGGAAGTCATGTCCAAGAAACCAAACGTGCATCGTGATATGTGATCCACATCTTCTCTTGTATAATATATTAGCCCTTATTCCAAATTGCCGTTGGTGCAACCTGTTCAGTGCTGTGTGTTCTTTTTCATGCACACACAATTGATTTTAATAACAGCTTCACCCATTTTGGCAGGAGACGAGACAAATATCACGCTTCTTGCTCGTTCTGGCTCAGAAAATACATCCCTTCACGTTATGGGCCCCCAGTCTGTCTGCTGTCTGAGATGTGTTGACTCAAATCCAGGTTATTGTACATGTATTAGACTAATTTGCTCATTAGCTGCAGCCTACATGCTAAGTATAGACATGGGAACTGATTTGGGCTTGTTTGTGTATGCGGATGGTAAAATGGCTGCCCGCTTGCATCAAATCACATTCCAGCCTCTGTTTGGGGGGGCGACTACGCTGTTGTCTGCTGTTAATAATACAAGATGAAACCAGATTTGTGCTTTTATTTGCCTCCAAGCGCCTCTTTCGGCCATTTTGACTCCAGTCCGTCGCTGTTGCACTTTCTGTAGTTGAAGCCAGTTGATTGAAGACACAATGAGAACAAATGTCTTCATACGGCAGAGGCACCGCTTCATTTTTCAGCGTTGAGCAGGTAATTCTGTCTCAGTTCCAGAATTACACAGGGGTGACATTTAAGAATTGTCCCTAGCTATCTGAGCAGCGCCGCCGTGCATTGTCCAAACGCTCTCAACAGGCTGGGAAATAGCCCCGAGCGGAACACTTGCTCGCTTGTGTTATTCCCAAACGTTCCTTTCTCTCATGAAAATGCGTCGTCTTTGTATTCATCGACTTTGCTTAGGTTCAAGCGCCCCTCCAGGCTAAGTGTAGAGAAAATTACACGTGAAGACGGCGGTTTGAAGGTTGCACTGCCTGGAGCACACTGAGGAAAGTCAACAAATGTGTAGGAAACGGTCCCATGAACCTTGCATATGTTCATATAGACAAGATTGTTTCATTTACGATGTCATATTCGATAGCAGTTATGGCTAAAGCTAACTCGCACGGTCCGTCCGTGAAGGTCTTTTACAAAACATCACTGAACAATCACAACAGACAAACACAAATCTACTTTTAAATTTCTATTTCTGATTTCAGTTTAAATTCAAAAAGCATTTATTTTTATTGTGAAAAACTTCCAAATATGTTTTTCTCGCTCATTCCAGTTTCAATTCGATGCCTCTTATTGGATGGAGCCCACAATTGTTAATAAGTTAACAAACATTTTTCGAGGGTCTGCTTTCATTTTACATGAGAAAACTTTCTAAATTCGCAAAACTGAAGATAAAGTGCTGCTGCAGAACCTTACAATGGTGCACTTAAATATTTTTTTTATGCAAAATATGAATGGCTCTGTTGTTAAACTATTCAGCTTGATTTGTTGTGTGCATAAAGCTGAAATGGAATCAAAAGTATCACCATACTATCACAAATATTTCTGTTTATGTAGTTCATGTGTGTTCAGGGTGTCAGACATTTTGTATCCAAGTTTGTTGAAGTACAAATGGTCCTAAATGGTCTTAAACTGTGTGTAAACTCTGGATCTCTGTGAGAATCTCTGATAACTACAAAATGAAGGACTATTGATTTCTGCTACAACTTTTCTATAATACACTTTACTATAACCAATAAATGTTTGGACTCTTCAAAAGTTGTGGAATTCAAAATGTGATTTCTAAGTAGCGGCCCTGCAAACAAAATACAGGTAGATTGGTATGTGTTGAGATAAAACTTCAAATGGCATAGATCCGTAATGGCATAAAGGTGGTGCTTGAAAAGAAAAAAAAAAAGTGGAGTGGTACTTGATGTGAAGAGTTTGAGAAACTCTGATCTAAGCAAATGGCTCATTACCTTGATCAGACTCAGAACTGTGATACTCAAGTGCATGTAAAGCCACTCTATACCAGATTTTATACAGGTTTTCCTCAAATATTCCTCCATACTCTGCTCATAATACATTTTTTAAATACTTTTATTCTGTGACATTCTGTCCTTTTTCTTGCTGCTTTAGTGAAGTCCTGCAACACAACATGTGGCTAAATCTGCGTGTTTTTTGTTGATTATCTTGTTTGCATGACCCAACATCGCAATTCTGATTAAAAATTTCACTAATACCCCACTAATTCAGGGAAGTGTGGAAACCTCCATTCTCCTAATCTGGAAATATGAGTTTGTATCAGAAAAGCACCATATTACACTAAACCAAAAATAAAAAACCAAACAGGATAGTCTCAGAAGAGCAGTGTAGTCCACTCAAATGTCACTGGTGTCTCTGTTTTGATGTTCGAGTGTCTGAAACCAGCAGACAGTCTATTGTATTGTCTCCACTGCCCCTTGTCTGAAAGGCCCGAGGGACTCCTGGACAGGGCCAGCTGTCTGAGTCCGTCTGTCACACTGATATTTCACATGAAGCCAGAGCAGAGATGATGGATGAGCGGGGAGGCGATCCTAAACAAACACCCGTCTGTACTGTGTTAAGAGCTCTTCAAATGTAAAAGAGGAGACAAAACCCGACAGAGAAAGAACAGAAAAGGCGATTTACCGTGCCGTGTCTGGAACCACAACATTTAGCCAGAGGCTCATCGCCGGCTGCTCCCTCCTCTCTACTTTATCTTTAACCCTCCTTTTGTCCCTCCATCCTCTCTCGTTTGGGAACAGGTTGGCAGTGTAACAGAGGCAGGCGGCGGCCATTACATAACAATCCATTTGTTGGCGGCGGCGGGTGTGGGGAGACTGCTTTGGCGCCCCGTGAGCAAGCTGCAAATAAGGCCCTTAACTGGGGAAGGGAGGGGGGAGTCGAACTCACAGATGCTCGAGAGTACAAACAAATAAACAGACGCAGACTGTAGGAAGACGGAGAGCAAACACTGGGGGCGACTGGTGCGGGCCTCGCTTCACTGGTGCATTCATGTTAACCAAAGGAGCCAAACTGGTCGCAAGCAATCTGTTTGGTTTAATGAGCAAAGACTGGGATACATTTACTACTTCTGCTCCCTCGGTGTCGGACATTTAGCTATTTTGAGGTTCAAAGCTAAGGCAGTAAAAATGGAAATCAATTGTACAGAGCAGGACTTGGATTTTCACTAAAACCCTTCCTAAACCCAAGTGCATAACTTAAGCCAATACCTGGATCAGTTTTTGAATTATACAGCAAAGTTTTATTCTCCTGACTTTCTTTTTTTTCTTCTTATATTTGAAGAATCTCAGGTTTACTGTGAAATATTTCAATTGACAGCAGCATCAAAAAAAAAAGATCGTAGACTCGAGCACACTGTACAATTGCAAAATAAATACAAGTTTTCATCCTTATATTTTAATGGACAGCAGGATAAAATACAGAGAAAGTGTCACTGCCACCATTATTTGCCCTTGATTCTTGCATTCTCAATAAGTACATTTTTCTATTTGTGGTTTATTTAATAAGGACAGATACAATAAACTTTTTTTGCAATTATATTATTAATTAGGCATTCCATTCTGGTCTTGACATGTTTTATACTTTCCCCATTTTCACTTTTGATTTTAACAGAACTTGAATTTTAAATATTCCTTGTGAAATAAGTAACTTAATTGTATATAAGCACCATGTTTTAGCTGTTATTATGCAAATTATCCTCTTAAAGTAATGTATGATAGTGTTTATAGCCAAGGCTAATTCCTTTGAAGAGCTTTTTACCATTTATATTACATGAAATACATTGTAAAACGGCCAAACAGTCAATACAATAAAATGCATACACACAGAGACACACATCCACACTTCATAATTTATATGTGATCACACTATTGTTGCCTTACATGTCAAACTCAAGGCCCGGGGGCCAAATGCGGCCCTTTGCAATGTTTTATGTGGCCCTTCAACACATTTAGAAAGCACGTTTTAATTGGATTTGGACATGTTTTAGATGGATTTGATTTTTGCAAAGAGATAAATGGAATCTGTTCCACTCCAACTACAACCTGTTCAAATCTGACAAAAACCTGTCCAAATCCATCTAAAGCCTGTTCAAATTCAACTAGAACCTGTTCATATCCACCTAAAACCTGCTCAAATCTGACAAAAACCTTTTAAAATCCATCTTAAATCTGTTAAAATCCAACTAAAACCTGTTCAAATCTGACTAAAATCTGTTCAAATCCATCTAAAAACTGTTGGAATCTGACTAAAACCAGTTGATATCTGACTAAAACCAGTTCAAATCCAACTAAAACCAGTTTCAAGACTCAAATGAAGATGAAATCTCACATTTAAAATTTAATAAAAGCTTCAAAATGTCAGTGTCTCCGGCCCCTGTACGGATTCTTATTAACTTTCGTGGCCCCTCACCACTTTAAGTTTGACACCACTGCCTTACGCTTAAGATCGTGAAAATCTGCCCCGTGATGTGTCAACAGCAGTAAGGGCTCCACCGAACTCTGAAGCCTCGCAGTCCTGACCCAGAACACACACACACACTCCCAATATTTAATGCATGCACCTCACACTTCCACTACAGACTTGTCGTTCTTTCATCTCCCACTTGATCCACCTCCGTCTTTGATGTGCTGTACCCTGGAGTCCGGGATCCAGTCGTGGGGGAGAGAAGCCGGGTGGATCTTCGCTCGTACTCCCAGGACTACTCTTCCCATTGATCCCCATTGGCTCTTCCACGCGTTTCCATCTGGCCTTTCCCAACATATTTTCTTCTCAAGCGAGATGAAGGTCATTATCCCCTGAGCTGTTCGGAGTCTTTGTTCTTCCGACCACTGCTACACCTCAAGCGGCTGCACAACAAGTAATCCTAGCCCTCCAGCACTCTCAGCTCATTTCATTAAAGAGCCATTTAGAATGTTTTTTCTGTTTTTTTTTCCAAGCTGCGGTCAAGTGGGCTGCAGAGGTTTATTTCAGGTTGGACTCCAAGTTGGTAAAGTGGGAGTTGATGTTGGCACGGACGAATGTTGTTTTCTGATAGAGCTATGGAAAGCCATCAGAGGAGAACATTTTAATACGCTGAAAAATCTGATATTTTTACAAATTCACTGAGTACCATTCTCGAGTGAAAACAATGAATAAATTCATCATAACTACCTCGCTGATATTTTATAACCTGCTCGATTTCCACTGGCAGATGGATGAATAAAAACCCTTCAAATACCGCGTTATGAAAGATTTTTATGAGCATTTGTGAGAATTGTCAATAATGGAGTCAAACGAATGGATGCGGCGGAGCTTTCTGCTTGTTTGCTTTTAAAATTCCAGCCAATTTGCGGCCGCTGCGCGAGGGAGACGGAGCGGCTAGTTGTTTATGTCCTGCGAAGGCCACTCCAGTGCAATTAGAATGATGTTAAAGCTAATGGGGCCCAGGGCTATTAAACATTATCAAAGAGTGCACGGTGGCTTCCTCGTATGAACCCTCCCCACGCGCACCTGCCCTCGCACTGATCACGAAGCAACAAAACACTCTGACCTTTTCAGAACATTACAGCCTAATGCGTCTGTATGGGGAATATGTACTCGTATTGTTTCTTCAGATGCACTGCACTGCACATCTCCCCAGACTCAAATACTATAATATATCTGTCCAACATTAGCAGCGGTCTTATCTTTTGGAAGGATTGCATTGGAAAAACACTCTCTTGAAACATTAACCATATTGAATGCATGATGTGCTTTACTGTGTGTGAATGGTCATAAGTGCAATTGGGATACAACAACGCCCAGTATACTTTAAGACAAATTGGTGTGGCCTTCACGGTTTATTATGCACATGTGTATTTCAGTTTTGCACAGGTATACAATAGAAATCAGCTTTGAGTGAACATCCAATCACAGTGCAGCTACTGGTGTCAGATTTGATTGGAGCGACATGACATGAGAAGCAAAAGTAAAATACAATCACTTTTTTTTTTTTTTTTGCACACAATAAAAAATTCCAACAAACAAGATGTACACAAAAATGAACAGTTAAAGTGCAAGGAGAGGCAAAAAACCCAAGAGCCTTATTTTCCTTTATTTTAAGGCCTCCTCCTTATAATAATACTTACAAAAGATACATACAAGTAAAAGTAACTGCTTCATCAATAGAAAAAACAACCAATAAATGTTTAAAAAATCAACAAGATTTAATCAAAAACTCTCTTCAGTATTTTTTAAATGACAATAGTGATGTGTTGATTTTAAGTAGATGGTAAAAATCACTCCACAATTTACAGACTCTATATCTTAAGCAAAACTGGGCTCTGGATGTTATTGATTTTGAATCATGTGAGGACTTTCTAGGTTCACCGTTCAGTAAAATGGTGCAGAAGAGAAAAAGACAAACAAAAAGACACTCACTCAGATACTGTTTTATCACATTAATGTGTTTACTGAGGGTTTGCACTTTCTTATAGGCGTATATGTATTTGAAATCATCCCTGCATACTTTAATACATGTGAATATATAGCCTGTGGTAGGCATGAAAAAATAAAATCATCATTCATTTTGATTGGCCAATCATTGCCATTAATCTAAAATTAGTAAGGTTTTAAGCGATCCTCTGGTTGTTTTTTGTTAGTTTTATAATTGCATTGGTTCAGCGACAGTTTATTCTGCGTTTGTGAATTCTGATTGGCTATATGTCTAATCAATTCTATCCAGAAGTAGTTTAATATGCATCCGTTTGTCCCACTTCCTGGTAATCTTACTCACATCAGCAGGGACTATTTCTTTGTAAAGAATGGGAGAAAAAAACTAGGATTGCTGGAGAGGTCAGTAACCCACGGACAATTTTTTACAAAGAAAAACAGCTGGACTGAAACAAAAATGAGGCTGAAACCATGAATATGAAGCACCAAAACATTTCTCAGCAGTCTAATTACTAAGTTAGTAAAATTTAGTAACGAATAATACAGTTCTAAGAGACATTTCATTTCATTGTGTGAAGAGTTTAGACTGAAAAGAAAAAGAAAAAGCTGTAAATACCACCATCTTATCATCACAATCAACGCTGGAAATAAAACGCTAGCTTTTTACACATTTATTCTTGAATGGTGACAAATATATCCTTTGTGTAAAGTAATAATGACACATACATTTAGGAATTCTGGAGGAAATTGTGTGACGGGGCACTGGCAGTCAAAATGACCCCTAATGGGCTTTACTGGAGGAGCCTTAACTCTTATATTTACCCAATACATCTAGAAATATGAAAAAAATAACTAAGGGCAAGCATAGTATAATCCCAGTATAATCTAACATCTGCATTAACATTTATGTCAATACTAAAGATGAAAATCAACATTGGTGATTTATGTAAGCAAAGATAGTTTAAAAGAACAATAGTAACAGGATCTACACACCTGACCCCACTCTCTTTAACACATTTTAACTCCCCACCTCTCCCTCTGGATGCCTGAAAGATTGTCGGCAAAAAGACAAGCGGCGCGGTTGAATGCTACAATTTGGTATTTGTTCAAAAGTCGCTCTCTGATAGTTGCATCCCCTCCAGGACCATAACACACATTTCCAAAGCGCTGAAACAACTCCTGCACGCACATCATTCACGGCTTCCGAAAAGGAAAATAGCAGCACTCTTTGCAACTCCACGAAATCTATAGAAGCAAATCAAAACGCTGTTAGCGCAAGGAAAACAACTAACGGTTTGTGATTTTTTAGAAATTAAAAGTACCTTTTATAGAGTAACAAGTTTTTATTTTCTTATAATTATTGGGCCCAGAGCTTGAAGTATGATGGATTAAAATGTGTTTCTGTCAATGAAATCAGTAGCCTTTTGTTAAGAAGCTATTATTTAATGGTGCAACAGAAGGTTATTATTCTCCTGTCATCTTTCAAACAAATAAGCACTTATCCTCTTCTGCTCCTTCCTGATTTTTTCTCAGTTCATCAACAGCAACCACTCTTAGGGTGTTCTTTTCGGTTCAGCTGTCAAAATACTTGTTCCCAGATAGAGACAACCAACTTTTTAGTGTTTTTTTTTTAATGTTGGGTTAGCATTAGATGTGTATATTCATTCATTTTTGCAGTTGTCGCCAAACCTGTTCTTCTCTGACTCCTCTTCTTTGTGTAGTTAAGCTAGATGTTAAAGTGTGGCTAGTCAACAGTCAGCCATGATCAGATTGTTGACAACTAGATCCAACCAGGAACTATTGAGGGAGTCCGATAAAGTTAAAAGACTACTTAAATGAGTCTATGAGGGTATTATGAAAGCCCTCCTTCAAAAACACTGCAAACACAACAAAAGCCAATAGCAGAAAGACGCATGGATCAGTCTGAAAATGAAACAATGACTTTTCACTCATATTACGTCAAATGATCTTCCACTTTCACAAATCTAAGTGAAAATTCAACTTGTGCCGAACCCTAGCCACAAAACTGCACATACTTTAGTCTAATGATTTTATTTACTCAGGTTAAATGTTTAAAGTTGCTCTTCTGTAAATGACTTAAATGTTGGCTTTTATTTGGTTATTTAAAACTAATATTGTTGTCTATGGACAGAATTCTCAAACTTGGTTGTAAAGGCTGTTGTGTATCATCCTACAAACTTAGAATCTTTGGAAATTTGCCTGATGCCCTAGAAAAACTGTCCACAGTTTGGGACTATGCTCATTCCAGTACCACTAAGTCATGCAACGCAAAACTGAGAGGACAGGAAAGGTGGTGCATAGATGTTTATGCATAATGCAAGGTGTGTTCGGTGTAGAAATGTCATAAACCTCAGCAAATCTGGCTGTGTGTCTCATTTATACACTCCCCTGCCCAGTTTCTGCTCTGTGAAACTCCCACAAATACATCAAAAATCATCTGTGTCCAGGTCTTTCTACTCTGAATAGCCCTGCGGTCCATTAGTACATTTTGAGAGTGGAGTTTTTGCGCCATAAACAGGTTTTGCAATGGCCGTAGTAAATCTGGCCCAAAGTGTCCAAAAAAATGCATCTCGCTAACCTCATAAGACAAGAAAAGTTGGATTCAGGATTCCATTTTGACATTTTCTGCTGCAGAATCTATCAGATGTCCACTATGTTGACGTTTTAAAGTGTGTGAGGGCGCTGCACGAGCTGACATGAATTGAGTTTGTAAGTGTCAAAAGGATGTGCGCTCTTCGCCGAGCGCTTGTCGGGCTGTGTGTGCCACGACTTCAAAGATCAACAGATGTCTGGAAACTTTGGGTAAATGTCTCATCTCGGCTCCTTTCTCTCCCTTTGCTTTTTCACTCTCAGACGGTGCGCGGTGTCTGTGAAATATACGTTGTGTCGAAAAAAAAAGGTTGGAGTCTGCTCGTTTAAAAGAATCAATAGCACTGACTCTCTGCTTAACTGCTTCAAAGAATCCACCTGAACTGATGCAATACATAAAGGTTGGAGGAGCTGTGTCTGTTATTGTTTTGAAGCCTGTCTCAGATGAAAAATGTCTTTCAGTATCTTTCAGTTGCCTTTTTTTCTTTTTTGCAAATCCACATTATTTTATTACAACATAGTTTCCCTGCGAAAACACAATAAAGGGAAGAAAAACCCTATATATTCCCACGTAATCCCAACACACAATGACAAACACATCTTTAAAAAGAAATAAGAAGCGCCACTGGCTAATGTTTTCTACCCTCGCACTGACAGCACACACAAAGCCCAAATTTTGTTGTTAAAATGTGCTCAAAGCTTATGTTATTTGCAGACAGGAAGTAGATCTTTTAAACTAAATGTGTTGAACTATTATGTTGCACTTGATACTCTTTTTGGTGGGATCAAAGCTGTTGATTTTGAGGTAGACCTTGCATTTGTTGACGTTGCATTTGGAATACTTTTGCAATACATTGTGCAGCTTTGACATAATAATGCACATACACACATTCATCACAAATATACAACATACAAAGGGTAAATGCCTGTCACAAGGAACGCCAGGATAATATTGCGATATAGATAGTGATTGTTTGGAACACATTACTAATACAAAGTGCAGCTTTAATGGATACACAAAGATACACACAGTTGAAATGTAAATAACACATTAATACTGTAATATTATGGTGATATTACACAAAGAAGCAGTTCTTTGTCAAATGGATGTTGTGATTGTTTGTGTACTGTGAAGAAGAATACATTTGCAATACATTGTGCAGCCTCAATAAAAATACACATATACACAGATACAATACACACGTTTGTGCATATTGTGGCAACTACAGTACTACTTGTCTCGCAATAATAATTTGAAAAAACATAATAATTGTCTTGTTCTAAGATTAAAAGTAATGTTGCCGTGTGGGTTAAATTAGTTTTTACTAGCCTGGCAGCATTATGGTTCCAAAAAAAAAAAAAAATCCAGAAATTTCTCACTAGCTTTTTCCCTTTTTGACCAAATGTACAATAACTGTGTTGTTAATACATCTAGTAAAGGACCAGTATTAGTTTTAAAGAGAAAAATTTGTCTATTTGGATCCAACTTCTAATATATTTGTCTCTTCTTTTCGGCTTCAATCAACGCACCACACAAATAATCCAGCCTTAACTAGCGTTTCCATATTATTGTGCAATTTTGTTTTTACACAGTCAGCTCTCTGGAGGCAACGCAATTGACGTTCAACGCTCAACAATGACCGATGGGCTTCATAAAAAAAATTGCAGCATCTGCGATTTCCAATATGACCTGTTTATCCCTGCTGTAAATGGTCGTGGTCTCGGATCCACTTTATCAAATCAATAGCTCCTTGAAGGGAGTGGATCTGACGTGATAAAAGCCCAAATAAAGCCCTACTTACGCTGACGTAAAATGGAGATCGCCGAAATATCGATTTGTTTTCATTTCTGCGGTGATTCATGGTTCTTTTGTTATGTTGTGTGGACAAAGGAGTATCACTTGGGTTCGTTCGTCTTCAAACCAAATTACTATGCGACCTGCGCGAATAGAAATAATCAAGGCTCGTCGCGCCGTGTTTTGATTCATCCCGGTGCACTCTCCTCACCTTCGCGCACCGCAGGTAGGATTGATCCACGCCGATCAATGCAGCCGGAGCTAATTGGACAAAAGTAATAAATATTTAGTTTTTTGGGGGGGATAAGTCAGGAGGTTGCAATAAACAGAAGTGGAAAGGAGAGCAGTTCCATCATTATTGTTATTCTAGTGAAAGCGGGAGGGCAGATTGCTTGATTAGAGCGAGGCGGACTGAAGGTCAGAGGAATCCATACTCGCTCGGGTTTTTTGTTTGCAGACAACTCCCAAGGCGGCGTTCATTTGCTTTCAAGTCCAGTTTTCAATACGGCCCTGCGCACATGTACATTTCAATCTGCAGTGTTCTCCCAGAGAGCTTCCTTTGCTCTTACACACATACATTTAGTCTGGTCTCCACTATATATTTATTAACAATAATAACATTAAATCACATTGATTTTTTTTTTTTTCTTTTTATGAGCAAGTTAAAGACACTATATTAGACACTTAAGAGGTGATGAAATATGATATAAATATGCTGGCTGCAGTGTTGTTTACCATTAGCAGATGGAGCTAGTGTAGCTATAGCCTTCACACATTTTTCAAAAGTTGTATGTTACACAAAAGCAATTGTACTACGTTTTTAATAATAAAGACATCCTTTTTAACTTAATGTTGCTTTTGTGGCTTTAGTAAGGATTATGTTATTCTATGTTTAACAGTCTTTCATGAGGAAAACATCTGTGTCTAACTCTGGCTCCCCCATGTGGTGGTACATGGTGTTTTGTACAAGTCCAGCAGAAGATAGCACTTAGCATCCACTGACTTTAGCTGTTGTAGCCTAAATGCTTTTTAATCTTCTCTGTTCACTCACTGACAGCACACAAATAGTCAGTTGGTTGCTATTTACACCTTGTTGAGGCATTGGTCGATCATTTCCGTTATTTCTTGTGAAATATTCATTATGATAGTCTTCAAAACTATGTATTCAAATGCTGCAGTCCCTTTAAAAGCATTAGATTCCATCATTTCATCGT
Source organism: Rhyacichthys aspro (assembly GCA_036850595.1). NCBI lineage: Eukaryota > Metazoa > Chordata > Actinopteri > Gobiiformes > Rhyacichthyidae > Rhyacichthys > Rhyacichthys aspro. Next base: position 12,282,876 of record CM072165.1, on the reverse strand, counting down.
CAATTCAGAAGATGGTGTTTGCAGTGTGCAGTAGATGCAGTAGACGCCGTCATGCTACGCTTTACTGTAAACTGAACTCTGTGGAAAGATGGACGTGCTTTACTGTGTCTCCCTTTTATGTTATGTCCACAAATGTCTCCTGACGGTTTTATGTGATGCGCTGGATATGGACAATGGTGCTCTACAACGACAAAGTGCACTATCTGTTCTATAAGTGATAGAAAAATGGGTTTAAAGCTGGTGGGATATTGACAGTAAACCATGTCATAAAGACTTTGTAAAGGCTTAAAAGCATCATTACTGATTTGACGTTTGACTCCCAGCGATGAGGAGATGGCACTCTACTTTGAGATGTCCTTAAAGCACACTTAGATACATATATACATGCACATGTGCGTTGACAGAGAAATCAACAGTTTTAGGACCTTAGAAATCACATTCAAGACTTGTTGTAGCTTATTAAAGGCTCCTTTTACTCCACTTTGTCACTGAATTAATTAGTTGCTGCAAATTTCACTTGAAACCTTGAAAGAACCATAAAAATTGTTACTAATAAATCTATAAATTCTGATCAAATTCGCCACTACTCCACTTTGCACCTTTTTTAACATGATTTGGTTGAATCACATAGTGTCGCTTACAATCTGTGTACTGTTTTGTCATTTATTCTACAGTAGAAGCAGCGTGTCGTCTCTTTTATTTTTCCCTCTTGGCAGAATGTGACCTTTGATTCCAAGATTGATTGAAATGACGTCACGATTAGCATCACAGCCGTCACACCCCTCTTATTAGATGTCTGCCACACACCGCACACGTCTGGTGAAGATTCTCCATGCTTTAGCAGAACAAACCGCCCAGTTAAAGTGCCCTTCAGACTTGTTATTGAGAACAAACATCTTTTCTTCCACTCTCTGTGCTTCCATTAGCGTGTTCCATCGAAGAACCGAGCGGAGCTTTGCCAGAACCAGAGCAGCAGGTGTTTGCAGGAGAAAGTGTGACACACGGATGCATTCTGTCAGAGTCCTCATTAGAGCCTCAGCACCTCCTTTGTCTTCTCATTTGTAGAAGACAACAAGAGGCACACACTGACATATGTAGACATACAAACGCCTCATCTCATCAAGCAGCATGGCCACAGACAAATATTCTTCTCTCTTTGACGTTATAATAGAGATTTAGAAAGATTTCTAACAAGGAAGATGTCTGATTCAAGTGTCACTTATAGTATATACAGAAAATGAAGAGGATGCTAGAGAGTTATTAAAAAGGTGCAGTCTGTAAATGCATTTAAAAGTTGTGTGTTTCTCTTATTTTACTTAAACATACATCAGCATTGGTCACCTTCATCTGTTGCACAGGTCCATAACCTGCCAGTCTAAACTCAGGGCAAACAAAACCCCACACAGATCTGAACTCGGATCCAGAAACGGACTTAGCAGGACCGTGGCGAAAAATGAGTCCATATTTAGAGATTTGTGTCTAATAATTAAGACTTTTGGCATTTGGTGCATTTACAGATGAATGGTTTGACACATTGACTCAGCCTTATGCACAAATCCTAACAAAAATGAACAGGAATTTAAGCTAGCAATCAAAGTCAGTTTGGTACATTTTGCTGATTAATTCGTCTCTACTTTGTGCAAAATTTGTGCCAATCTACTATAAAACTTGAATAGGGTTACGAAAATTGTCAGGGTTGGTGTATTTTGCTTATTTCCTACAAAATTTTGATATTTGGTGTTAAAAAAAATCTTTCACGATATGAAGCAGACAGTAATGAAAAAGGCTTCCACTGAGATTTGTTCAAATTTTTCCAAACTTTTAGATCCATGCAGTCACCCAGATTACATTCACATCAGTGCACCTCACCAAATCAATACCCCATCCCTCTTTACCTCCACATGGGTCCACTCATCTATCACAACATGGCTCCCTTTCCTCTCTGTCGGCCATTTTACAAATCTGCCCTCCTCTTCCTTTACCACTGTCTCTTATCCAGCCTCTGCCCCTCTTCCCTGCTGCACAAATTCATGTAAAAAAAGAAAAAAAAAATCAACCCCGCCAACTTTGTCCCACTCTCCAGCAGCCCTCCACTCGCTGTTGTCCCTGCTTCATCCTCTTTTCCTTCCCAGCGCACAAGCTCTTTATAGCCCTCCTTGCCACGCTGCGATAATTAGTCAAAATAATACAGCCTCGGGAAAACAACAAGAGCTGAGCAGAGGGCTTAGCTCCACCGAGAGAGGAAAAGGAGGGAGGGATTGTGGTGAGGGAGGAAAGTGGTGGTTTGGAATGGCTACCAGTGGATTGTTAGATAATGAAAGTGTCCACTCCATGATGTAGGATTAAATCACCAGTCAAAATATTCTTCTTCTATCGTGCTACACTGTGTTGCATGCAAAGTGCTCCAAAAATATACAATACAGGTTTGAAAATGGACATGCTGTACGACATCCATAGACCACATGACTATGGTGGGATGCAGAATGGCTCAAGTTGCATTCTGGTAAATCTCTCCATTGTATTTGGTTTGTAGGTAGGGTAGTATCACTCCAGAGTGTCGGATCAGGTGATTATGTCGAGGCGAAAAGAGCAACAAACACAGAATATCCAAGTTTAAAGACATAAAATGCATTAGGTTAATCCTGACACACCTTTAACCGACCTTTTCCCTCTCCTACAGAGTTTAAGAATACTGTGAAAGACGATATTTGTGTAAACACATCGCTCTCTGCTTGAATTTTAAGGAAAGGACGTTTTTCTTATTTCCATTATAGATGTACACTGTATGAGATGTCAGCAGCCGTAAATGAAAACTTTAGTTGCATGCTCAGTGTGGGAAAACACAGTGACATGTTGACACCACATTAAGTTGACGAGATTAAAAGGGCTTTTATGGAAACATCGCCTTCTGTGCAGCTATTATTGGTCCAGGCAGTAGATATGAGAAGTAGAAATTAAAAGCACATACTGTAATATGAATGCTTCCATGCTTGTTATTTTTTATGGACATATATTGTCTTAACATTCTTGAAAGATGTATATATCAATATAAAATCATGTGATCCTAAAACATAAGACAAATAGAGTGTAGTTTCAGAAAATCAATCAAAATCATTACATTTCTTATAATTCATCTTATTTCATTATGTTTATTCTGGTCACGATTCACTTTTAATCTTTTCTGTGCCATTTTTGGACCAGTTTTAAATGCTTCTTCATTGTTTTCTGAAAGGAATCATTTTTATTGTTGCAAATGCAATCTTGTGCTCATTTGTAGTCGGCCATCTTTGTAGTCCTAGACAATTGTCTGTCTCTGCTACTATAAAAGGCCAACCGGGTAACTTTTTATTCTCAAAATCATTTTGATGGTTCTTAGACCTGAGATCAGGAGAATAATACTTCTCTGAGTGACCTCAGCTGGACAGAAACCTCCATTGTAACGCTCATTGCAAGAGATTACATGAGTGGCAGGGTTTGGGTATTTAGGGCATTTATTGCATGTGCTATTTACTTTGGAGATATGCAAAGGTTTTCAATATTTCCCAAGCTAATTATCACATTTTGTTATCTGGCCAAGTATAGATGACATAAGTAATAATTAGGGATACTTTACACAAAATGACAGCTACGCTTTAGTGTCTAAATGAATGGATTAATTAACTCCAACACAAAGATTGCAAAAATGCACACGGCATATGATGGGGTCAGTGTGGAAGCACTGCGTTCGTAGTCTGAGAAGTGACTAATTACTCAACAGCATGTTATTAGCCAAGAGATTACATGAGTGGCAGGGTTAGGACATTTTGGTTTTTTTTTCCAAACTTCTCGCTTGGATAGTCTCCACATTCAAAGAGACGACGTCCACGTATATGGTGCCACTGTTGTAACCATACAGAGAGTCTGAGAGTATTTTATGTTACTACTTTTCCTATCCGCCCATATAAGTGACCTCCAGTAGTCTCAAAGTAGGGACATACATATATGCATATTTGTATGTATCAGTTTCAGGAATATTAAAAGTCACATGTCCCATTTCAGTTGTTCTGTGTACTCCCACTCCTTCATATGCAGTGTTTGTGTGTTTATGACTGAGAGAAGACAGCCAGCCCACAGGGTTAAGAGCAGTTCAGCGTGCTTCCATTACTGTATGCTAATCACAGCCAACGCCCGTCATCTCTCATTCACCACTGAGCTCATTGGAGCCAGGCCAACGCTGAACAACTCATCTGCTGCAGTTCAAACATGAAAACATTAAGTGTACGAGGCGGGCAGATATTTTTTTTTTTAATATTTTTTTTAAACTGCAGCTGAAAATACTGTTGAGGCAAAGTTCTTTTGACAGCGAGATCTGAAGCCTTTCTTTTGTCAGTGTTGAAAGGTGGTGGATTTACTGACAGCTGAGCCAACACTGAAGTTTGTCAGTTTGGCCTAGTTTGAATGTGAGGCAATTGCAGGCAGCTGAGGCCTGAGCAACTGCAGCGGTTGGCAGATTAACATTTCACAGGCGGGTGACAGTCGGCGCTGGTGCTAATGCTAAGGCTATTAACGTGGCAACAAATTAGAATATGTGCTGCCAGTCATTTTCTTTTGCTTTCAACATGAGTCCATTCTTACACCAATGCGAAATAAACCAACGTCAACAGCCATTTTGTCCTGCACCGATGCTAAACCTTCACCAGCATGTCTTATGTTGACTCAGGGGGTTAGTCTAGAGAAGTTGGTGGATGTAAAATGCTGTTAGACTTTCATGTAGTTCTAAAATACTGTTGTGTAATGTCCAGTATTATTAAAATTACTACTTCATTTAATCAGTGAGGTGTTTTCAGATGAATATGATTGATTGACTGGGCTTTGGAGCTCCCTCTGGTGACCACTGTAGGTATTACAGCAGTTGACTATATGCCTCATTGCTAGGTCTGATAGTATGGGAGTGGTAACTGTAGCTGTTTTCTGTATAAGGTGTTGAATGGAGCCTCATTCCAAAAAATGTTAGCATCTTTTGTAACTGAACATCGCAAAATAAACAATGCAATGGCACTAAGTAGAATTATTGCATTATGTCAAATTGATGGTGATGATTGATGAACTCTGGGATATACAAGCTACTTAATTTGGCTGTAATGTAAAATCCTCCTCTTGCCTGCTATTCATTAGTGAAACATAAGATAATGCAGACAAACAATGTCACATGTGACTTCAAGAAAGAATTAAGAAATGAAATTATAAGCCACTCAAAGTTTTTATGTTCAATATAACAAAGCATTAAAGACACTCTTCTTGTTCAGTCCAATCATTTGTCAAGCTGTCTCTCGTAGTTGATTGGTGTGAGGCCTATGTCTCTTAACCTGCTCCAGATCCGTTAACCAACAGTGTTGATTTTGACAGCGAAGTTTAATTTAGTTTTAGTCTTATGACTACAGTGCAATTTAGTTTTATTCATTATTTATCTGTCATCTAATGCCTTTTAGTTTTAGTCGAGTAAATATAAGAATTTAGTCAACTACAATAGACTTAGGTAATGCATTTTTAATGCTTTTAGTTTTTTTGAAGCAATAATTTCTATCTGAATGAAATTAAACTACTCCTAACCTGTTATGGCTGGTAGTGAGGTCACATTATTTGATATTTAAAAGTCGTTCTCCTTTTATCGCCTGTCGTCTTCTTGAGGCTAAGAAATGTTTGTGTCTGACATCACCCAGCTCCTCCTCCTTTTGATTAGATTTTGTCTCTGTATTATTATTATTATTATATTATTATTTATTTTTATTTGTGGACAAAATTGTCAATACATTTAGTCAGAGTTTTGGTTCTCATAGCTTTTTATTCGGGTTTTTTTTTTTTTTTTCTTAAAAATATGTCTTACCAAAACTATGATATCAACAAAATTAACTGTTAACCACAAGTTTCCATGAAGCTCAACCTACTACTATCACTGATTAAATTGAAATTGAATCATTCTTGTGATACCAAAAACACAGGGTTAATGTTGACATGAATCCACTTCAAACAAAACCCGGTACTGATACTTATTTAAAAAGATCAATGAAAAGGGGTATCAGTCATTTTCAAGAACCATTTTTATTACGTCAGATGACTTTTTATCCTTGTGCTACGCCTCTTTTTCAGATGGTAGCAGACGTTTACTTGTGCCCTCGCTAACAACCCTTTTTCTTCTCTCTTCTTGTACACAGCTGGGACAACGTACATCTTCGGGCGCGGCGGAGCCCTCATCACATATACCTGGCCACCCAACGACCGGCCGAGCACACGGGCAGACCGGCTGGCAGTGGGCTTCAGCACGCAGCTGAAGGAAGCCGTTCTGGTCAGGGTAGAGAGCGCCAAGGGACTCGGGGACTACCTGGAGCTGCACATAGTAAGTCACCGCTCTGGGCTTATTTGGGATTTGATAAGGGATCGGATGAGGAAGAGTTGTCTGTGGGACTTGAGCGACTGATGATCAACTAGAACTGAACATTTGCAACAGCAGGAAGGACAGTTAGGGGCTGATTTCCATACTTTGATCTCAAATAGTGGATGCTAAATAGCGTGTGCCGTTTGTAAGCGCAGTGCATGTTATTTATCATAAGAAACCATGTAAGAAAAGCAAAATTAACACATTTTTCCAACATAAAACACTACTGTTTAGATGGGTCACATGTTGTGTTTTGAGGTACAACCAATGCACAGTCACCTGCTGCTAATAAGCTGTATTCATGGTGGATACTCCCCAGTTTGTACGGTTTATCCATGAACTCAGCGGAAAAGAGTCTTTCAAATAATAATTGAATGAGAAAGTTAGGGCCTAATTTACTATGATCTCCAATAGCAGGTGCAGTTTTAAAAATAGTGCCATTTGTGGGTGTGTTGCATGTAATTTATTATGAGAAACAGCAGGAGAATAGTTGGCGCAAATGTAAGGAAGGCAGTCATATATAAAAATGGATTTGGTCGCCTGGCCAGCCATCCTAATCTGTTTTCTATTCCGTACAAAGAATGAGTCTGGCCCTTCTCGATTGGTGTTTTATTTCCAGGGGGCGGGACAAATAGATGCAGATTAAACCAATCAGAGAAATGAATGGCCTGGCAAAAGCAAAAAGGCAACAGGACTAGTTTCTCTGTGGCTGGTCAGGCTAGAGATTTGTTGTTTCTGAGGGTTGAGAGAGTTTGAATAAAGAATGAAGTGCCTTTCTTTTGTGGAGCCAATGCTTTTCCAACTGTTATAATGTATTAGTTTCTAAATAGAAACTTGGGTGCAAAGTTGGGAAGGCAGTGACATCCAAATAGAGAGACCTTTGCATCAAAGCACTTTTTAAGGTATTTGTTCCGAGGTTAATGGAACTTTGATCGAGTCCAGCCGGATAAGCACCAGATGCACAGAAAATAAATCGTCCAGATATTGTCTCATAAACAGGTTGTACTTTTTGCAGTAAATTATGAAGAATGAAACAAGAAAAATCAGCTTTGTGCTCATTCTGAACCATTGGAGCTCACCCTTTCCTCCATTTATTTCATGCGCTATTTACTTTGCAGATACGCAAAGCCTTACCAGGCCCTGAATGTTCTAAAGGTTGGACATTTTCAATATTTCCCAAGCTAATTATCACATTTTGTTATCTGGACAAGTATAGACGACATAATTAATAATTAGGGATACTATGCACAAAATGACAGCCACGCTTTATTATCTAAATGAATGGATTAATTAACTCTAACAGAAAGAATTGCAAAAATGCTCACAGCATAAGATGGGGTCGCTAAGGAAGCATTGTGTTTACGGTCCAGGAAGTGACTAATTACCCAACAGCCTGTCGTTTTATCCTTTGCCACGCGAGTTATTAGCCTCATCTCTGCTTTTATAGCTTTCATACGTTGGGCTTTAAAGGTTGTTTAAAGTCACCTCTAATGATACCTTTTAATAGCAATTAGGGGACAGCAGGCGTTTAAAAATGCATTTACACGGGCGGTAATTGCGTTGTTGACCTCGGTTTCATCAGTGCGATTTTCTACTCGAAGCTACTCTTTGGTTAAATACAGTTTTCCAGGAAGCGCTACACCCCAGTGACCTTTAGCCCGACTGTACGAGCCGACTGAAGGTGTGGCACCGTTTTTATAGATCTATGTCAGTCTGTTAAACTGTAGCTGTAATGAGACGTCCCCACTCTACACTCACACACACACGCACACACGTTCCTGCACGTGTGCCGTCAAACCACAAGTCAAGTGACCCCAATTTGCTTGGTGCGGCCGTGTCTGGAAGGGACAGGAACGCGCTTGACCCCGGGGTCGGTTCTCATCCACTGCTTTGTAAACTCGAAGCGACACACGGGGGGGGATAGTAAAGTGTAGATGGAATAGAAAAGGTGTGGGGAGGGAGCAGCAGGGTTGATGGAGACAGCGAGTAGGTCAAGGCCATTGGTAATACTCCCAACATCTGTGAAAAACAGCGCTAATGACTGTAATGATGAAAAATTACACTTTGGAATGAAGTGGACGCAACAGACGAGGGCTTGATCTACGTGATCGCAGCAATTAAAGCGAGTAACACTCTGGTTTTTACGTTTCTGTTGTGACTTATTACATGTTGACACTGGTCAGTAAACATATTGATTAGCCAGTGACTTTTAACATCTATGGGACTTAATAGAAAAAAGAGATAAAGTTAAAGGCCCTGTTGCAGTTGTTCTTTAATTTAAACAAAATGCTAATCCATGTTCAGTAAAAAGCCCTGTGTAACTTTGAGCCCAAAAACATATATTCTCTTAATCATTTAATTGTTCTTAGTCATGAGATCATTAGAATCATTTACTTTCCTGTTCCTGGGACACGGTCTCATTGCAAGACATTATGTGAGTGATATGCTTTGCGACACTCAAATAGAAGGTATAAAAAAGTCCAATATACTGGACCCTAGCAGAGTCATATTGGCATAAAATAACTAAAATGAAATTAAATGAATGTTTTTTTTATTCCAATCTCTCTACCTTTGATAGTCTCTACTTAAAAAACAAACAATATCTATAAAATTATGCTTATTTCTTCAAAACACAGAGAGCCTGGCAAAAAATTACCCTGGTTTGCTTTGCATCACAGTTTAGTAAAGTGGAGATTAGTCAAATTAAGCCCAGTGGGTATGTAATAGAGGTATGTAAACAAGGTGATACAGAATGAAATAAGTAAATAAATGAATCTTAATTACATGCACGTCTTGTAAGGTGAAAGTGTTAACTACTGTTGCTATTCCGCTTATTGCTTTTATAGGGTGAAATCATATACGGTAACGGTAGCCATAGTGTGTTAATTGTGTGAATGCTATAGGCATTATTACACATGATATATTGCATTACAAAGAAAATAGACATTCGGACTTACAGGAGGTGTAATGGTCCATTCAGTGGGCAGATCCCTTAGAGCACAGCAGTAGTGGCACAGCTGTATTGCTTTATTTTCTGTTTAGCAACTGATACAATAGAAGAAAAAGTCTGAATCACTGTATTAAGAGACATATAGAAACATTACAACATATAATAAAATATAAAAGTAAAATAATATACTACTGTAGTGCTGTGTTTGTCTAAAAACTTGTTTTAAAGTGAAAGCAGTAGGCCTAAACCATTGTGCAATGCAAATTTAAGTCATACCACGATTTCCAGGCAGTTAAAATTTGAAACCCCATCGGTCCAACTGAGTCCTAAGGGAACTTACTGACTGAAGTTTGACATAAACCACAGAAATTCTTAATGTTAATGCAGAAATATGGCGGAGTGGAGCTTAAGTAGTGGCATCTGGAGGCGAAATAGCAGATCAAAATAGGTCAGATAATGAGTTCACATTCAAAGTCTTGAAATAAATGTCATACTTTAAATGTCATGCAAGATCGTGCGGCTGTAGGAAAAGGGAACTTGAACTGATGGACCTTCCATTGGGTTCTATAGACTTAAGAAAGCTTTTTTTTTCCTGCATAACTTGTTATTTGAGGCAATTACAGAATGGTAAACAGTGTTGATTGATCTCTTCCATTTTGTCAAACCATCGACCTTTAAAGTAAAAAGATGCCAATTACTTGCATTTATAGTTCAGACCAGGGGTCACCAACCCTTTTGAAACTGAGAGCTACTTCAAGGATACTAAGTAATACGAAGGGCTACCATTTTGATACGCACCTCTGAAATAACAAAGTTTTATGGTTTACCTTGAAACAAACGTCTTCTTCCTTTAAAGCTGCTCTTCAAGAAGCATGAGAGCAGCGTATTAGTCTTCTCCTCAAACTTGAAGGGACGTCTATCTGAGGCCATCACTCACGATTCCTCATCAGTTCCTTTCTCTCAGGAGCATATTCTCTATCTTGGCTGTGTGTCTTTCATTTAGTGCCTCATTCCCGGCAGTCTGGGCCCGTTCTCTCTTCTCTCACACACATCACCGCTCCGTCGCTCCGGCCCGGCTCCTCGGCTCCCACTGCAATTACATTTCATTTGCTGCCGTTCCTCCCGAGTCGCTCCCCTAAATGACACTGTTGAGCCCGCGGTGGGTGTTTGGGTCCTGTTAATTATGCCCGTCTCTCTGCGAGGGGAGAAGTACAGGCAAATTAGGCTCGAGAACCCAAGAGCCGTGGCCCCGTATCATCCCGACTGATGGGGGCCTCACGGACCTAATCAAAGCACCAAATAGATCCACGTTCCTGGGCCTCGAGGTGCGACACCTAAGGCTTTATTGGTTTGCTTTGGCGAGTGATGCAGAAAGAGCTTTCACTTTTGATTCCTGGTTGGTTCATTGCTTTGAGTCTAATAGGATTTGAAGGCCTCTGATTTGGAATGGTGCTTTTCAATAGTCCAACAATATTGTAGAAAAATGCATTTGAAAAACTTACATTTTCCTTTGAATTATCGTAGGCCATGGCTTGTAGTCAACAACAGAATAAAAAACTTTGTTGACCAAAATTTCAAATCCAGAGTTTTCTAAACTTTGTTTCAGGGGATCCAAATTTTAACATGCTGAAAGAAATGTGAACCAACTTGATGATGTGTTTTTGGGTTGTTGTTGTTGTTCCTTCTTGGTAATTATTGAGCGCATACTGCCATTTCCAGCAATTTTTTCATTAATCTACTAGGAAAGTGTGTATTTTTTTAATTAGGTCAATTATTTTTCTGATGACCCAAATAAAATCTCCAACACACTTTTTGGCTTTGAACTACAGTTTGAGAACCAGCAAACTAATAAACTACACAATGCCATTACATTATATCAGGTAGCCTTGCTCTGTTGCACAAGTTGTCCTTTAAAATGCACTTTAGACTGAATTCAGTTAACAGTTTTCTTTTACACTACACCACTGCTCTTGTAACTTATCATAGATTTAGCCAAAACAGTTCTCTTGATTACCATTGCCAGTGACACTAGTGGACATTAGATTTTGGTCGTATGATCCATAAGTTAGTAGTCCTACTTCATCCCTCCTTCTTTAACTCATAAAGAAGCAAACATTCATTTCAACTATGCTTTTGTACAGATCCAGAAAATTGCAGATGGTTAATTTTTGCTTATACAGTAAAATAGTTCTTTGTTCTTCTCATAGTCATACCAAACAACACTACTGGATTCGTTATCCTTTATGTGCTCAAGACTGCTATTTCCTGCCATCCCCTGCTATGACATATGATTATGGAATGCTTTTCAGTCTCTCTCGACAAACATCCCATAATGGATGATAGCAAAAGATGTAATAGAGCATTATTCTTTATCACACACAAAGCACTCCTTTCTTTATCCGCCTCCGTCTTTCTTTTCCAGAGTCATGTCCTTGCACATTTTATTTACCTGACAGGGGGCAGGGATCACTCACTATATCATTCTGACACACTGTCACCGGCTCTGGCCCCAAGAAGGGTTGAAGTCGGGACAAGATACTTGCTTTAATAAGGACATAGTCTATCCCCGCGTGACCTCTTTTCTTGCACTTTCCTAATTATTTACTGTGGGTGTGTCTGAAAGTGTGGCAAACTTTTCGAGTTGACATTTTCAGTTTGAGATGAAAAAGCTTTGAAATTCATTATCTGCAAAATGCCATAGGAATGAATCATTGCTTCGGAGAACAAACATGACGCTGCATATTGCTGCTGCCGCACGTCGATGTCTGTAAAGATTTTCAGCCAAAGAGGACGGAGAATTCGGAGGAGTCAACCAATAACGGGCGGATTTACCTTCTGGATTTTGAAAAGATGTACTGTTCATTCGGCAGACTTCATTATTTCCGCTGACTGGTGAGGAGCAGTGCTGTATTTAATCACCCAGAGAAGTTAAATACCACACAAGTCCCCAAGAGTCAGGAGGAGTAATTAAGGCTCCATGGTGGATGCTGGTACATTTTAACAATATTCAAGCCCGGATGGCTCTTGCCGTGTGTTTTAAAAGGTGAAGCACTGTTTATCTGAATACTGATGTCTGATTAATGCTTTGGGATCAGACATCATAAAACTGTTTACACAACGCCAAAATGCAAACATTGACCTGTTGCATTATCAAAACTATCTACACTCATATACAGTCATCTATTGAAAACTCTGTAGTATATCTGCCAGGCCAGAAGGGGCACAGAGTCTTGAAAATGCTTATGTTACACTCACATACACAAAAAGAAGTAATGGCAACCTAGTAAGCCTCATTGTGGTACATACATGTACTAATAATATATTATCAGAGCATTCGTTTGTAAAGAAAAAAAAAAGTTGTTCTTCTAGCTGTGAGTTGCCAGCAGCCAATGGGTTTCTGGGTTCAGACATCTTTGTTTTAAATGCAGAATTCACAGATAGCACGACTGACAGAACGTCATCCTCGAAAAACCAAGTAATGTATTGTTTTTCTGTCTTACATCTCGTGCCTTTGGAATTCAAAGGTTCAATCTGCATTGTGTATGGTTTTGAAATGCTGCAGTTTAAAGTTCTGGCATTTGAAGTAGCAACAATGAAGTGGAGCAAGTTTTTTGTGTCAAATATTACATACAACACCATCCGTCAACAATTCAATCCTAAGGGGACCTTAAAATTCTAAGGGGACAATCTTCCATCATCTTAAAAGGTCCTGTGCAGGCATCGGGGCTATTAAGTGGCCCCATCTTTTTCCCAAAACATGAGGCATCACAGAGGCAAGATAGTAGGTGTGAGCGCAGCAGTAAATACACAAAAAAAAGCACATATGCAAATGATCCATGTTGTTTTTGCTCTCGATTTCACATAGTGCTGCTTTTGCTTTGCTTCTTTTGCTCATTTGTGAAAAGAGCTGGGGTGACATATCCATAATACTCTTACAATGGAAACTGGTTGTTGTTTTTTATCACAATACACAAGGATGCAGCATAAAACGGGACAATGGCTTGTGTTTCTTGTTGGTTGTGTTTTGTGTGGATCATAAAGCAGATTAAGAAATGGTATCCGTAAAGTAAATTCCTACAATTTAACAGGAGGAACAAAAAGGCTACAGACTAAACTTCTAGATTTGCTCGAGCTTTAGTGTGACTTGTAACGTCTGATATCATTGCATTAGACACTTCCTTGTCCGACTGTGTGGAACATTCCCTTTGGTTTCGCCACTCACGGCATGAATTAAATCGGAACAGACACAACTTTTAATACTTCACTGAGCATTTCTGCATTCCCTGATTTGCTCGACAGAATGTCCCCCCGGTCGCCGCTATGTCTTTCACACGATGTTAGCTCCTCAGAAGTAAAAAACGGTCATTTGGGAGGGCAGGACATCATCTTTGCCAATCTCCCTGACATTTCCACCATCGCCATCGGGGCCTGGGGTGTGAGAGTGTGGGGACGGAGGGCCACACACAGATATGGGAGTGGACTGATAGCAAACGCTTCCATCTGCACCGGATGGAAAAGGTAGATGTCCTTGCGGGACCTTGAGAGTTGGGTGCTTTCTATTCCAACTTATAAACTGAGGAAAAACAGTTGGGGACTGATGTCTTTCCATGATTGTTCTCAAGGGAAATACGCCACAAATGAGTTTTAGGTTATTATAAACAACCAGTTAGATGGGCAGCTAATTAAGGATGCACACACCGTAGGATATCTTGAGATCAATCAAAATCAGTTTCTTGAGCAGGCATGAATATTCAAAGAGACCCCAGCCTTTGTTTGTTTGTCCTTTTTTTTTTATCTCCCATTGTGCCTCATGGGTTTATCACAATATGGAGGAAATGGTTTGTAGGAGTATGTTTTAAAGCAACATTGTGTATTACTGGATATTTGATCACAAACAGCACACTTTGGACTGACACTGAACGGTAACATCACTGTCTGATGCCTTTAGTTTATTGTTTGCAACCTATATATGTGTAGTATGTGCAGATAAACAGAGATTGTCATAGTATGATGTTGTAGCCTGGGCAGCCATCCTAACTCTTTTGATTTGATAATTATATGAAGAATTAGTTTGGTCCCGGACGAATTGAGTTGATTTCCAGAAGGCAGTACAGATGGACACAGATTAAATTATTTCTGAATTCAATTAGAGACATACAACCAATCAGAATTCAAGGGTCAATACCAACATACGCATAATAGACTGCCTCTGGGCAATTTCACAAACATACAACCAATAAGAGAAACAAACCATTGCATAAAGCCCGCCCCATTTTATATAAATGATTATGATTGGTCGGGTATCATTTTGCAGACCCAGTACATTTTACTAAGAAAGTGAATAGGTCTGGCTGGCCAAGCTAACAGCCTTGTGTTTCCTGGTTACTCAACTTACATTTTGCATTTGCTCATTAGCAATTAAGGGACCATCCAAAAGAAATGGCTAGATATTTTCAGTTTCAAGGTTGCATACTGTTGCCTTAATTACACCAACATTGTCTCAATAATAACATATAATAGGCAGACCTCTCTGGGTAGAATTGTTAGAGACTGTAAAATGCCTGTAATACCGCTGTTCCACTCAAGAAAACAAATATATTTATAGTAAATAAAAAAGGAGGAAATGCCAGAGCAACTATCATTGCAAGCTTTAAAACCTCAACTTACATAGTGCAGTTTCTCAGCTAATTCTGAGAGAACTAAAGGGCTACTGGTTCCTTAATTATACCATCTGCTTATAAGACAATATGAATGTTAAATGCCTTTAATACAGTCGTTTAACTCAAAGTACTACAACGTCACAATGCATAGCAAATTAGCTTTTAGAGATAAGTTATTAATGAAGAAAGGATCAAATACAGGAGCCATTCTCTTCCTGGGCTGCTCATAAACTCCCAAATTGCCTTGACAGATGGTTGCATAAAGTTGTACCACTTGAATGCACCTTTCAAAACTCCCAGAATCTATTTTGGTGTTTTTCCGAGATGTCACTTTCTATTTATTGCCGAGGCTGAGGTGCTCGCATTCGGCAGTCATTACATTTACAGCTGGTAAGTCGTGGCGCTAACTGCTCCGTGGGAAGTGCCTCATCTGCAGTTATGGGCCGCCGCTCGGTGCACAGCGGGCCGCCTCAACTTTTCCCCATCAGTAGCTGTCCACTAGCTCTGTGGTTTAAATAAAGGGCTGCGTTTGATTACCCGTTAGGGGGCCATCGCTTACCGCTACTGTCTACTGCGTGCACAAGGAAAGGCGGGGCGAGGGACAAGGCTATATTTCCTCCTCTTGACCCCATACTTACCTCTAGCCCAGCGTGTGACGGATGCCGATGGAGGCAGAAAACAGTTTCCGTACAGCGTCGTTTTGTTTTTTTTTACTAGCCGCCCTGATCTCTGTTCTTTTACCGCTACGTGACAAGCAGCTCCCCCCGTTTAGAGATACACCACCACCACGGCTTGTTAATTTTCATTATCCCACGGCCACAGGTTATCTGCAGAGGGTTAACGCTCGCAACTGTTTAATTACGCGGTGATAAATGCGACGTGACGCGCAACAGACTCGGATAAGTTGACGCGAGGAGGCTGGATGGAGAGTTTTCAGGCGAGAGATGCTGGCGCCAGATAAAGGCAGATGGTGATGTGGATAAAACTGTCAGAGAGGCACGGGCTTTTATCCTAGACTCTATTACGCGGACACACATACACACATACAGCTCGAATGGATCTACAGTACGCTCACATTCGCACGCATAGGAGCTGTCAGGAGAAAGTCATACGCTGCACTGCTCGGATTACCGCTGGATACATCCACAAGGACATATGCACGTCAGAAGACATGTGATAAGCCAGGGTGCGTACATAGGACATGCAGCATCACGGGGAATGAATATGGACAGAGTTGCAGCACCACCTACCTACTATTTTCTCAATGCAGTAAAAGCATGCATAGCCATCCAAAAACACACCTAAAACTTCTGAGATTTTAGCTTTAGCTTTAGCTGCAAGGTTCGACTTATGAGGTGCAATAATAATGATCATTTTTTCAAAGGTCACAGGTCAAAAGCAATTACATTAGAGCACACATAATGCAAGTCTAAAGATGTCTGAGAGTAGTCCTGCGTCAGCTTTCTATGATGATTAATGGCCTTTTCAGTGCAGCCATTAAAAGGTGGTTATGTAAACTTTTTTCCATACAACAGCATATATGATTATTACAAATTTCTTACAAATTTTACATGATAAGGTTTGTGGCCATGTTGTCCAATCGTAACATGTAACATGTGCCTGTCACACTGCATAATTTTTAACAATTGGTTTTGAGCTGCTGTATGATGCATGTGCAGTTAGAAATGCCAAGAGCACACATGTCAAACTCAAGGCCCGGGTGCCAAATGCGGCCCTTTGCAATGTTTAATGTGGCTCTTCGGTACACTTAGAATGAGATATTTTTGGTAGTAGATTTTATTGATTTATTTGTTTTGAACATGTTTTAGATGATTGCTTTTTGCTACAAAGATGAATAAAACCTGTTCAAATCCAACTAAAAGCAGTTTCCATGAAAGGAAGAAATGATTGTTTATGTGTAACTTTTGTAAGACACAGAAATCTTACATTCAAAATGTAATAAAAGTTTACAAATGTCACTTTACATCATTTTAAACATCACTTAACTTTTGCAGCCCCTCACCACTTTGAGTTTGACTCCACTGAGGGTCAAGGGTCATAGGCTACTGTTCAACATAAGTGTAAGGATAGGCATCAACCTGAGTGGCCTTCAAGTGCTTAGAAAAGAGAAAATCAAAGGAGAAATGGAGTCTGTTGGAAGAGATTTTGAAGTGAGACATTTGCATAAGTTTGTTTACATAGCCATCTAGCTAACTGATTTGAATAGATATCATACTATAGTTATTTAATAGTGGTTATAGTGGTATTGTCAACAATTTTCTAAAAATTTTGTTGCATTTGTTGCAGGCAATATTTGGTCGTACAACAATGAGATCAGTCAACCCATGACCACAGTTTAAAGCCACAATGTGGGGTCACTTTCTACAAATAATTAATATAGTTGTGTGTTTGTACTGGCACAGATAACATGATTACTGGAAATAACTATGACTAAAAGTTTTGACAGAGCAGAATAATGTCGAATAAAGAACTTATTTGATTTATTACAAGCTCACAACAGCACGTCACAGAATTACCAATTTTTATACCACGAATATCATTATTACATTTTGAAACTGCATACGCTAAGCTTTGTCCTCATGGAAAGCACGCCCTATTGAGCAGCCCAAGACATTCACGCACCTGCACACACTGCAATTTCCTTATTTATCCCTGACTCAAGCCCTCCCCACCTCTCCTTCTCAAACGGTGTCACTCGAACAACCCGCTCCCCTTCATCTTGTCAGCGGGGAAAAGCCGAACATGCAGTGAGGGACGGAGGGATGAAGCAGAGAACAACTGAGGGAGAAAGGGAGGCACGGCTTTGATGAATGCGGCTGCCTCGCAAAGGGGAGCGTGGGCCGCCGTCAGTAATGAGATGGGGTCCTGGTGGGTTTGGCAGGGTCCCTCTCCAGAGCCGGCGGGAGCCTGACAGCGTATCGATTCATCCTACCTTTGGCATCGCTAATTAATTGTCCTCGAGGGTGGAGGGGCTCCCGGGTGTAAACTGACAGCAGGGTTGGGGGCGTTTATTGCCTTAGAGGTTTCATCATGGGTGGCTAACTTCGGACGAACAACAGATTAGGAGCTACATCATTCTAAATGCTTGTTCCTTTACCGAGAGTGGACTTAAACGACGACAGAAATCCTCTCAGCAGGGGTTGATGAGTGGGGCTTTTGGGTGCATTTAAGGGGGCATATTTTAAGTAACTTTTTGCCTTTGAAGTTGTTGGAGTTTCCATTTAACAGCGGCAAATTTGGCTTGAGGTCAGTTGCTGGAGTCACTGTGATGGGAAATTCAGACGTGAGGCAGGCGTGATTAATAATAACTAATAAAGAAATAGTCTTGCTGTAAATTTGATGAAGTTTTGTCTGGTTTAGGATTGCACCAACCAAGAAACCTACCAGAGTTATCAAGTTCAAGATTCAAGATTTCATTTGCTGCACAAACAGACAAAAACAGTCGGTTAAAAGTTTTAAAGTGAAGAAAGAAACAACATCTAGTTTAAAAAGAGACACTTAAAACACTACCAAGAATTTATCAAAACGGCACGACACTGAATACAATTATGTTTCTAAAGTGCTTGCGCATAATGTGGAGTGAGGTGTTAATTACACTCTATTTTGTCTAGTTCCCAAGGTAGATAATGTAGAAAGTTGACAAAAAAATGTCCTTTTCAACCTTTGTTTGCTATCAAGAGGATTAGATGTGTGTTGTGAGTGTAATGACCATTAAAAAAACTCCTCGGTCAAAGATCTATTATCATTAGAGGGGAACATACTAGATGTGCCTAGTGCCTTTATATAATGCTTTAATTGAGAGCTAACAAAGGTCATGGACCAAAACATTACCAAAAGGATTTGTGTCTACAGCTTTTGGTTGCCTTTCATTTGTTGTTTAGTGCAGAAGACGTCTGGAGTTTATATTTTTAGCCTCAATAGCAGGTAAATCCTTAAACTTGGTTACTTTTTTTGTTTGTTTGTTAAGAATTACATCCAACACATGATTTTCTTTTAGCATCTTTCTCCTGAATCAGCATCTGTATGTTTACCATCGCTTAGTTCCTGCCCTCCATCTGATTTTCTTGCATTATCAAAATCACCTCACTGCAGATGAGAGATTTTACTAAATACGCTTCAAAATAAGCCACACAGCTACAAATTAGCTTCTTACAAACAATTCTGCAGCAAAGGAAATCTGGCCTTGTGCCATTTAGTAGTTTAATACTATCGACCCCACGTGCAGTAACACACTATCATGATCTGGATGTGACCGATCATAATAATCTCTTAGCAGAAGGCTGGAATAACCTTGAAACGTGTGTTTAAATTTAAAATGCTCCTGTCAGCTCACTGTAGTGTAGCTTTATATGTGTATCGTGTCATTTGATGTATATTTGCGCACTGTATTGTATTGACAAGCTTTGTTACGCCTTGGTTTAATTTGTTCCACAGCATGGGGACTTTACATTACAATAGAGTCTTGTCAGTTATCCCCACAGGCGTCCACATCACCAAGCCAGACCTTCAGCTTTCCCGAAGAGACTTGCATACATTAATCACGCCGACACTTAATTATTCTTTACTGCATGAAATGATTCCCCAGAAACACAATACATATGTTAACAACTACCTTTAGTACCTATAGATCACTGGAGTTGTAGGTCAGACTTGCTCTACGTGTGTCCTGTGAAAGTAAAGTAGTGGATGGGCCCGGCGGATCAATAAGCTATTAAGGTGCAGGAGAGTACGCCTGTCTGGGTGGTTCCACTTGGGCTTTTAACAATCACATGGTACGCCACAAGTCTCCTGTTCTGGGAGGTTTGGGAATTTGTTTCTTGTTTCTTGTGGTCTTTCCATATTTCCACCAAGAGTATACACAAAAAGCTCTTAATCAGGCTGCTCCACGTTTGTGCTAACCTGATATATAACTAAGGAGATTTCGAAGGGTGTTAGCAAATTGTTGAATGAGGATTTCCAGTATTTAGACGGGACATAGGATGGAATGACAGAGACTTTAAAAGCATGTTGTCAGCCTCATGCATTTTTTCTGTGTGCAATACAATGCACGAAATTACTCCAAATTGACCACTTTCACCATTTTCAGTGTGAGGTCTGGGTGGTTTTCAAAGAATAAGACAGTGTCTAGTGCAACAAATATATAAAAGTAGTTAATTTCACAGACAGACAGAATTTTATATGTAATTACTTTTAGTCACTTTTAGTTAAGAATCACTGCCTTCAAAATGACAAGGGCAGGGAACAGTTACAAATCCAAACAGTCCAAGTCATGTTTTCGACCAAGGATCATGGAGAGTTATTTTTTGGTCAAGAGGACAAGTTAGTCCTGTCTAAAACAAGTCCAGACTCATTTGGGTTAATGTTTGAGGTAGGAGACAGAGTTACAGCAAGTTTTTATCCTTTCAAAAGTAGGATGACACATATAATATTTGTGGTATTGGTTGGTTTTGTTGTCCAAGACCAAGACAAGACCAAATAAAAATGAGTTCAAGACCAAAAAATGTCATTAAGCACAGTCTTCGGACCAAAACTCGATTTCTACATCACTATCACTAGAAAGGTACTGCCATTCAAGTACTGCAGGTCCAATCTCACACTCTGCTAGGAAGAGTTATCATTGAATACAAAAAAACCCTTTAAACTAGAACCAAGAGACAGTCTTGGTTGCATGTGCATGTAAAATGTTCCATCCTGTCAGAATCTGATCATGTTTATTTCTCATGATCTTGACTGGCCTTTATTAAAAATGTAAGTTCTGTGTGTACAAGGCTGCACAGAAAACGCCACACTTTCAGAAATTTGATCTTAAAGATAGTCTCAAGTACTTCACCCCTTTCTCTGAACCTCTTTTGACTGACAACACCCCTTTCACTCACGCGCTGTTTATCGTCCTCCTCTCAGTGAGCTTTGTGAGAGCGCAGACGGGACCATCTCGCTTAACACGGCTCTGAATTCATCTGACGTCCCGGGCGCCGCACATTACTCATTAGAAATGATGCGCTCATTTGCATGCTGATTCATCTACACCTACCATCGCTGCTGCTGCTGCTATTAACGATTCATTGTGACTAATACACTCATTTTCTGTTTGAACGCACAGGTGTCTGCACTGTTCGGAATCGTCTCATTAAAACTTTTTTTCTTTCTCCGCTGTGATTAACTCGCGCTGCTGACACACGCGCCATTCCGCTCGGCAGCTGCGAGTGTAGACGCTAACTTCCATCCCAGACTTTTTGACTGCACATTGCCCATTGCCTTGGGTGCTGCGTTAAAAGCTAACCCATCTATTACCGCCTGTACTTTGGCTGACCCTCGTGTCGTCTTGCGGAGATTCATCACAACATCCATAATGCATCCTTGCCCTTTCCGCGCAAAAGTTTCTCTATTGACTTTCGGCACTGTTTTTATAAAGCTTATGCCTTCCATCGATTGCGGAAGCAGAGCGAGTGCATGCCCCCTGTTATATCTCAATCGACCTCCAAATGAGCGTTCTAAATCACTTTTGGCCTACTTTTTTTCTGGAGAAAACACTCCATAACACATTGCTTAGATGTTGAATCACTGTAAGGGAGGTCAATGCAGTTAGATTCGCTGGGTTGATTTGGAAAAAGTGATTTAAACTGCTCCAAGTGCTTAACTTGTAAATCTTGAGGTCACACAGGGTATTTTGGGGGTATTTTGGGGGCATGTTTTGGCGACACAAAGCAGTAAGAAAAGGTCACTGGACACGAAATCCACTGCAAAGCTATATTTCAGGCCAGCCCCCATTTTTATTACTCTTTGCAGGTCTGAGGGCAAATTCAAACCACAGATTCACCCACTTGTTTTCTTTTTCCTCCTTTTATCATCTTATGTAGCATTAAATCTATTTTAAATGCATTTAAAGTCACAAATTCAGCCTTTCAGGTGATTGTCGAAGCTTTGGAGGTGCCCTGACATGTTCTGTCAAAAACAGGTACGAATTAAGCCCTGACTTCTCCCAACTGTGTAGTTTTAATCAACACCTTCTATTC
This sequence comes from Rhyacichthys aspro, assembly GCA_036850595.1. Classification (NCBI taxonomy): domain Eukaryota; kingdom Metazoa; phylum Chordata; class Actinopteri; order Gobiiformes; family Rhyacichthyidae; genus Rhyacichthys; species Rhyacichthys aspro. Next base: position 12,260,820 of record CM072165.1, on the reverse strand, counting down.
ACTCTATGTGGGGGCACAAAGGTGGTAAAAGTACTCAAGTTGAAAACTAAAGTGCTCAGCAGACCAGAAAAGACGTCCAAGACCTTTTTTTAAGAATGTTTTCTGGGGTTTTCCGCACCAAAGTCCCCTCTAAGAACTCACAATTTGTTCCATTATGTTTGGTTTGCTCATTTTTAGGTTCCTAATACAGTTTTTACATTCTACCAACAGACTTTTCCTGAATCTGTGGTTACCATCATCAAGATAAGTGGTGTGTCTCCGAAACACGGTGTTTTACTGTTTAGAAATAATATAATCAGACTGGAGCAGGGCCTATAGAGACATTATTATTTATGTGGTTCTCAAACTCTTTTTTTTTTTACTTTTTATGAACACAAATCTATCTACCTATACAAATATTTTGAAAAATACATTTTGTTTGCTGTGCTGCTTCTTTGAAATGACATTTTGCATCCTTCATCTTTTGAAGAGTCCAAACATTTAGTGGTTATAGTAAAGTGTATTATAGGAAATCTGTAGCAGAAATCAATAGTCCTTCATTTCCTAGTCCTCAGAGATTCTCAAGTACCACCAACATGTGCTGGACCAGTTGAGCCACGAGTTCCTTCTCAAAATGTTGTAAAATAAATTCTCCAAAAGTTCTATCAAAGTTCACAAGTTGAATAAGTTTGTTGGACAGACCACAGTAATATCAGGCTCAACAAGAGGATACATTAGTCGTGTAAATGTGGCTTCTGAGTAGAAAAACACACGTTCAGGTTTATTTAACTTTAGATAAAACTGATGTTATAAAATTACAACTCCTTGACAGAAAGCGTCCATGCATCCTTCCTGAGAGCTGCCACTCTGAATTCTGCAACTTCGTCAAGCGTTCTTTCATCTTCTGAAAATGAACGCCAGACGGGATGCTGTCGGCATAAATTTGGTCGCAATTGAGGATTAAACCCCTAAATAGCAGCTGGTGTAGCGCAAAGATAAGAAGTAACACTTTTTCTAAACTGTAATTCCTTTTGAGGAATAAAAGGGCTGTTGATAAATGCCACAGCAGTGAGTTCAATTAGAAGAAGACAGAGAGACATTTGGCTCGGCACATGGCAGTTACTGTGTCGCGATGCGCAGTGATTTATTTCATAGTCAGTTGAATCTGTGGTCGTGTCTCTGGTTTGAAAAAGTCTTGTACATGCAGTGTTCGGGCCTGTGGGTGTCTGCGACCACAGGCTGCGTTTATTTACACTCTTCGTGGTCATTTGAGCAGATGGTCCAAGGCATAATTAGATAAACACGGTCATATTTTTAGTTTGACTGTTGGTTTCAGTGCTGGAATTCATTTAATTGCAATAGAGCAGCAAAGTTTGGTGGTGTCAGAAGTCAAAAGCAAATCCCAAACGGTGTGAGATTGATTTTGGAAAGAGTAAAAACAAAGGTAAAAGAGTGGCCAGTAGCTGGACTTTAAAAAAAAAAAAAAAAATCAAAAAACTGTTATTTTATAAACACTTGAGTAAAGGTACAAGAAATAAACCTGAATAAGAGTATTTAGTGACAACTTTACTTGAGTTCTGAGTGACTTCTGACCAGTTCCACAAACAAAGAGAGTTCAGTAAGTGTACCAGAATTTGGCAGCAACTTAAGAGGCAGTATTTTCCTTTCATTTATATCAGAATGGAAGATAAAAAGATCCAAAAAGGCAAAGATGATGGAGTGAGAATGCCAAAAAACCTTTGCTGCCCAAAAAGGCGGTGTGTGCTATTTACTGAAAAAGTGAAACTGAGTAAATTGGCTTTAATAGTTTGCACGATCCTGCGATATCTTTTACAAGTGCATTAGTGATGTTGTTCTCTCATCAACAGAAAAATCGAATCAAATAAAACCTTCAAAGACGATTTGAACTTTGATCCCCAAAATATAGATGAATCAGTTCGAAATTGGGCAACACCCAAATTAAAATCATTAAATGGGTTATCAACTGTTCTGATGAGCATGAGACAAACTTTTATTGCATTAATTACATGAAATATAGTTTCTGCAAATTTGGCATCCTAGTTATTCTAATTAGGCACCTTAGTTCCGCTGAAATGGGACATAATTGAGACACAACGCTTTATTGCTAAATAAAACACATGACATGATGCCTACATTTAGTCTTTGTTTTGGTACAATATATAGCTTTCACATATTTTTGCATAGCCCTGAAGCTATATCTGTTATTTGACTTAATCAGCATTTGTCTATGTCTGTATATTCAACATGCATTTTAGCTTATTGTACATTTGTCAGCTTTGGCAACGTGTATGCTAATCTTATCTCGTAATCATTCTGTCACTTGCAGCATGTATTTTGTAGCCTGGTGTGGCCTTAATGCTTGTGTATACAGAGCAGCTGAATAATGAGCAACGTGTTAATGTTCTCTACCCACTTACTGACAGCACGCGCTTGTATTTAGATGTAATTTGCCAAAGTGATGCTGTTTATGCAGAATTTTGGACTTGCACTGTCATCTTTTTTATGTAAAAGACATGTATTGTGTAGCTAGTTAGCTTCAATGCTAAACTGCACACACAGCTAAGGTTTACAGATAACACATGGGTCTATTGTATTGTGCAAATATAATAAATCATATAAAACAAAGTAAAATTTAAGAGTGTTTATACTGGATTGTAGAGTTTTGAAGAGACTTTGTGGTAATCCTATCTCAATTTTTCGCTTCTCGATAGGTCAAGTAGTCCTCAGCAGTAATCCGTCCCATTCAGAAGTGTGACCGAGGTCTAAGCCGAGCAGTCAAGTGTCTCACTCTTCCTCTCTCCCGTTTCCCCAGAGATGAGATCTCATTGTCAGGCCGACGATAACCGATGCACGCCGGGCCTCGGGGTCCGCGCTAACCTGTCGCACAGACGTCCCGCGGATGTTCGCTGTTGAATCTTTCATGTTCCATCATCCGGACGATAAGGTGCAAATAGGATTCACAGGCTGCAGTCGCTGTGGCGCGCTCATGAATCTGCTGTAAAAGAGTGTTTGGGTGATGCTTGAGAGGACTCTGGGGACAGAAGATTGAATGTAGTTGCGGCTTAGATCGTCTAGAGTCGACTATCTCTTTATACGGTATGAATGAATTGATTCACTTTGTATTTTCCATTGTTTTATGACCAATTCAGCCATTATCTTATTTCTAATTTTCGTAGATGAGCAAAACTAACTTCCTGCCCAAATTGTGCAATGTGTATTTTAGAAATTTGACTATTTATAAGCCATAATATTGACAGGTGGTAGGTTGGGGACACTCAAAAGGACTTTTTCGTTTACATTTCTAATTTCCTCAAGTCTACTTTTGCCATAACAAGTATGAGTACCTAGAATTTATTACTCACCAGTCCTTAGTACAGATTTTTCTGATGCTTTATGTTTTTGAGCCTGTAGACAGCATTGTATACAGAAATGGGAAAGGAAAACCAACACTGCAGTAAGTCAGGGATCAAACGTGTACATGAGGTTCCAACACCAGCGACTACAGAGTGATGCTATCTGGACAACCCTATTTGAAATGTAACCTTGTGAACATTTTGTCAGACCTGTTGATGTATTTTTATAGACAGCTGGGGTGGTTGTACGGAAGAAAATGGAAATGGTTTGGTTTGGATGACAAAATGCACATATTGGTTAGTGTTGGTAAGTTTATAATATTTCCATGACTTGTCTATCACATCTAACCTTAACCAGGTGATGAGTTCATCTCTAAAAGTACTGTTTTATACTCTAGCAACCTTCTTTTCCTACTTTTTTTTCTCACAACAGAACATAAACCGTCAGCCAGTTGCTTCATATTCCCATCTTTATGTATGCAATTCTGTTAATTATATAAGAACATTTAGGCCTCTATTCAGAGACTGATAAAGTAAAATGTCCAAATGTCATCATACCTGGATGATTTCAAGAGTCATAAGGCAAAAGTAAGTATGTCCTTTTTGGCCTTTCCCCCATGCCCCAGATATACGGTGGGTAATACACTAATAATACTAATAATATCAATAATACCAATGATACTGGTGATTGCAAGATTTTGGATTGCGAAAACCCCCCACAATACCCTACTTCAGATCAAAGAAAAAAAAAAAAAATCTCTCTGCTTTGATTAATTTGAGCATTTGTGGAGCATCTCTGTTGTTCGAAGGGGGTCCGTCGAAGGTAAAACCCACAAGAAACAAAACCAACAAAAAAAAAGTGAGACGTAAAGAGGGAGGCATGATTTGTTTATGAGAAATCGCAATTGTCTGTGTCGTTTGCCGCACGTACTTCCTCTCTTTGCAAAGCCACGTGGGAGCAGTGTCTACTAAGTGATTGAAAGATTGGTGCCGTTGTTATTCTTGCCCCGTTTAGAGGGAAGTTTATCATTCATTCATTGGCTGCTGCTGCTGCTGCTGCTGGGGCTTTGTGTGCCATCACTTCGATCTGCTTTAGCGCCGAATAATCCGCGTTTGTAACCACGCCTTGTTTGATTAGCCTCTATTTTTCATGTCAGATGAAGAAGAACTAATTTGCCGCCGAAAGACACCGAATAGAAAAGGTAATCCCCCCGCAACTAAGCAGCGGGTTCGCTTTATCAGGCGAACCCTAAGCTGCCAGACATCATTAACGTATTTGCGGCTTCCTCATGAAACTTTAATTTAGTAAACAAAACGGATAGCTGTGGCTGTTGAGGTTATTCTTGTCGTTGTTGTGGAACTTCCTTAATTCTTTATAATGGCTCTTTGCTGACTCCGGTGCATGTACTTACAGAGATAGGATGAATAATAATAATATGCTGAGTAAGTGGCCTCATATCTGAAGCTGATGTAGCAAAAGGCCGAAGGAGAGTTGGGACAAGTCACCAGAATGACTCTAATGAGGCATACTTTTTGTACTTTCTAAAAAAAGGAATAGCGGCATTGTTGAAGTTGGTGGAATTAAATGAGATATGTTCAAACTAGCGGCGTGTTTCACCAGATCTGGAAAGTTGAAGAGGCCACTTGGCTCCGGAGCACACTCATTAGGACACTTGCTTACAAGACAGTCCCCCAACTCCGGCTATTATCTTGTTTTGGTACAAGAATAAACTTCCTATACAGCTACGACTGTGCAGTAGCCATCAAGCTGCTGTCTTCTCTGTAAAGCGCCAAGCCAACTCCACAAAAAGAAAAAAAAAAGCTTGCTAGCTGGATGTCTTCCCAGAGCAATTAGCCAAACCCACATGTCTGTTTGATTAATACACGGATGACAATTAGCTACTCCCACCCACTCGAGCCCCTTCTATTATAACCGCGTTAGATGTCATAGTGCATTTTGCCGCGGTCTCCTCTCGTACGGGGTGTAACCATTAAAAACTAAGTTGACACCGTGGCTACCAGCGCCGTGATAAATGGGCCAACAGGCAGACCACAGTCACGGCTGTTGATAAATGAAGCTTTTCCACATCTTGCTTACTCCACCTGCTCGCCAGTTTACATTGGCATGCAATCTCGGCTCAGTCAAGCGGGATGCAATCCATACATATGTGACAGATAGGGCATAGCTATCAAAGCTGGCAGTCCCAATAATTAGAAAAAGGCAATAGTGGAGGCCGCCGGAGCCATTTCCCTGATGGATTAACGGCGATTGCTTACAGCGGCGTCCCGGGGCTGTTTACACTGCGCTCATAAGGCAGATGTATGGAACTTTGGTAATGTCTTTCTGTGAATCCACTTGATCAAAAGCAATCGTGTAGCTAATCAACAGATATAATGGTGCACAGTGGTGTGTTTCCAACAGCAGCAGATGTACGGACACCATAGAACCCCATGTTTAACATGCACTGTTTATTATCCAGACTTTACGGTTGAACACAATCCACTCAGTCTTCGGGTTTTTTCGGAGGAGTGTGATGTATGAACGATGTCAGGAGATTCTCTGGAATAGGCGTGTGGATGATGGGCCTGTGCCATGCAGCTGGTGCTGTAAGCGGAGTGCATGGAGTGCAGAAGACGCCTCTCCGTAGCTTGTTTGTGCTTTACTTTCCACTGTTTGGTTATGGTGTTAATATGTTCAAAATAGTATCGACATGCAAAAGGGTCAGTTCCTGCTTCACGCCACAGTCCACGGTGCTAATTAACCATCATCCCCTGCTTCCTCACACGCTGCCCAATCCCGATCCTTCGTTAAGCCTCCATAATCTACCTACCTACTTTACTCTCTCCAATGAACGCATATTCTGCAGACATCCTAAAGACTTTGTAAACTTTTGAAATGTACATGTCAGGAGAGAGTGTAGAGGCGATTCTCAAGACTTAAGCCAGAGAAAATTTGTGAAAAGGGCTACAGAGAATCACATGTGTAAACAGTGTGCTTCTCATACTTATGCCACCCAGAGGCGTTGATTTTTCTGTGAATTCTGGCCGTTTTAGGCTAAATGTTTTCATAACTTTTAGTTCTGGGATAATGCTTAAAACAATAAAACCTCATTGTCTGTCATTACAAATCAATGAACTAAACATATCAACATTGTTCACTGGTGACTCATGAAAGGATACAGGTCACACGAATCATCCCTCAGCATGAAGCCAGACTAGCCTTGTCCAATCACAGTAGTTTCAGGCTAAACCCCTCCCTCTGAGGCTTTATATCTCAGCTCTTTCTCCAGTTGAAGAATTGACAAAGTCCCTTAGATAAGGGATGAAATGTTCACCTCAAACCTGTGTCCAGATGCCCTGTTGGAAAACCTTTTCTCGAATATGTCCTGGATGACTGAGAATCTCCAAAGACATATCTTAAGATGTATTTTGTAAAACACTCCTGCTGCAGAGCCCCACCTGCTGCATTTACACAGCCCACATCAGTGAGCCTCCTCTGGGTCAAAAGTGCCTCTCCAGCTCTGTGTGATCCCCTTTAGTCTTCATGGCTAGGCTAGGAGGCTTGTCGCTATCAGGCTTTAGCTTTATTCAAACACTGAAGAGAGGGGAGCGCTGGTGACAAGAAACTTCCAGAAGAGTTAAAGGGTTGAAAGGGAGAGGAAGTTTTCAGTCGACTCAAACACATGCTTCATAAATCTCTGGGTGCTGGAGGCCGTCGCGGCGGGGCATAGAGAATCAAAGCTTGCCATGACAATTAGCTGCACATCTGGCCTGGTGATTGAGCGAGTGAGCCAGACAGCTGCTACAGCACTATCAGCGTTTAGCGCCGAAAATCTGGAGAGTCCCGGAACAGTAAGAGTTGTCAGAAGAGACTGTTTGTTAGCGACTGAATCTGATGCTAAAGGAAAAGTGGGGAGCAGTGAGCAGGTCGATTGTGTGACGCCTTGTGCCAGGGGTTAACCGTCTGTACCGCGCAATGTCCTTGACGACAGGAAAGGACATCAATCATAAAACTTTATTTATCAAAAACACACACAGAAGCATTCCCATAGCTCCCTGGAACTCGAATGTCGTTTACACTGTTGACATCCAGCCTCAAATTTGTGCCCTTTGACTGATGTGTGACATCTTCAGGTAAATCCATTTTATTCACCAAATGATACACACAAAGGGCTCACACTTGGAATCTAATTAATGCATGTGTAATGTGTGTATATATATATATATATATATATATAAATATATATATATAAAAAAAAAAAAAAAAAAAAAAAAAAAAAATAAATTAAAATTGAGATAAAAATTTAATATTATATCTAGTAATTATTCTATTACTATTTTCGTGTAATACCTAATTACTCATTATACTGTAGATAGACTATAAATATCATATCTTTATGTATTTTTCACTCCAAATAAACAAATTAATAAAAAATTAAAGTTTAAAGTTCAAAGATACAATCAATGAATCCGATATTTTATCCATTTTAGAGCCGGATTAGATGTTGTACTGAGTTAGCTCATGTTACCAGCTCTAACTACATTTCCCAGAATGCTTTACACAAGGTATTTCCGTGTTTTTGACCAATCACAACCAATCACAACCAGTTTTAATAATGTTCAAGTAGCTTTTTTGTCGAGGCAATGGGCAATGGTGCAAAACTGGCTCAGGGTAAACATGGTTTATGATGTAATGCCTATGCAGACTATGATTCTGTTTTCTCTGTTGAACTGACTAAATTATGCTAAATTAGAAATAAAAGTTTTGTGATGACACTGAGTTGAGAGAGTCATGATCGTGAGAGGCGGGGATCACCCAACCTTCCACTCCCCGACAGCTCTCCATTTCTTAATCATCCCCGGAATGATGAAAAAGCCAAAGAAATGCTAAAGCTGCGAAGGCCGTTGGGTCATTTAGCCGGGTCTTTACGAAATGAGATCCCCCCCTTCTTGCTTCGGAGTCATATTAGAAAGTCTAATGCCTGTCTGGAGAGATAAAAAGAGGTACGGGCGCACTAATCTGCCAGTTATAAGGGCGACGGATCGTGACAGTCCCGGAGGGGGGTGTGGTCACAGACGGTAGCACCTCATTCACAAAACTGTCTCCTACTCACTCATATTAGATTCTATCAGACATTAGACAAGAGACAGATGGCAGACAGTGACTGATACTCATAGAAAACAGTTGTCAGTGTGTCTTTCGGCTCTCAACACATCATTTATCATCATTTATGGTGCAAACTCCCTTATAGACTACAGCATACTTTCCATTTCCATATAAATTTGGTAGCAACTGAATGTTAATAAAAAATAAGAAGCGTGTTGGTGGCTGTATTTGTGCAAAAATAGCTACAAAAATACAATACATGACGTGACTGTGCCAAAGTAAATAGTTGTCCAAATATGAGGTCTGTACCAGATAAGATAGGAGTTTTTATTGATGCCTCAGGGAAAAATTCACTTCTTATACCAGAAAGTGCAAAAAACATCAAAATATTAGAAAGGGAAAATAAATAAAAGTCTATTATGCTCATAAATGCTCAAGATATAAGATAGAGATTACAAAAAAACTCTGTATTATGTATTATAAAAAAAATCAAATCAAAATATGGAATATAGCTGCCATTACTGGTTGCTACTTGTCATTCCAATACATCTTGTACTGGAGCTTCTTGTACTCATTTGACCTATTCTGATACTTACATACGAGTCACTGTAGTCTGTTTACACTGGCTAGCATATCCTTTTGGCTAATCTTGACAAAGAGTTACTCTGATCTGTCTCGGTTTAAGTTTGATTTACAGGAAGTGGAACAATTAGACATACAACCAATCAGAATTCATGGAAATAAACTTTAGACATACAGCCAATAAAAATCACAGCAGCATTTAAAGCCCACCCCATTTGAGATAAAGAGTTATGATTGCTCAGTCATATTGAACTCAGTTGAAATTATGGTCAGTGGGAGAGGTTCCAGACCCACACCACTTTGCAAAGAAACGAAATGAAAGGGTCTGGCAGTGTTGGCTTTGAGTTTCTATTGTGTTTCATATTGTTTATATAGCATTCTTAATGTACCAAACTGCAAATAATTAGGTGGTTCATGTAGTACAAGATACTTGATATAAGAGCTGCACAATCAACATAGTACACAATAGTTTATTATCCCTGAAGGGTGATTCATTCTCTGCATTTAAGCAATCCATCATATTCATACCTGTATTTTGTATTGGAGTGTGTTCTTTTTTAACTTGTCACGTTCGTTCTATAAAAACCTGTATACTCTATTCCATATTACTAAGTGATGTAGGATGTCTTGCATTTTAAAAGTTGGCCGCCCACAACATAACTGTTTTTCTATTAACAGCGCATCGAGGACACATCCCTAAAAAGAAGCAGGTGCAAATTCTAAATGCTTCATTACGCTATCCTCCAGGTGCCATCTCATACTTTCCTGCCAATAAATGTACACTGTCACGACGCTCTTTACTGCTTCTTTTATTCCACCCTGATATTAGCTGAATGTGCCAGGGACTTTTCCACTCCCTATTGGCTTGTGAAGAGGCCAGTTCCCCGATCAAACACATAGCCAGCTTTAATCACACTGTAAACTTCCTACAGCAAGTTTATTCTGTCTCTCTGCAGCTATAAGCCATAATAGAAGTCCTGGTGCTGTAATGCTGCTCTTATTACAGGGAAGTATGATTATCTCTGGACTCCAGGCTCTTGGGCATTTGTTCACGACGGACATTTGAGGAGCAGAAAGAGAGGGAGTGAAATGTCAAGAGAGTTGACTTTAAATCTGATGGAAATCGTGTAATGTCAGCGGCGTGGTGTTTGGAATGGCCGGATAAGCTCTCGAATGCAGCGTCGCGTCCTTTTCTCCTCACTTCTCAACACCTGAATGTGTTCTCCGGCAAATCTAAGGCAGCTAGGATGTCAAAGTGAGGGCATTAGCTTGATTTATAATGGAGTGCTTCAGTATGTTGCGTGTTATCCGGAGAAGAAGCCCTCCACACACACACACACAGAGGCCAGATCAGTGTCTTGTGCGAGCGACTGTCGTTGACCTTCATGTCACGCTGCAGAGTAACACAACATGACCTGCCCTGGCCTCCAGCGAGCCTTGTCCTCCTGCTGCCTCAACCCGGCGATGTCTCCCCGCCCGGGTTAGCGTCAGCCAGAGCCAGCGTGTCATGGAAGCATTCGCGGCGTATCAAAGTCACCGTGACACAACCCGCCCCGAGTCACTTACACCGACTTCACTGCCGCCGCAAATCTTCTGCTTTTCTCAGCAGTAGTTCTTTATCCTCTCGTCGTTTACCTGAGCTTCGTTCACGAGGTTAGTTCGACTCGTCGGCGGAGCGTGTTTCTTATACTTCACACTGGTTAGTTTTTGATACATTTGAGAACTCGATACCCAACTGATACCATTGTAAAGGGAGTCTGTGGCAGAGTTTTGGGCAGAAGAACAAGAGTGAGTTTGTTGTGAAAGGCAGAAAAAAGAAGAAAAACATTCATGAGGAAAAGGGGAGCAAAGTGAAACGCTGATAAATATTGGCAATGCGTTCACAAGATGTTTAAAGAGGCAAAGTTAACTGCAGGATTGCATTGGTCTGACAATTAAGTCAGAGCAAGAAATTTAAGGTGAGCTCTAAACTTCGATTTGGTTTAATTTGAGGGAAAATTGGTCTGTTTTAAACTTTTGTAATGAAAGAAAAACAAGGAATGAAGCTAGAACTGTGTCACATTCTTGAAGGAAGGTCTATAATCTACTACTGGAGATGTGTGGAAGGTTGAGACTATGATGGAAAGATTCATATCAAGTCATTAATCAAATGTAGAGATCTTCAAAATTCACCATGTGTCATTTTGGCAAAACATTTTGTAAATGTTTGTGTGGCAATAGTTTATGTTTAACATTAGTTTACAGTAGGTACAGCTGCTGTAATTTCACAAACATGACTCGTACAATCAATCGGATGCTTCATCTTGTACTACATTAGGTTTAAGTTGTGGGCTGTTGTAGAGAGAAAAAGGCTTTACCCTCAAAATGTCCTCGCAATTGCCATACACCTTTTGTCCTCTGGGGTCAAAAATGACTGATATTTAAACCTTATTGTATAAATCGTAAGTCAATTCAGTGTTTCATCTTTAGTCTTATTTGAGTTCAATCCATTACCACAAAAGTTTCCCTTTGTTTTAGAATTTGGGGCCAAAAGAATCTTGTAAATAAAAGTATACCCTGTTGCTGTGAAAACAAATATATTATTTGGGGTCAAAAATCACCCCAAGGACAATACGAGGGTTTAGTGACACTGGTAATGTTTTTGTATCCATCGCTCGCTGTTCGAGTCATTATAGAGATGCATAAGAAGAGACGGAGCTGGTCTCTTTGAACAGTTGAAGTTGTTTGAACACTGTCAGTGAAATCCTGAAGTAGATCCAAACCACTGACTGTGTGTTCACTGTTAAAGATTGTGAGTGACGTGTCAGAGCTGCATCTGCTGAACATAGATTTGCGATGAAGGAGATCAGCCCACTTAACCTCATTATGCGATACTCAATCTGTTTTTTTCAAACGCCAAGATCAGATCAGTGCATTTCTCAATACAGTAAACACATTTCCTTTCCATTATTTTCTCTGTAATGACTGCTGCCTTTCATCCCTCCTTTCAGCCTCCTCATCTGCCCTTTCTTTCCCATTTTTAATTACCTTCCTCTAAAAATGGCCGCCTTAATACATGTAGAAAAACCCTGTGCCTTTCCATGTATTTGTTCCAGTTAGACAGGGTTTAGCCAACTCTGTAATTGGCCCGCGGCTAATCTCTGTCATTCTTTTTAGCCACTTTCATTCAAAGCCAAAATGACTTCTTCATCGGCCTGTGGCACAAATTGGTTTAAGGGCTGCATTTGGGTTTGTTGTGTGAGGGAAAAAGTATGCCATTGCAATTGTTTGGAATGTTATTTTATGCTGAATTGAATGAGGTACTAATAGAGTCAGAAGTTTTGTTTTTCGAAGAAGACAATTTGAAGGTAGCTTTGTAGCTCCCATGTTGTCACATCATCAATTGAAGAGACACGGTGGCCACAGTTGCTCTGATTTTATTTCAACATAGTAAATAAATCGCAGTTTAGTTGTATAAACTCTATTTAGTAAAGTCGATTGTTGTGAAATTAGGCACAGTTTCATAAGTCTGGGTATGTAATAGAAGCCATATTAAAATCAATGAAATATTTACTTGAGAAATGATTAATGTGAGCATCTAGGAGGTGGAAATGACTGTTTATACAAGCTAGCATTAGTGATTTTACATTATAGTGACTATATACATCTGTGTTGACTGGTTTATAGATACCTGCTGAAACTATTTAAAGTATAGTAAGTCAATGGGAAGAAAAAGAGTGATATAGTTAAAAAAGAGAATAAACTGTTTAACGTGACCACTAGAGGACAGTGTTCCCTCTTTCTAGTCTAATTACCTATCTTTTTTACTGTTTAATTGCCCACTGAGGGAACTGTTGTTGCACTATTGGGCTATATATAAATAAAACTGAATTGTGTGGTAAAAAAAACAAAAACAAAAACAAAAAAAAAACACTAGTAGCTGCATTATTTAGAGCAGATATTGCAGCTTATTGGTGCCATGTTCTCAGTAGTAGACTCTAAACTGAATATGAGCGCTACACAAGGATGTAATGCCTTACAAACCCTGTAATGGTCCAGTCTTTAGCAGATAATGTCAGTGAGCAGATCCCTTACAGTCACAGCAGCCTTTCTGTATCTCCTGTTTCTTGAGTTAAAAGGTACATATCATTCAGAGACATACAGTATATTGCTGAATTAAAATGTGATGTAGAATTAAAAGTTTATTTCAAACATGTGCAAGAGAAGAAGGACAAAAAATGCCTGAAAAGCAAATAGAAAAGTGCGACTGCGGTTGAAAGAGAAAACTAAATCTAGGTTTAAATCTTGATGCAATTAAAACATTACTTTATTATTTATGATTTAAACCGGTTAATTAGTTATAAACAGTGGTTGTAACCCGAGAACATGCATCAAGTATTTCGTCTTACTTCAAATTCAGGAAAGAGCTGTGAGATGTCAGTAAACGGACATTTTATCTCTTGCTGTTGACCCAGACCCAACACAAGAAGTCAGTTGTCCATCAGTCCTTCCCGTGTCTATTCTGTGTAATGGACTCCAGGAGCTTTGTAACCGATCAATACGCCAGCTTTACCGTGCATTGCGAGAGGCGTCTTCAATATTCCGAGAGTCTCCCGCAGTCATCGGGGCCAAGAGGCTTCAGCTCCGCCTCGGGAACATTTGTGATTGCGTGTGCGGCGCCAGTCGACAGCCAGCCCGAGCCGTATAGATCACCGCGCCGCTACCTGCAGAAAGCCAGATTAATCGTGATGGGGAGATGAGATGCCACAAAGAATTCATTATTCCTCCTCTTAAATAAATGAGCCCGGGGCTGCCACTTCAGCGCTGCCACCTCAGATAGAACACACGCTCTAATAAGAAGTGTCTGAGGACTGCACACGAGCCGGCCGCATACGGAACCTGCATTTATCTTCGGTTTGAGCGAACTCAAAAGAATATAAAAGAGGGGTATGAATCGGGTGTGTCCTATAAGAGAGCTGTATGTTTGAGAAGTCGGACGATCCTTTTATTGCTTCTGAGAACGCTTACGGGGCACATCCCAGCGCCGCTCTGCCTGGAAATGCTGCTTATGGACTTCTCATTGAGTTTGCTCAAACGCTCACTCTATGGATTAAGCAATCATCGTCTGAGGTAGAACTGTCCGTGTGAATCTAAGCTGCCGTATTTTTTTTCACTAAACACACAATGATACGCCTCTGGAAATAGCTGATTTGTGGGTTATTCAGTGGCATTTGTGGCGCACGGTGTGATGCATGACGTGTCCAACAGCTCCAATGTCCAGAATATAATAGAGGCCGATGATACAATGGGGAAGTTTGGAGTTGGATGTGAAATGAATAGTCCCAAGCAAATAGGAATTCACTGCTCGGTCTTATTCAAGCTAATTGTAGGTAGAATTATAAACACCTCATCTCTATTTTTAGGGGATTTGTCCAATGGAACAAATTGCTACATTACCGACTGAATTATTACAACTCTTTCTTTAAAAGTTAGTGCCATTGTATGTTTAGGTGTTGTGTAAATGTTTTTTGTTCAGGTCGTACCCCACCTCAGGCCTAAAGCAGCTTATGGCTTTTGATGTATTCTTAGCTTTCCATTAGGAATTGACTGAATTTGAGTGATTGACTCTTCTTCTGATTCACTGTGTTTGGATATAAAACCAATTCATCCAGTGATTACCAAAACCCTCATTTAATAAGACCAAACGATTCATGGCCCAATCTCTATCGTAATGTTTATTTTAGCATCATTTTTAGGAGGCTTTTAGTGGTATTTTTTAGCTCAGTGTTCTTTCTTGTGCATTCTGCATTTCAATGGCATTTCCATCATTATTATCTTGTTCTCTTTTTTGAGTTATTCCTGGCCCTTGCCAATTTACAAAAGCAGCTATTTTTTATGAAGTACGCAAGGACTTTCACTAATTTAATATTTTTCTGCAGATTTTTTTTGTCATGTCACACTTTTGGGTCCCAACCAAATGTTTTGAGAACCACAGATGAATAAAATATAACTGATCATATACAGTATTATTACCTCCTTTTTTTTACAACCTACACCACAAAGCTAACATCTTAAAGTTATTGTTGTCACTTCTGCACAAACCAGTGTTAATACTCGAGCCTGTTGACAGAGCCCCGCAGCCACTCTTTTAGAATGCATGCATCGTATATGGAATTAGCCCTATCTGAATCACATGAGAGCACATGTTGCTTTATTGTCTATGTATTTTTAACCCACTCAGTCAGCTCCCATCCCATTGTCCCGCTCAACCTTTATCTGCATGCTCCAAATGTGTCAGGCTCCATTCTGCTGATTGTGAGGCCGCGTCGTCCTCCAGAACCGTCTCAACACGGAGCGCTCTTCTCACCCCCCGCTACCCCACCCCACCCCTCCTGCCCCGCTCCGACTGGCTCTCATTTCCTCATCATGCTGCTTGGCTCGGTGTCGCCTGCCTCGCTTTTGTCCTGCCTGGACACACTCGCTGCCAAAATGGAAGCATCTGGCTCTGCCCGGGCTCTACACCGTTACATTTACCGGGGCTGGTAATTGGGCCGTGGCCAGCAGCCGACTGTGGGCTCACGCTAGGAACACACACAAGAACTTATCTCCGTTATTTAAACAGTTGACTCTCGAGTCGTAGTAGTGAGATTTTTGCTACTTCACTGTGTGGAAAAATAGAAAAGTTGCCTTTGTCTGATATTAAACTAAACTTGTGAGCATTTTTGTACCAAAATCCTTGGAAACAAGTCTGAATTTAAAAAGTTAGAGGGATGTAACACTGCCCACATTAGTCACAAGCCACTTTAGTAATATAGGAGCTAAAGTTAAAGCTATATTCTAAGTTAGGCATGGTCATGACACAAGAGCGAGACAGAAAATTAACTCGAAACCAGTTAAAGATGCATCGTGTACATTTTTAGGTGTACAGTTGAATTAAATGGAGCGCACTAGTCAAAACTTTCAATAGTGAGGACAAACTGAGCACAACTAAAGGAGAAGCCCACTCACTGAGCTCATGATCTTGCAAAAATCTCATAAATAACTAGAATTTGCTTGCATGTTGTTAATGTTACGTCATCATCCCAACTATTTGCAGTGGGTTTGATTATGGATAACAGCATGTCCCTGCAGGGCTACCATAGGTGTTGGAATTGAAATCATCCATTTTGCCAAAAGATGGTGCCACAAATAACACAAAGCACCTTTAATTCCAGATTATGCAATATTTGACAGTGATTAGGCTAATTTAACGTAATAACAGCGACAATAAAACTAAGAGCTAAAGATTACAGTTTGAAACGTCTCCGTTTTGACAGCGGCATTTCCAAATTTAAATGGAAGTGTGTGTTTTATGCCAGTATACTGTGGATGCCAAGTGAGACAAAAAGAGATTGGTCTGGACTAAACTGAGCCAAGATCTGGAAGGATGAGGGAAGGAAAAGGGAAAAGACAGATGTCAATGCGGGTTAAAAATGCAACAGAGCTAAACGGCACGTTGAAAAAGCTGCCATGTCAAATAGGCCTTAAAATAAACTTGAAATATTGATTTTAATGGCAGTTAAGGGGAGTTGGCAAGTGGCGTGACCCAAATGTAAGCCCCCATCTTCCGGCCTCGGCGTGTGCAGTAGAAGCCTCTCTCTCGGTGTCCTTCACGAGCCCGGTGGGCCACATGATGAGGCTGGCAATATCACTCTGACACGCTCAATCTAAAAGCAGGCCTCCCACAGGAGAACGGGGAAAAGAATGGGGCTGGAGACGGCGGCGATGAAGCTAAAACGAGAGGCGCAAAGAGGGACAAAGTTGTGGAGGGTTATAGAACAAAACGCCCGGGGCAGAGAGAGATGTTATTAAAAAGTAAATCAGATAGAGCGGAAGAGTGACAGGCCTGACTCAGTCTTGAGGCAAATGAGGACAGGGACATTAGGATTCCCCTCAAATGAATCCACTGATTTACATTGCAATTGCAGTTTTAAATGCCATTGTCCTTACTCTTTACTCTTGGGACTTCTACACTTTTTAAAACTGGAATAAATCACTCTCCCTGACACTCGGTTTACAGTCGTCATAACAGCAGGTGCATATTTTATTTTATTTATTTATTTATTTATTTATTTATTTATTTATTTATTTATTATTTTATTTTATTTATTTATTTTTTATTTATTTTTTTTTTATTTATCATAATTTTTGCCATAAAACACAATAATAAAAACTAAATAAAACTGTACTATAACAAATGGAAAAGAAACAGGGAGAAGATCAGTCTTACATAACCTGTCCCTTTTCGCAGAGTCGCAGAAATACTCTTCAAATTAGACTCCAGAGAGTTCCTCACCTTCACTCCATAAAAAGAAAGCCACATCTGTTTCACAATGTTTTAAAACACTACTGCCCTACATGCAGCATTTACTGATCGAAGCGGTGGCAACTGTCACTCCATTGGCCCTTGGACCTGTTTGTATTTGGAACTAAACCCGACAAAATAGCGCCTAGGATCATTCGGGCAGTAAAACCTTTCTTTTTTTGTATCCAGTGAGTTATAGGTTGTGGGCAGTCAAGTAAAAATGCTCTCAAGTTGTTTTATTCTTGTTCCAATTGAAGCGTTTGCTTTTTGTTTAAGGATTGCTTTGTCAGGACATAAAAAGTGCACTGCGGTATAGAATTTACCTGAAATAAATGCGTTAAATTTTCAGGTTGGAGTAGGTTTAAAAGATTTTAGGGTCATTTTAAGTCAGGATCTACAGTGACAGCCAGGTTTCTAACATGCTAACGTGTATAAACGAACATCGAAGTTAACAATAGCTGAAAATTTTGCCCCAACAAATTCAGACAATAAAGACTGGGATGTAAAATGTGGTGGTTCATCCAGACTTTGATGGCACATATACAGTAATAAATGGATAAAAAGCAAGGGACAGAGAACTGACCCTTGAGGAACTCCAAAAGTGATGGTCATATACTCAGTTAAACATCCACAAATAAAGACCGTATTAAATGTGGTGCTAGAGTCAAGAATGAAAGAATGGACACTTTTTTTGGTCAGTGCTTATTTGATAGTGTTCTGTACTATTAGGAACTGATATAAAAGGCTTGTGTATGATCAAAGCATGCAAACATGAGAAGTGTAACCCCAAATGCACCAGTCAAAGGTTGCCTCAGGACTAATGCCACTTCCTTCTGTCTCGCCAGCCTCCCGGCAGCTCTATTGCAAAACGCAGCCACTATTAATATTCTTTATTACGGCACATTGACATTTCCGTGATGTCTTTTTAATTACGTTGATTGATCGTTTTGGATGGAGATGAATCCAGAACGGCGGGTCAGAAAAAGGAGGGAGTCAACGACAACGACTCTTCACTCAGTTATGAATCCTAACCTTTCCTGCTCGCAGCTCGAATGTAAATGGGGCCCCGAGGGTGGTCTTCTCCCATTTATCAGTGCCGTTTAGATTCCATATGAAAACCGATGAGTTTTTCCAAAGGACACTGCAGTTATTTTTTAGCAAATGCAATCAGTTGTTTATGTTTACTTGTTTACATCAAGTTTTTTTTGCATCATTCCCATTTGCCTCTCAGATTAGAACAACAAGTGTCCCATAGTGCTTTACAGTACTTTTTTTTTTTTTTTAACCTCACTTGGCCATGGGATAGTCCCCTAAGAATGTTGTTTCATATAAAATGAATTACCATTGACTCCTTTTGACATTATATGGAGTCTAAAAAATTAAAAATTATTCTTGCTATAAAAGCAATTCAAATGTTTTTTTAACATATATCATATTTCTTTTCTTTTTTTGCTCAACACAAGACAACAACAGCAGCAACATTGTGCTTTGCTCTCAGTAAAAAGCAAAAAAAGCAGTTTAAGTCAGATGCAATGTTACTTTTAGCCCTCTCTGCCCTTTATAGACAAGGGCTTGCATCAATTAACTGCCACATAAAGCCTTGTTGAGACATGTGTTCCGGTAAATCACAGCACACACATAACTCAACCCTGAACACTAGAATACTGGTGCTATGTACAGTTCTGTCAATTTCTTTCCACTTCACTTAACCACTGCATTACAGCCACAATATTATTGATTATCTTTCTCTGGTGATTATCTCTAGCTTCTGCAGAAACATCGCAGCCATTTCCTACTCTTATTGGACGCTACCATACTGTGCCAGGATAGACAGATGTGCCAAGTGTGATTCAAAACAAACATGGCACAAGTGGCAACTCTCATACAGTGACTTCAGTGATATTTTTGTCCACTTTCATGTTTAACACAACTGATTATTGTGCTCCTGGTCTATTAGACTTCACTAAAGCTGCAGAAGCACACTGTATCCTTCACAAAAGTTTCCCTTTAAACCTCTGAATGTGCATCACATGTTTTTTAGCTTTTTTTTTTGTCCTTCTGTTATTGAAAATGTTGTAAATACATAATATCTGTATGCTTCTTCACCATTTAGCAGCATTCATTTTTGAGGTTATCGTCTCTCCCTTTCAATGAATTGTTTGCCGCGTAACAGAGATATCACTGATTGTGTTTCTCTGATATAAGTGAACATTATATACAGAATATTCATAGCAGGGATACTCAAGTGCATCTAAACACATTCATTGACTCAACTGAAAACTCAAAAGATAAGAATTCATGTCGTAGCATGATTGGCGCTCTCCATTTTCACTCTGTAATAACTTTCAGAAACTTTTGGAAACTACTGCAGTATTGTAGGCTTTCGGCTCAAAACTAGTTTGTGTGCGTCTCTCTCTCTGAGGTTATACGGGGTTTAATGAGACACTGATTGCATTTGCACTGTTTCCATACTGCAGGCTGTAAATAATGAGTGGTTATTGGCGACAGCTGTGCTAGCTCCTTCTAGGGCCTGAATTTAGCGGCAGCAGGACCGCGTCATGTCACTCCAACACCACAACACAGTTTCCAGCAGAATATAATCACCATTTATACCAATATTAAAATTATAAATGTCGAATATTGATGTCAGAGCGCTGTGGGTAATTAGATTAGTCAGATAAAATGACATGCAGATTCATCTGAGGTAGCACTGCATGTATTACACAGAATTTTTTTTCACAGTTATCAATTTGTCTCACTGTTTTCATTTTAGCAGCCTACCTTCAAAGTGTTTGTTCCAGCCTTGGCATAATTGCATCTGATTTTGTGATTGCAGCAGTTTACAACATGAGGCCTAATACAAATAGGAAAGGATGGTTGCTCTGGTTGTTTAATTTGTGTTATTGCAATGTCTTTTATTGCCCCTCAGTTTGCTTCGATATTGAATTATCAGCGTTTCTGGAGCCCCTCTGCCTCCTCTCTTCTGCCATCATCGCTCGATGTGAAGCAATACGAGGCTCCTCTGTGGAGAGCCATTTATTTGATTGGGATAAGATAATCAAATGTGAAGAGGCCTCGCACCTTGGTGAGCTTGGCGTCGTGCCGGTTGTGTTCCCAGTTTCTTTTTCTGTTTCTGCATGTGTACGCTCAGATAGTAGAAGACAACCGTGCATGTGAAAAGTGAATTGTAACGGCTGCCACTTTGGTTGAAGACGTTTTGCTTGTTTTTATGGCAGAGGTAGACACAATGCATACGACAAGTTAACACAACCTTCTTCATCCAGGCCTGAGTTTACCAAAGAAAGCTACAAAATGGCTATGTTAGTCATTAAAGACAGTAAACCTTTATTTGAGAGTCAAAGACTGCTTCACAAAACTGGAGCTGGAGTTTGGTAATGTTTGTCTGGTTCACTAAACTTTAGTGCATTTTTAGATTTGAGGTTTGAAGATAAATTAACAAGCGTTAGTCTGAAAAAAAAGATCTCTAAATGTAAAAAATATCCATAAGTTCAAGTTCATCAAAAAAGGAATGTAATTGAGAAAAGTTAGACATTTTTGAGTTTAATTCAATTTTGAGTCAGTCTGGGTTTTTTTTTTTTTTTTTACCATTTCTCTCTTTATTTCATTTTCCCTAAAGTAAACATGGAAATGTTGCCAAAGAACAACAGTTGAACCAGTTTTCTTCTTGTGAACAAAAAATATCAAGACCTTGGTCATTTCCACATTAACAATACTGCCGCTCTTTTAAAGAAAAAAGGTTCATGGGCTATAAAAATGGATGTTTTCATTATAAGATGAGCTTACACTCCTGAACTTGAGAGACATTGGGTTTTCTAAATGTAACTGTTGTAAATTGACAAGGAAATTCAAATGTTATGAGGTCTTACTGTTGTGGAGGGTGTTCATCCAAACAGCGGCCTACTTTAGTCAAAGTAAAGCCTTAGGATGCAGAACCATTCGACTGAAATTGCCTCTCCTACTATTTTCTTGTCAAGTTTATACTTTTAACCTGAAGTAACCCTGAACTCACACACAGCAGATGAATCAAAGCCTTCTCCCAGCTCCCTAAATCATGCCTCTCTTTTTGATATAGCCTCTAACTATAACTCAGTAGGTGTTTTGGCTATAAATGACTGCTGCAGTATTCAGTTCCAACCTCTGGTGTAATTCACGCCCCCTCCTCAGACAAATTGTTCCAGCTTTTAATTTAGTGTTTTGTTGAGCTGGGTCTCCCACCAGTCGGAGCTGCTACTGTCTTCCCCTGCCAGTCCTGCTCACTGAGGCGTCGGGCCACGCTCTTCCTTACTCATCGGCACTGTTTAATTTAGCTTTAATTAATACAGCAAAGCACCGAGTCACTCAGAGGACAGTGTTCGGAAAAGAAGTGTCGACTGTAACTTTTCAACTCGTACAAAGTATTTAGGAGTCAGCTGTAAAGAGACGACTGTAGAGAGAGTTTTTTTTGTCATTTCGTCACTTCACAAAACTTTTAAAGACAGCTGTGGAGTGTGTTTTTGTTTGAGAACGTAATCCGCTTGAAAAACTTAAAATGATGCCGGGGTTACAGCATGATATGTCACTGTGGGTTTTTTATAGGCTGCCCATAGGTTAACTAAGTGGTAGAAGGTGAAATCATGGCAAGCATTTGATCTTAATGGCCCTGGGCTTGATTCTGGTCGATTTTCAGACGTTTTGGCAAGTAATATACTGTTCTAGTGTTACCAGTCTGTCAAACCAGACACACACAAAATTGAGTTCTTATCTCTTTATTTCTCTTTTTGCTGCACTTTTTCAGTCCAGTCATTTTCAGTTTTGTCTGGAGGGCACAGTTTGTTGTAGATCCCTTTTTCTTGGAAAAATAAAACTCAAGGCTCCCTTCTGCTCTTGGCTTCACCTCTCTCCAGTGAAGTCTCCACACCTCCCAGTTTAGGGACCCCTGCCTTACCCCAAGCTCTTTTTGCACTTTTATACAAACCACAAACGTATTGACTTTTTTATTTCCCTATTGTAAGTAACTCTCTATTTTAAGCACATGGGGGTTGGACTGTGGCCTGCTACACACACACGGCTAATTGTATAGTGTGACATGCAGCATACTCCAACAAATCCTTGACACACAATGGCACTGATTGTACTTACTTATACTGTTAGAAAGTACCGTATTTTTCGGGCTATAAAGCGCACCGGATTATAAAGTCGATTATTATCAATGAACATGTCTATTTTCATACATAAGGCGCACCGGATTATAAGTGAAACAAAACGTGTGTCAGATAAATCGAACTTTACTCAACTTTTTCACAGTAACTCCCAACAGTGACAGTTGTAACACATGAAATACAAAACAATACACTCACTTTTTCAGTTCATTCCTCTTCCACAAATCCATCAAATTCTTCATCTAAGCATCGTAAGCATGTCTCTTAACAGGTGCCATTTTGGGGTCCTTCTACACACACCTTAATATTACCGGTATGTTGAAGTACAGTACGTATCACTCCGCGAGGCTCCTGACCACGGTAGCCGCAATGCTCCGCTAATCCTTCCAGCGGTGCGGCTCTGTAGCTTACCAAAGTCGTGCTAAAACATTTGGACAGATTTTTGAGTGCCGTGTACCACATAAAATCGGTTCGGGGTCAGTAAGCACAACCAGAATTAATACATAAGGATTATAAGGCGCACTGTTGATTTTTGATTTTAAGTGCGCCTTATAGCCCGAAAAATACGGTATATGACAGACCCTTTTTTCTTAAATACCGGACTAACCTTTTAAGGGTCACATTCTGAAGTGCTGAACATGAACAGACAGCTGTGGCACAAAATGAACTCAAGAGTAACAGCACAGATGAGGAAATGGTGCGTTCATTGTTCGAGCGACGCCTGAAAAACGCCATTAGCGGCCATACGTACAGCGAGACACAGGAAGATATCCATCTTTCATGAGTGTTTCCCACTTCATCCACGAGGCCTGGTTCAGTTCAGCGCTCTCGACCGTGCACCATCTCCACGAATCCATTTGTGTTCAGCTTGTTCTTCTGTGTGGGCCCGGTCTTACATCACCAAGACTTGTTCCTCGCTCCGTTCTTGAGTCACCTGCTCCGGTTGTGCCCACGCTGCTCGACAAACCACGGTGGGCTGAGCTGTCCGTTCCTGTAGCAGAAAACTACAGTCTGCCTCTCTTCCTTGGACGGGATACACACTCATTTGTCACTATCTGTTGTAGGCCGGCTCTTGTCCCTGCTCTTTCTTGTAGCAGCCATGTTTCACACCTCGCAGTCACTTGTCAGGACTATTATCTCTCCTTTCTATATGTATATAACTTTGTTTTGTCATTTGCTTTGGCTTAAATTCAGCCAGTGAGGGGTTCACAACTGTTTCCCTTCTTTTAAGTGAATTCTGTGAAAAAGAGGGCAATTGTTAAAGAGTAAACACAGTTCTTAAGAAACGTGTATCACTTAACACACTGAACACAGCTCAAATCAATTCATTCTCAGAGTAAAGTCTTTGTTTGAAGGGAAGTGACACATTCCTCGCAATTTACCCATTTCACTAGTCCTGGATACAGTTTCAGTTGTTGAAAGAAAATTAACAAAATCTCAAACTTTTCAATTACTTCAATAAATACAGAGAAACTCAAGAAAGTTTTCTATTAATCTGCTCAGGTTAGAGTTTACTCTTGGTCCTGCTTCTGATTGTATAAACCAGAGCATGCACAGATTTTCATTAAAAGTTCGTTTCTTCTTCATTTTGATCTCAGTCATGCCTCATAGTTGATGTTTTCAGCTTTTTGTGTCAGTTTTAAAGGCGGTGTTGCAACTAGAACTTGCCCATAGGAGTCAAAGAATTGTTGTGTTGATGTAGTTACAAAATAGTCAGTTTGATGGATGGGTTTAAGCCATTTGTTTAGTTCAGAGAATCGGATTTAGAGTTTCATCAATTGCGAAAAACTCAAAGCTCTTTCAAAGATGATGATGAAAACACATGATATGCATTTTGGACAATTTGTGTAGACGTGATGTTGCTTCTGTACGCTGTACTTAGATGAGAAACACATATTCAGTTGCCCAGAAATAAGTCCACTTTCATTTTTTTGTTTTTGAGCCATACATAATCATAATTTGCCCCCTCAGGCTTCAACAATTACAAAACAACTTGACATTTTGTCGGCTTAGACACTGAAACTAGCTTTGGAAACAGAAATGAGCTTTCTACAAATGTGCAAAGGGATTTTGATGTACCGTTAAACTGATGTGACTGCACTTTTTAATGTACTTGTTGGCATCTGTGACGACCCGTGTTCTTGTTGTCTCCGTTTGTCCATCGACAAGTTCCCAGCCTGCCTTTTCTTCTCCCTCCTCCTGCCTTTTCTGTTGGTTGTTTGAGGACAGCCAGGGAGAGAAAGAAAACATCCTAATCTAGGGCACGCGCTGCATTCCATTAGCTAGGCCTGCCAAGCCTTATCCATTGATCTGCCCGGATTTGGGAGACTTTCTAACTTTATATTTTGAGGAGTTGTGTGGAGTGGGACTCGCGCCTCACTGATCTGACAGATAAAAACAAAGATGAAAGAGCCACGTTTAGGCACAGGCCCGGGACAATAAGCAGAGACCAGCGGAGGGGGGTTTAGCTGCAGATCGAGGCGTAGATTTGGACGAATGGTGTCCTCGAGTATCGTCAAGGTCAGAAGGTTCAGTGTTAGATTGGGAAGAGCAGCCGAAAAACACGTTAACACTTAGAAATGCTCTCTGCTGAATAAAATAATGAGCTCAGCGTGAGGCGTTTTTGCATCTTCCGCATCTCAGGCCTTTGCAGTAAATAAAAGATCAGACTGTCAAAATGTCCTCCGCACCCTACCAGGCTGGGTTCGACACTCACTTCCAAAAAAGCACAAGCGCTGACAGCAATGAGCTTGGCCTCACGTGGCACCGTTCGAAAGTAACTGATGGAAAGTTTGGGGAAAGCAGTTGAAAACAGGTGAATGTGCAAACCCTGGAATAATCTAGTAACGTTTTTCAGTCATTTTAATCCTATTGGTGGCTTTTCACATTGTTCAGATGTCACACAGTGCAACTTGAATTGGCTACAATCATCTGTCACACTGTGCTATTACAAATGCAAGGTGTGGTGTGATAGGTTCAGCAACGGTCACAATCATGGTGAGTGTCATTCCTGTGCTTAGAAAAGAGAGGGAAAAAAAGAGGAATTGCAGCTGCATACATTATAAATGATATATATGTATGTATTAGTCACTGCTATCAAGCTAACCGCTACAAAAGGACATGTTCCTGCTCTTATTTAACTCTGATTGCGGCAGGATTCTATGCAATTGTTCCAAATTTATGACACAGTCAGACAATTGTTTAATCATACGACTGTGAGATAGGTCGAGATTTATACTGTCTCGCTTTAAAGCCATGAAGTGTGATTGTACCACATCTAATTAGTTGTTCGCCAGCTAGTGCAAAAATAGCTCTGTGTGACGTGGGCCTAAGAAATAGCTGTTCAGCAATGTGTTCTTTGAGGAACATTGTACCAGAATTGATGCAGATAAATGCGGGTTTAATAGAATCGAGACAGAAATAGCTCTATCAGGAATGGAACCTGAACTATTTTGTTTTGTGAATTAATCTGATATGTTTTTCCCTGACCAACCCATGCCACAGAGCACAGCCTCCATTGAGCTAAAAACAATGAACCAGCCATTTATTGAAGTTTTTTTTTTTTTTTTTTTTTCAAATCGTATTGGTACAGCTGCTGCTTAATTCTGATTGGTTGTATGTTTGTCCAGTTGCATTCAGAGTCCATCTGCAAATCAAACTTGAATCGAGAGGGACTCTTTGGATAGAATAGAAAAAGAATGGCTTGCCAGGCTTGTGACATGATAACAAGTTACCCAAAATAGCCCTCTTCATAAGTATAGGTCTTGCAAGATGAGATAATTATTTTTTACTTATTTTAGTGTGCCAATTTTTCTGGGAACTAGCTCACTTAAAAGATGTTATCTTTGGTCATTGCTGCTCTCTTTGCTGCCTCTCATTTCCATCATCCTTCCATCTCTTCTGTCTGCCTCCCGAGCAGAAAAAAGCTGACCTGAAACGCATATTTACCCAAACACTTCCTTAATTAAAAGTGCGGCTGCTCCGCTGTGGGGCTCGGGCGGCCGATCCCGTCCCCTCAGCCCTCCCTGACAGCCATTCAGAGCAGGAAATCTGTGGACTGCATCGGCCTGCTAGCGGCTAATCTCTGCCTCTCACACCCTGTTTCTGAATTAACTGTCCTCATTATCGCATCCTCCCAGAAACTCTCACTTCTCCGTCACCCCTCCCTCTTACGCTTCTCCTCGCCCTCCCCTCCCTGTTCTCGCTTCCCTCCTTCTTTCCGGCTCCCCCTTAAAACTAGGGCGACGAGAGAGGAAGCTCTTTTCCGTTCCCCCCCCCTCGCCTAAAGTTGAGAAATTCTAAATAGCATCATGAGTGGCCACAGGCGAGAAAAACGCATTTTGGTGTCAGCCAAATGATAATTGCATTTCAGCAGCAGCGGTGGTAGAGAAGGAGGAGGAGGAGGGAGGGTGGTGGTGGTGGGGGGTTCATTACATAAGCAAAACATCACCGTGACTGGGGCCAGGGCTGTGACTGAGGTGTTTGAAAATGCAGCCAAGAGAACATGGATGCATCACCGAACGCAACATGAAGTCGGGCATGTTTTATTAACCCTCTCATCTGCTAATGATGTCACACACCTGCAGCCTGCGTACCGCCGGCGGCCATGTTGTGTATTTAACTAAAAGATGGGGTGTTTGCCCATGCATATTTATTTTACATTTACATTTTATAGTCGCTCTCCAGCCTGCGGTTGTAAAAAGGGAGATGTGTTTAGTTAGTGCCAATATTCTCCATTTAAAATCAGGTGTGTGCAACCAGTTGAAACCTGAGAAGCTAGAGTGTGCTCATTCTGGTAATCTGTACTGTGTCCAAGCTTGAAAAGTTTGACTAACGCGAGGTGCTCACAGCTGTTTTCAAGGTTGTCACACTTGCTGGGGTTTGGCACGGTTAAGAGGTAAGCTGTGGTTCATACATGATTAAAAGAAAATCTATGTAGCATTTGCATGGCATAAAATTGATGCAACCATTTAATTATTCACATTTTTTTTGTCTAGAAAAGTGCACCATATTGCAGATTCAAGGTATAAGCATTTTTTTTTCCCACAGTCTGTAGGCTGTTCATAAAAACAAAAGTGACAGCTAAAGGTTTGAGTCATTTGCATGTTTCTCTCTGTGTTGTACTACTGCAGTAAACAGACACCACTCTTCCAAAAACTCTGCTATCCAGCTGTTAAGAACTCTAGTAGGTTTGACCTGTCGAGGCACTGTATAAGCACCATTACTGCAAATGCTACAGTCATTACTAATAAGAAGTAACGGCCAAAAACGGAAAGGAGTTGATAAATTATGTAGTCTCAGTGTGTATTTTTGCATGTAATACTAACAATATATTATCCAACACAAGTCATTTGCAATAATTGCTCTAGTCGTCATGTTTAGCCAGCAGCCAGTAGCTGTCTTGGACCGTCTGGGATGTTATTGTTTTCGCTGATGCTGTATTTGCAGTTTACACAACCACACATCGGGTGGTGGAAAAAATAAACACATCCTCAGCCAGATTCTAGAGTTTGAATGAATACAGTGTCCTTGTAAAAGCCAAACCAGAAATAATCTTTTTTTGTTTTGGTCAAATTGGGTTTGGGGTTGGATTGTTGCAATGTTGCAGTGCCTCTGGCTGCTGCTGTGTAGCTGGAACAATTGCCTAACCGCATATATTTGTGTAATACTGAGGTTCAAACCCTTTCAGACACTACAGGTTCCATTATGTAGGCTGATGTCAGAGAGGTGCTGAAGGCCACAGCTGGAGATGACTGCCCATCACAGAGAGAAGGTATACAGGTGTACAGTGTGCTCTGCCACTGATAGAACGGTCCATCACTTGTCTACCACACAGCAAGCCTATTGATAGAGAACACTCTCAGCGAGATGGACCATTCTATCTGTGGGTGCACCGTTAGGGCTTACAGCAGTCTGATGGAGACGAGATGTCAGCAGCTGTAAGCCTGATCAGGATGACAAAGATGAAACTAAAAAAAGACCACAGCGTCAGAATGAAGGGAAGGAGGCGGCAGAGAGCGCGCTCACATGAAGACCTCAGATGCTTTCATTATTGCCTGTCAGATTTCAGGATGAGATAGAGACCGTCCTCTCGACGTTGGGTCAGGACTTCAATCTCCAGCCACAGCCGCCTGCAAGACAGCGCGGAGGGAAAACAATTCACTGCTGACGCTTTGTGGATGGAGCTAACCTCAGCATCTCTTTGGGTGCATCACAAACACATGCACACATGCTGAATGGTGATGCATGCACTGTCATGGAACCAAGATTCAGCTCGGTCCAGTTTATTTATAATAGCATCAAATTACTACATAGTGCTCTCATGGCACTTTTCAATTAGCAACAATGGCCAGGAAAAACGACCCTGAAACAGAAGTCAGACATACAGCAATGCACAACAATCACAATGGAGCACAATAATCATTAAAAACAATAAGTAATAACAGTTTAGTATTAGTAGAACAAGCGGCTAGCCTAGGTCAGCCCTAAGCTTTACTAAAAACGAAGGTTTAAAGTCTAATCTTGAATGTAGAGAGGCTGTCTGTGCCCCAGACTGAGCTTGAAAGGAGGTTTCACAGGAGAGTAGCTTGATGACTTAAGACTCTCACTGTACTTCTCAAGCGTCTAGAGCAGACTATTCAACTTCAGCAGCAGGGGGCCGGATAGTGTGCCAGACAGCGGGTGTGAGGGTCTGAATATTGATCAATCACTGGCCAAAACTTGGTTTCAGTCACTTTTTCAAGGATAATTGTGGCATTTTATTACTCTTTGTCTTATATTTAAATGAGTTTGATGATGTGAAACATTTGAGTGTGACAAATATGCAAAAAAAGTAAGAAATCAGACAGGGCAAATACTTTTTCACAGCGCTGTGTGTGCAGAGACATACATCTACTGTGCTTTAGGCTCTGCGTCGCACATATACCAGGCTATAAACTGATTATTTAACTTTTAATATCACCGTAAGTCTGATCATGCATTAATGTCCTACTCATATTTTTTTCAGAATATATCAGCAGCTGCTGTAGATGTCACTCACTGCGGTGGTGCATTCAGATGTATAGTAAAAGTGGGAAAACAGAGTAAAATGCAAATATTCAACTGTGAAAGAAAGAGTTAGAGTTTAGTCCCTTGTATCTTGGAAGCATAAAGTTATATGTTGGCGGTCCAGCAATTCAGTGCTTTGTATGTGAGCAGAAGATTTTAAATTGAAATTTAAATGTGACAATTTAGTAGGATTAGAGAAGCCAATAGAGAAGAAATATGGTCTCTGATATTAGTTGAAGAGCATACACGCACAGCAGCATTTTGGATTAAATGAAAGGTCTTTAACTATTTATTGAACTGACACGAATGAACTGACTATAAGTCCAGCCAATATTAATGTGATTGGGAATGGGAGAAAATTCGAAGTTTATGTAATATTCATTCACTGAGAAGCACTACTGATCTTTGAGCTGCAGAAGAAAAGAGAGGAACATTTTTTAAACCTGTGAAGAAAAAAAAAGAAAAACAATAACTTTCGGCAAACACGTCATTCCATTCCTCACGGCGCTCCTTTCATCTCGACTCTAATGATGTTTCACCGGAGCCATTTTAATAACGCACGAGTGTTGGGGATTCAAGAAGAAGGGTTGGTGTATTGACCTGCTCCTTATCGACAATAATGGAGTCAAAATGGCTCCCATCGGCTGCAGGCTTTCCCAGGTGGCCGTTCATTTATCACCGGACCTGCACTTCCCGGGAGAATGATAATACAGACAGTGTGAAGAAGAAAAAATCAACTCCCCATTAATGGCCACTCAGCTGCTGCCGTAATGTGTGTGCACAGGCTGGTATCAAAAGTGTCTTTCATATCAGCAACCTGTGCAGACTGGGACTTTGTCTAACTTCCTCAGTCCTCCTCTTAGAGACTGCAGCTTATTCAGAGAAGGGCAAATCAAAAAAAGTCCTGCAGCATTCTTGATTGAAAGAGTAGAGTTCTTATTCATAAAAGTCCACATGCTTAACACCAGCCAGAGAAATGTGGTCTTACATTTAAAAATAGTCCAGACTAGGTCTTTTAAAAAGCATACAGAAGAGGAATAAGGTGACAAAAGTGAAATAGAACTAATGAATGCCGCAGTCTGGCTGTAAAACCAGGCTGTAAACATGTTTATTTCACTTATAAAGAAACCACTGGGTTCTTTGTGGGTATTTCGAGGCTTTCCCGAGACTGTCCCAATGGCAAATGAAAAATAAAAAATATTGTGTTGCTCCTGCTTTACCTCAAAGCACCAGCGCTCGGTTCGGAAGTTCAGTTCATATAATGCAGAAATGCGAGAGGCACACAGATCCAATTGTAACCTTATTAAAGTGCTCACACATTTCCCTCGGGTTGCCACATTGTTTGTTATTCAGAACTGAAAACCTCATCATATGATAATGTTAGGTCTGAGCTGACCAAACTGCAAAACTGTTTCCATTTACCAGTATAAACTCTGGATACAGTGCCATGATAACTTGATGCATCACGTTTTGGAGACAAGAAATAGGCCTGGTTGCACCAAAAAGGTTTCATTTAATTTTTAGATGATTGCTAGCCAAAGGGGGGCTGCTATTCCACTTGTTGCTTTTCTACTGTAAAACGAAACTTGGCAGTAGTTACGCTGCATTGCTTACTTCGGGGCCTGCAGCTTGTGACGCGTTAATATCCTGTTGATGCGGTGCACTCAGCAGAGACTCTTTCTCTTTATGTGTGACAAAACTTATTTGTTTATTGAATGCGAAATATCTGCAATACACAGAGGATGTACTGCACTTCGAATGATTCTTCACAGTTGGAGCTGTGATCGTTTAGGCTACTGTATATACAACTGTCAGCGGGCAGATCCCTTAAGGTCACAACAGGATTTGAACTACAGCAGTGTTCCTCAGTCCCCTGTTGAGCACCTGATAGTGTTAAAAGGTATGAATTATTGTTTTAAGACACATTTATCAGCATTATACAACAATAATAACAATGTACTATCTTGTCGTTCATTTAATTGAATTGAACTGAACTTTATTGTTTCTCATTTGTAAACAAAGGCAGAAATTAGTCTTTGGTTTGCAAAAAACACATTTCAATCACGCACAATCCATAGAAGCATTAAATAAATAAAAGGCATACATAAAAAGTATGTATATTAAAAATTAAAAGTGTGTAATATACAGATACAGATAAACCGGGACACAATAGAAGTTGAGAAGTCCTAAGTGCTGAGAAGAAGAAGTCTCTGATGGTTTTGAGTTCTTTGATTGCAAGTGGAAAAGACTTTTTATAGATGTTTTTGTGAGCACATTGAAGTCTGCAGCTCAGTCCTGAAGGAAAAAGCTGAAAGTGTTGACTATTCTGGACACTGTCAAAGTGGGTAATACAATATGACAATTTCATATTTTGTATAACATACATAACAACATAACTACCACACCACACTACCTTATGTATAATGATGAAGGCTCCCTGCTGCATTCACTCTCTGCACTATGGTTAGTGTAAGAATAAGACAGTGATGGCGAACATGCCACTCACTCTGACAGCTTTACCCATCACACAAATCAAAAGCAACACCAAACGGACTTAAAAGTTGTTTAGCAAAAAGCAAGCCAACATTTTTGCAGCTGAAATATTTATTGGACGGTGTTGGTCCCAGACAGGCACATCGACAAAACTGGATTTATCTGCTCTGTCAGTTTCCACTTATAACCGAGACATTCTCACACAAACAGCTCTGCCTCGGGGGAATTAGAGCCTGCATTTTCATTTTCACCTCTTCCTCTTCCTTTTGTTTTTAATAAAGAGCCAGAACGGGTCGTAGAGGTGTGGGTGCTACCAAAGGCTCCTGAAGGTAAAGTGAGCGTGTTTTCCCAGCCTTGGGCATTGAACGCTCTGGGTGAGGCTGTAGGGCAGTAGTGGGTTATGGAAAAACTGTGAATAGTTGTACTGTTGTGTTCACTCTGGCCTCAGTAGGAGGAGTGACGCTGGGATCACGACTCCGCTGAATACAATTCTCTTGAGCCCTGAGCGTCCCACTGTTAAAGGAATAATAACTCCACAGTCTCACTGCTGTTAAATTGTGAGTGCTGGACAAACTTAGAAGAGTGTTCTGTACATTGATTATATGGTTCCATTACGTGACTGTGTATACAGTACAGAAAAACATGTATATGGCTATTTCTGTGGCTTTCCAGGTGACCCTAAACAGCAGCGTTTAACCCAAGCTGTGACAAGTACAGGTATGAGAATAGCCAAGAGCAAATGACCTGTATTTTCACAAGCTGCATTCTAGCAAGCTAAGTAAAGGCAGATACAAAAGCATTTTAAAGTTACAAAATCTGCTAAAACACAAGCTTTTTCCATTTTAATCCAATAATTAGCTGCATTGAGTCACATTTTTGGGCACACCTTGGACAAAGTTTATCTCAGGGCTACCACTGAAGCTAATTCATTCATAGTCTATCCTCAAGACTTGTGTAACCTGCGGGTGGGCGTCATGAACAATTTTTGACTTTTACATGATGCGACTGGTGTGGTAAGCGGAGTCTTTGGCACATGGAAACCTTCACACAGCTTGTTTGTACTTTTTTTTTTTTTACTAGCAATTTCTTCGCCCATTACGGTGACCAATGGGCGTCATGAACAATTTTTGACTTTTACATGATGCGACTGGTGCGGTAAGCGGAGTCTTTGGCACACGGAAACCTTTACGCAGGTTGTTTGTACTTTTTTTTTTTACTAGCAATTTCTTCACCCATTACTGTGACCAATGGGCGTCATGAACAATTTTTGACTTTTACATGATGCGACTGGTGCGGTAAGCGGAGTCTGTGGCACATGGAAACCCTTACGCAGCTAGTTTTTTTACTAGCAATTTCTTCGCCCATTACGGTGACCAGTGGGATTAACGTTGGTTCGTTATGTGCGATTTATATCTGCTAACAGTTGTCAGCCACCAACAAAACGTGTCTCTGGAAGGCTGTGCTGTTAAAAGAACAGTGGTAAGTGTTGGAATCAGGGAGTTATCAGTAGCCTATTACCTTAAATGGATAGTCTTTTGGATAAGAGCTGGTCTTCGGGATAAGAGCTGGTCTTGAGTAGAGCGCGGTGTCCACTGCTTCTGATAATCTTTGATATGAGAATCAGACCCTCGGGCTTAGCTTATGCACTTTAATCCCCACCGAGAGATAAGGCCTTTAATGTGGCACGCACGACGACATATACACAACACCTTCTCCTGACATGCTACTGTCTTAGTATTTGACACTATCTCTCTCACACGCACACAAACACACACAAACAATGCTGTCAAAACACTCGCGGTGCGCCGACAGATCTGAGGCATCTGGGTTATCGGGATATGGCGCTTTTATCTCATGCTTGTCATCGCCTCACATAACAGCGTCGGGTGCCAGTGCGTGGAATGGCTTTCAGCAGCGGTGGCCCGGCACACTCGTCCTGTCACGGTGACGGCCGCATGGGCTCGGTGTGTGTCCTTGGACGTTTACGGCGCGCTCATTTTACCCTCGGGAACAGTCAAGGCACAAACTGTCAGTGCATTCCCAGGTAGGACAGAAGCATTAAAGCTGTGCAAGACCTGTAAGATGAGCAGCATGATTATAGATATCGTATTATAAAAAAAAAATAGTGCAAAGCAAATCAATCACCTTTAATGCCTATACTTCTCTGTGTTATTACATTTACTTATGTCTTTGTTACTTATGACTATGCAGAACTTAAACACTTTTCTACAAAAATTAAACTCTGAAAATATAAGAAAATATTCAAATGCAACACACTGGCTACTTTATCCTTGTTTTATTTGTATAGTACACTGCTGATAGTGTTTTCTCATTAGTTCCCAGATCATCGCTTATTTTAGTGTTTGCAGTTCACATACTGTTGTTATGTTTCATGTTTATAACACGGAACAGATGTGCAACAATACAATCATTTCTGACCGGCTGCAGATCTGCAAACACACAGACAGTTCAGCATTTCAGCTGATGTTTACATAATTTCAGCCTCTTTATAGCCTATTTCTAATGAGAAGAAATATTTATAGTTGTTCGTAAATAGGCTAATTGTCATAATATTGACTTTGCACTCATCATTGTGTTAGTTATTAGTTTGCACATAGCTATTTTACTGTTCATGTTAGGTCTCCTTGGCCTAATTCTGACTCAGTGTCTCTCAGATCCATTAGACCTCGTAATCTACAGAGTCTGCTACTTCTTCGCTGAAAAAGCCATGTTCTCTTTTTGCTCTACCTACAACCAAAGTTAACTCCAGCCAATCACAGGCAAGTGTTAACAGACAAAACTAACAAAACAGTAGCCTGGCCAGCCAGACCCATTTACTTTGTTGGCAAAGTATAGTGGGTCGAATCCGACTTCTACCATTTTCAATGCAACCTGATTAATTGTAATGATTTATCTATAACAGGATGGTGGTTTAGATTGTGTGGGTCCATCTGAGTTTGTTGGTGAATTCTAATTGGTTGTATGCCTATCCAATTGCAGCAGTTTAATCTGTGTCCATTTTTTCCAGGTTTTTTTTTTTTGAATGAAGTCAGAAAAGAGAAAAAAAAACCCAAAAAAACGGAATTGTGCTAAAAGAGTTCATTGCTCGAAATGTGAACCGTGTCACTGTAAATTAAGCAGAGCAACTTTATTCTGTCTTATCAATCTATGCAAACTTATTCTTCAGCAATAGGGTTGATTCACCTTACAATCCTCAAACATAGTGTTTTTCCATTGTGCGTAATGAATGGAATGATGCACATGGAGGCATTAAAACAGTGTTAGCTCCGTCTGTTAAAACCAAACAAAACCCCTGACAAAGACAAGCCTTCTCCCACAATGCACATTTTGTGTTTAATCTCACCTCGTCTGGCCCACCGGGGGCTATTATCTCCGTCTATTTTTACACTCCGTCGAGCCCTTCTTACTGTTTACGGTGCAGACAGAGGCAGATGACGGGGGTAACGGGCGAGACACGGGCTTCCGGCGAGATAAACATGAGGGGACAGAGGTCAGAGCGACGCAAACGGTAAAGAGAGGCCGACCAGATGCTTGTAGAAACGGTGATTTAGCAGTTATGAGAAATGAATGGGAGAGCGGCCTTGGTAATACAAAAGAAACGGTATATGAAAAGGTGTTTTGATGAGTACATACTATCTGGGTTTGATTAGCAAGAAACGGCACCGTCACATTTTCATGTAACCTTCAGTGGTGCTCAGGAAATCTGATAATTCGTATAGTCCCCTTTAGTTGGAATTATAAGGGTCTATTTGTGTTCTGAGTGGTTTTAGACATTCAATAAAATAGTAAAAGTGATATGCAAGAATTAAAGACACCCAAATTAGAATCTAAATGTAGAATAACAAAATAGTGACCAGGGTTGTTTTTTGTTTTTTGTTTTTAAATAACCTTATTTCAAAGAACTTAAAAGTCTGTTGGAATTACAAAGTTTATATGAAAAAAGAAAACAAAACATGAAAGAAAGCAAAAAAAACAAAAAAAATCTGAAAATTAAATGTCATATTTCTGACAATATTTACTAGACAATACTAGTGATATAATATATACTCCAGACCACTCCTGGTCTTGGGACTGGTCTTAAGACTATTTTGTAAAAGTCTTGGTCTTGTTATGGTCTCAAACTGATTTTTACTCAGTTTCAGACATAGTAGGCTACATATAATAGGCTATATTTGTCTGTTACTGCAATTTAAGAAAAAGCTCTATCATTTTATATTCAATACAAAATCTTGGTCTAACTCTGACTCTTTCACTAAACATCAACTGGACCTGGACTCTTCAGATTTTATATTTTTTATACTTCTTTTTTATACATCCAAGAATCCCTTGAATAAGAATCCATTTCAGCACAAATGTCACATAGATCCTTATAATTCCAGGGGAAGAGTGTGAGGCTAGCTCATCAAAAGTAGCCAATTAGCATTTGAGTTTGAAAACTTCGTGCAGAATCCAGGCCCGAACTTCGATGAGACAAAATCGGAGCGGTGCAGGTGCGTGAAGCAGAATAACGTGACAATCGGCTGGAGGAAGGACAGGAGGAGGCTCATTAGGACACTTTTGGGCACTTCTGCTTCTGCTCTGTTAATTAAGCCACCCGTTAATGAGAAAGAGACACATGCCAGCGCCGCCGCAGTTAACACATACTGGGCACGTTTGTTGTTTCCTACTCTATCATTGCCCCCGCTCTTCAAATACCCCATTCTTTGCAGTGGCATCCCCATTAGCCTTCACCTTCAGCTGCAGATCTAGGTTATGTGCAAGTGTGACGGCTGCACACACACTCGCGCCCGTAAAGGTCCGACTAATTAAAACCAACGTACTCCTTTTATTCATGCTAACATCTTTTCTGACGTGCTGCACGTTTAATTAGCTAATTATCATTTGTTATGCACGCACATTAAGTATTTTCAACATCTTCTTCCAGTACACCAATTTAATGTGTCCTATGACAACGTCTCTGCCTGTAATTTATTTATCCTACTATTTTGTTCCAATTATGCCAAAAATAAATAGCAATATATTCTGTTACATCCATCTTTTTAACATGTTTCTAATATGTGTAGGTATGGGTGAAAGATGTGTGAATACATTGCATATTTTTGGTGATATATTGCATTAAAGAGATTTTGTAAAAGTTCTGTAAGAGCTACTTTTAGATAGATACTATTAGACTGCTATTTACTGCCATTTTAATATAAATTTTGGTTCATAAAAGATATCCACATAATATATGCTGCTGGAAAATGGCCTATATTTTTGTTTAGACAGACAAACTGAGCAGGTTGGACCAGGGAGTGTTAAGTTATGGGATTGTATAAGTGAAAAACAGAATAAAAAGTTAATTTAGGGGATTGTATAAATGAAAAACTGAATAAAAAGTAGTCATATGATGTAAAATTATTTAAATAAATAAACAAACGGCAGTTTCTTTGAGTGCGGTTCATTTGGACGAGTGTAAATCTTGCCCTTTGAACCCCAGTGAGCACCAAACATGCTCCGAGATGCTTCCTAATCAACTCTGGTACAGCTCGATTAAAATATGAAGCCCAAGCAAACCGCAGACGTCTAAACACCCAAACAGGAAGAGCATAAACGTGGAGCACTCAGGAGGTAAAATACCTTATTAGTATTTGGGCCAACAGCACCATCTAGTGTGTTTCTTGAGAAAGGCCTTGTTTTTAGTTATTTGGACTTTTTTAGTCGCCAAGTTTTTGTTTTTAGTTTTTGTTTTGGAGTGAGTTAAATAAAGCAGGTAACAAAATGTCGGACTATCCCTTTAATTAGTCATTTCCACTCATTCTTCTGTAGAGATGTCATGTGTCAACAATGCAGATCAGTTAAAATAAACATGTTGGGAACCTGAGAAAAAAATACTAGCTGCAGGGCTATGTGTAGGAACATACATTAGTTTTCCCTTTTAAATGTGTCACGCTGAAGTAAACTGTGCCGTGTTTTGTGATTTTCATTGTGCCTCGACACAAAAAATTCCATTTCCATCAAAGGTTCCATGAAGTTCTCCTGGATTAACTTCTATTTTACTCTTAAACCCTTCCATTGATGCCTCTGATTGACAGCTATCCCTCAAGCGGCTGCAAATAAACGTTGTACATAGATCCATATGTTGTTGCAAGTTTAAAAGAGTGCTGTAGCTGAACTGCCAGACAGTACTCACAGATTCAGTGACAATCAAAAGTCGCCTGTTCAGTCCCGATTAACACTGTGTTGCATTAGTGCTTCCTAAATAAGAACAGTTAGCACTCTTTCTGGTTTAGTTGGGACCAGTCGTGTAGGCGTCGCGCTCCGTCAGTGTGAGTGTTAGTGTGTGTTGGTGTGTGCCGGGGGTGTCAGCTCCGGCGAGGGGCAGGTGTCAGGTGCATCAGGCTCCGGTGGAGGTTGAGTTGTTGTGAAGTTCAAGCGGATGATAGGCAATGAGGCGTAATGCCAGAGTTGCCGACTCAAGTTACTTTCTTGTCTTTGGCTAAGAAAGACTTTTTGTAGTGTTTTAGTGCCTTCTTCTGAATGTGTATTTGTGTTAAGTAACTTTGAGTAGCTGCTATTACTAGAGACCACACAAAAGCAGAGATTGCACATTGCATTTAACCTCACATCTACCATCCTTTTGTACAGAAAAGGAGTTCTAGTTCTCAAAGATCTCGTAATTTGGACGGACTCTAGGGTTGCTTTTACTAAACACAATTCTTCTTGATGTTAGTTAGAGGTAATACAAGATGTTGGTAATCTGATTGTTACTGATGATCACCTGATTAGCACAGATAAGTTAAGTGACTTTTGGGACTGTCTTTCACGCAGTTCAGATTCAAGATCAGGAGAAAGCTTTCAGAGAAGACAGCCACTCAGTATCTTAATAACAATACCTTGTCCTGTTTGCTATAATGGCGAATGTCAAAAGTATAATAATATAATATACTGTTAACAAAAATCTGAACTATCGGGTTATAAAACAAACAGTAGTAACACGCTTCATTGTGGCACTATCAGTGTGTAAATACTGACTGTGCTATGAATGAGGAAATCAATCATCCAATCAGAGCGCTCCTTCAGATACAGCAAAAACTGAAAAACAGAGTTTCAAGTTTCCAGGTTTTTCATACTAAACTTGAACTAAACCTGCTTCTTGAAACAGACCCCATTCATCTTGAAATCCTTCTGAGCTCCCATGAAGTTGTTTGCTTTACACTCACTCCCCGAGGGATCTATTTCGGAGCTCTTATTCTTTTTGCTGTCATTTGAAAAGCCATCGCTCCTCCGCTCCGCTCCCGTCGCTTGTTGTACAGATTAATCAACTCAGCCGAGTGCATTGTGGTGCGATGCATCACGGCACCGAGACACTGATCTCACTTATGTTTTCACAATCAAACAGAAGCACTACTATTCCTACCTTTCACCCAGGCATGGTCTTTTGCTATAGCCTTGAATGCACAGAAACAGTTATTTGAAGCGTGAACGTCGTCTGAGGAAGTCATTTTTTATAGTTTGCATGGATTTCCGCAGCCCAAATGATTCTGTCGCGGTTTGTCGAGCGTGGATCGGCTTTCCGCATGCACGCTCATGTGTGCAACACCATTCAGACAGAATGAAGAAAGTGACATGGACAAGCTGGCAAGAAATGTACACACATGTGGTAGAGGTTTTTCTGCTTAGAGAGAGAAAACCAACTGAGCTCATTGTTAAAAGTGTGGGTTAACGCACTCTGCATTGAAACACCAATCACGAAGTCTCATTTCGAGTTGTGTTGGACTAATTTATTTTTCTCACTTGCAACTCGACTCCAGAGTTCCAGCAGCTCCAACAAATAGGCCTCTATTTCATGCACACTTTTATTTGAAATGGTTTCATTTTCAAAAGACTCCTGCATATTCAAGTTTGAAACCACTGACCTATAGCATTTACAAAAAATCTTGTGGATAAGAACAATCGTCTCCCATGCCACCCAGGAGTATTTCAGATATGGTTTACCGTTTCCGATAGAATTTAACTTGGGCTCTGCAGAAGGACAGTAAATACGCCTCTCTAAATAAATCACGTCAGATTTATAGACCCGCCATGCGTTATGGAGGTACAGGCCATGTCCCGTACACATGTGAGCGTGTCCTGACAGCGCCGTAAGTGGTTCTGCCCCAGCAGTGCTAAACAAGGCCAACGGTCCGGTTATGGACAGTAAATAGAGCAGAGCGGTACCTGTAAATAACCGCCGACACAAGCTCATAAATCCTGTGTGTCTCGGCCCGCTGCACTCAAACACACACCGAGGGTCCACCGCAGGCCCCTGAACGCTCCCTTCCATCACCATGGTGGACAGTATTGCCCTTTGTGTTATGATAAACTCATCATCGGCCCTCTATCGTGTTCTTTTTATATCTCTGTAAAGCTGTTTTATGGGTTTATCAAATTATTTTGTAAACACAGACAGATTAGTCGCCTCTGTTATGACTGTATTTAATTAAACGGCAGAAGTATAAATGCGAGGCTGCCGGTTTAATTGTAAATTGATGAATGGCTCCCGAAGCAATTCCTATGTGTGTTTATATTTATCCCAGTGTTGATCCATAAATCATTACCGGTGATGGAGGGGTGGTTAGGGGCAGAGAAGCAATGAGGGACCTTGATGACCTCTGATCTTTTGTCCCATAATGGACATATATGTGCACACTGACCGCTGGCATTCTTCCAATAGCATGACCCCACTCCAGTTTGCCCCGTGGTGCATAAATGAGAAGCACTGTGCACTGTGTTCTTTTTTTTTTTTTTTTTTAATGTGTAGTATAAGCCTCGGTGCAGCCTCTGTGTACCTCCAGATGTCACATGACTTTGTGTGCTCTATCCACCATATTGGCAGGAAAAAGTGAGCCAAAAAACATAAATTCATTGTTTATTCAATTATTTATTATTGACATAGGATTAAGGTATCGTTGAAGATTAAGATGGCTACTTCTGTATAGAGATCCAACAGGAGAGCCTTGTACAGTACTCTGATATGACTGGTGTTTTTCATTTTTTTGTAACCGTTTAAGAATGTTTATTTGAATACCTGTTTTTCTTCTTATTATTATTATTGCTTGCTTTTCTTTTTTCTGTCTGAAATTGCATTTTTTTTAAAAGCCAGCATATAATTCAAGATTCAAGAGTTAATTGAGCTCTTTAATTTCACGGTTTTTGAGGTTTATGCCCCCAAACCTAAGAGAATAAATATCCCTAACTAGTATCATGCACCTGGCTTAGGTTTGTTATGACATTTTTCATGCTGTCATTTTTACATCTTTGATTGTCAACTTAAAAGACACCACTTAAAACCAAGAATCACCTGGCAGCAAGTTTGTTTAAGCTAGCTATAAAGAAATACATTTTTCCAAATAAGGACTAACACCATCGCCATATACAGAGCAGTGGGACAATGATTCAGGATCTATTAGTATGTCCATAACACTGTTTACTAGACTAAAGCTCGCTGCTTTGTTTTGTATTACTTTCAGGTTAAATGGGACGCAGATATATACACATTATAAAGCCATATACACATGTGGCACATGCCTGTCATTATGGTAGACTAATGATATTATACTTTATATATTTATTATACACTGCAAGCAAATGAAGTTAAACCTTTAATTTTTTCAGATTTCTCATTAAATATGACAAAGTTTCCTATTTTTGGTTTCAGAATTTGGGCAAGCTTGTGCTTTGAGTCACAGTTGTCTCATAATCACAGCCAGTGTTATTTACAGGTTTCAAATGAGGCCAGTGGGATGTCAACAAAAGGAAGTAACATAATAAAATTTTCCTTCCCATTTTTCACCACAGCCAGTGAGTAAAAGTCATGAAGGCGGATTTTAAAAGTGATTAACTGTGCTCTAAAATTGATTTTATTTGACAGCATTAGACTGGGAGGATAGATTCTGCAAGAGGTGAGAAGATAGCAGTACACCGCAGCTTTATTCAGCAACACAGATATATCTTTGATTGACAAAATATTCAAATGTGACTCGAACTGACGTCAAAAGTATCGTTTATAGCCATGTTGTGCGAGAGGAGTTAGCGACGGTCCAGCGAGCGTAACATATCCTTGCCCTATCATTTCCCCGCGTCATGAATCATCACACGATCCGGTCGTCTTTCCGCACTTGAGCGACGGGTTGCCATGGTGACACAGCTTGAGAGGAAGAGCACCTGGGGCTGGTGAGACAGCGGCGTTTATCACCTGCTGAGGCCGAGGTCACACCTGGCACACTGACCACCCACACGTGCGCGCACATTTATCCACACTGCTT
Source organism: Rhyacichthys aspro (assembly GCA_036850595.1). Taxonomy (NCBI): domain Eukaryota; kingdom Metazoa; phylum Chordata; class Actinopteri; order Gobiiformes; family Rhyacichthyidae; genus Rhyacichthys; species Rhyacichthys aspro. Next base: position 12,218,449 of record CM072165.1, on the reverse strand, counting down.
AAGGTGTGTCTGGAAATGAGTGGAATTGGATTTGAGTGATTTCCATATTTATGAAAAACTGTGGCAGGAGTATGTTAGTACAAAATACGCTTCTCAGTGCTCAGGCCAGTGGTAGTCGGGCTTTTCACACTACGTACCTCCAAGAACTAAACTTTATGGCGGTAAGATACAAATAGGGGGCAGATTTTTGAAGGGTAAGTTGACTGGAGTAAAGGGCTTTCACTTTGAGGGTGTGTCCAACAGTGTAATGAGGCTGCATGTGGCGCAAATGGACAGAATATAGTAATGATAGACAAGTCAGATCTGTTAGTAAATGTTAGGTCATGGATAGGAGGATGTATGAGCCATAAAATAGAATATAAATGAGTGAGAAAAAAGTGTTTTTTTACAAACTTTTTTTTTCAGTCCCTAGAATTAGTTACGAAGAGACATCGTTAAGCCGTGTGACTTTAGAGTGTTACGAATGGAACCCCAAGTCAAACCGTATGCATAAATTCCACACGAGGAAAGCCAAAGCTCATGATTAATGTGCTCACACTGTATGACCCAGTGGTGAAAATTTCTGACATGTCCGAGTTTAATCCGCCAGTTGGGAGTATGTCGGGCATGGCAAACCTGAAATTCAACTCAAAAATTGTCATACAACCAGAAATCAGGTCAAATTCAGGCTCTACATTGGATATTTGAGCATATATATCACACATGCTCATGGCTCAGGTTTTAGTCAGATTTGAACAGGTTTTAGATGGATTTAAACAGGTTTTAGCCAGATTTGAAAAGGTTTTAGTTGGATTATAACAGATTTTAGATGGATTTCAACAGGTTTAGGTTGAATTTGAACAGGTTTTAGATGGATTTGGACAGGTTTTGACAGATTTGAACAAGTTTTACCCAGATTTGAAAAGGTTTTAGTTGGATTATAACAGATTTTAGATGGATTTCAATAGGTTTTGGTTGAATTTGAACAGGTTTTAAAAGGATTTGGACAGGTTTTAGTCAGATTTGAACAGGTTTTAGTCAGATTTTAACAGGTCTTAGATGGATTCAAACAGGTTTTAGCCAGATTTGAAAAGCTTTTAGTTGGATTATAACAGATTTTAGATGGATTTCAACAGGTTTTGGTTGAATTGGAACAGGTTTTAGATGGATTTGGACAGGTTTTAGACAGATTTACACAAGTTTTAGTCAGATTTGAACAGGTTTTAGTCAGATTTGAACAGGTTTTAGATGGATTTAAACAGGATTTAGCCAGATTTGTAAAGGTTTTAGTTGGATTATAACAGATTTTAGATGGATTTCAATAGGTTTTGGTTGAATTTGAACAAGTTTTAGTCAGATTTTAACAGGTTTTAGATGGATTTAAACAGGTTTTACCCAGATTTGAAAAGGTTTTAGTTGAATTATAACATATTTTAGATGGAATTTAACAGTTTTTGGTTGAATCTGAACAGGTTTTAGATGGATTTGAATATCACCTTCTAAATGTATTGAAGGGCCACATAAAACATTGCAAAGGGCCGCATTTGGCCCCCAGGCCTTGAGTTTGACATGTGTGGTGTTGACAGATGTAACTTTTCCCCTCCACATCTGTTCAATAACTGAATTCATTTAGTATTATCTATTGTATTTTCAATCATGTAACAATCCTTATATCATTGAATAACTGTCATAACCCCATGCACCAGGCGGAAGATGACAAATCACATGACTGTATTGCATTTGTTGGGTGCAAGATAAGCCCAAGGTCTTCTCATCTACATATTTAAAGCATAGTATAGTACAGTGCAGTATAATATAGTATATAGTATGTAATTTATACCATTGTCTGATGTGAGTGTTGAAGTTTTATATTCATGTTTGTGTAGTTTTCCTTATCACCCAGATCATTAGTCATTCTGTAGTAGTATTAACATGTATAACAAGATTAAAGTGTGAAATAGAATATGCATTTTTACAGTGTAGTTCAGATTATTGCCCATTTGCATAGATTATAAATGGAACATGGAAGATATATTGTGGGGAAATGGACCACATAATATCAAAGATTTGCAGTGTTTCTGTGTAGACTAAAGGCACAAAATGTGAAGATTTTAAAAAGGGCTAATGCTACGGCACTGGATAACTTTTATGAAAACTTTGTCACAGACATAAAGACTCAGCGCTAACATGGCTTGTAGTTTGGTTAACAAGCTGGAAGGTTAAAGCTGTGCAATTCCAAGCCTGTCACTTTGTATCTGTTTAGTGCTCGTGCATCCTCCTCAGTTCAGTCTCCAGAAGCAGAGAACTTGTTTCCAATTAGTTTAAACTGAGGAGTGGAAGCTACAGCTGCATTGTAAACAACTTCAAATGGAGCAATTACAACTGGAGCGACCTTAATGCTTCTAAGAAAACTCCTGTCGCATCACAGACCCAGCTCGGCGCACATACAATGTACTTATCGTCTTAATGATTTTGTAATTCCTCAGCCGTGCGTTAATTACACGACGCCTCTGTGAGTCATATATGGTGTCGCGCTGAAGCGTCTGCTCGAAATGATTCTTACGATGGCGTTCATTTATCATTCTGCTCAGGCAAGAACACGCTTCACCTAATAAGACACGGGCCAAAGGTGAGCGCAAAGTAAATTAAACATTTAATTATTCATTATCTGTACTCGGGAGTTTAATAACATGACATTTTTAGAACATGCGGCGAGAACATTAGTCTTTAATGTACACCGTTATGGTTTTCCGCCACTATCGGTAAAGCAGAGACAGAAACAGGTTGTTTTGTTCAAGAAACAATATTATCTACCTCTTAATAACTCTTTCTGAGGATTCAAATGGCGCACTGAATTTTTCATATCCTGGCAGATTTAACGAGCAATTTATTTTGATCTAGGAGCTGGAATTGTAATACAGTCATAATCTGCTGCAGTGATTAATATTCATCATTTTAGCTAAGGACTTTTCTGCCCCTGAAGTTGTATTTAGGATTTCACTATAATACTTTTGAAGCACTTTCTATTCTTTCATGCAAGGCTTTAAAGAGAACAACAAATTCAACCATTTCAGACATGTTGGCTGGATACTGCTACATCTATTTTTGTATCTTCAAAAACTTCATTTCCTCACAATTTCAAGGAGATTTTGGGGAATGTCTCCCACCAATAGCGCTCTTTTTGTTTCATATTTAAACAGAAACTAATACAAAGCAAAATTGATGGCAGTAGTGAGCTAACATTGACCCCAAAATGCACATGTAATTAGCATACACTTAACACTGCACATAGCATATTATTTGTGCTAAACATGAAGCTAAAGAAGCTATGTCTTTGCCTCAAGTGACATTGTAGATAATTGTTGTGCAATGGACTTCAAAACTAGTGAGAACAAGTGAAAAAAGACTTATTTAGCTTTTTACCGTTGCTTTGATGGATGTAAGCTATAGAAAATGAAATATAGGATGCAACCCATTGTGCAGACATCTCTTTATTTTACATTTAAAGCAGAACAAGCCTCAAAAACGCGGATACATCTTGCTGCTTTAAGTGAATCTAGAGAGTAGTAGCTACAAGGTAAAATGCTGGACAGAGCTAACAGTTAACACCTTTGTGACGAGGTGTATGTAATCATATCAGCTCTTTTTAGAAACATTTGTAGGGTGCATAATGCATAATGAACATGAACATCTTTTTTCACTTGCTATTTCCTGCCAATCTGGCAGATCGAACACATTGAGTCCATGGAGTCCAGAGCTCTGCAGTTTTAATTTGGAAAAACAGCAACTAATCTTTTTTTCATAGATTGAGGACTCCTGTTATGAAAAATCAAAACAGGAAAGTAAGATGAATTATTCATTTCAATACAAAGAATACAATACATGGTAAAACTGTGAGACTCATTCAATTATTTCCCATTTGCAGTTAATGGCAGTCTGTATTACTGTGTAAAACTGCACACACTCATTTCATCTTAGTCGAACGGAACAATAACAAACACTATTACCCCAAAAAGAACTCTCCTCTCGTCAGTAGCATATACCCCTCAATGAACTTCAAATCTGGACATGAACACACGGCTGTCACACACAACAGGGAGGTGCACCTGAGCAGCACTCGACAGATGTGAGTCCAATAACCCGAGGCGACAGTTGTGACTCTAATAGAGGTGATTAGGGGTGAAGGTGGCCGGCACGCATGAATATGTTACGAATGACCGCGTTAGGACGTTGACTCCAACAAGGACGCACTGGGAGCTGCAACGTCTAGGCTATATCTTTGAGCATTAGCGCTTATTCGACTTAATATTTATCTAAAACCACTTACTTAAGAACTATTTGATTGCTTATACGATATGACGTTAGCCAAAGCTGCTATTAGCGTTAGCTCTTTGCCTTTTTTGGTGTGATCAGACTTGGGATTCTTGTGGGTGGATAGACTATTATCTGAACCAAGAGGAAGCACGATGAGATCCCCATATTTTTGATACAAGATCATTCAAAAAACATGTTTAAAAATACAAAGGTACACCTAAACAAATGGATTGCTGTGTTTAACCATGCTAAGTAACAAAAAAAGCTCAAAAGTCTATTATGGACACACATGTTCTCAGTGAAGATACACTGATTTATGGGTAGAAACCGTGTCATTGCAAATTCATTTTAAGAGATAAAAGTCAATGAACGATTGTTGAACTTTGCTGCAGTGATTGGTATTTGTTAAAATGGGAACACAAGGGACATGGTCTGCACAAAACTGACATTTGTTGGGACATGGAACAGGAAGTCTCCATTAAATAGGGAGACATGGCCACCCTAGCAGTGTCAACATTCGGAAACGTAAACTCGACGAGCGTTTATGTGCTTAGAAAAATAGAAAACTAAAGAGGAATAGAGTCTTATTTGTGTTCGCTAAAAAAGAACTTCATTTTTTTTTTTTTATTATAGGCTAATCATGAAAAGACATCATGCTGTAGTAAATTACAGTCAGAGTCTGTTGCAGAGGATCTATGGTTTCTTTCGCTTCATCCCATTAAACTGCAGTGTCCAGTCACCTTAACTAACATTGCCATTGTCAAAAATAAAATTATAGTATTCTTGCATCAAAAGACCAAAATGCAGGACTTCCTGGTTGGTGTTGCATCATTGTTATGCATGACTTTTACCACAAAATAATCCGTAAAGTCCAAATCAACAGAGCAATCATGGTTTTTGTAGGTCAGACTTCAGTTTGACACTTGCAAAGATTACAAAACCCATAAAACACGTGTGATTGTAAATATACTCAGTGTGGCCAGCTTAATGAATGTGTGGTTTGCTACATTAGATTTGAACAGATGTGACTAATAAGCTGCAAAAACCGATGGAGGGAGACGGACAGCAGATAAAAGGATTAAACACCAGATTTAGCCGTTGAGCCAATGATTTGCTTGAATACAGCGTGTTCACAGCGCTGTATTGGTTAACCAGCGGTGGGCTCCGGGGCCGCTCGGGACGGACAGGAAGCCAATGAAAGGACAACAAGGCAGCCGGCCAGGGACACAGAGGAGATTGTGTTCGCTTTATCCATGTTTGCTCAGTTTAGCGCCGGGCAAATATTAGCTCGAGCGCTCGGCTGATGTTCTTCTCTACTGGGCTCCAACCCCACACCCGGCCCCCGGGGGCTCGGAGGCAAACGAAGGGGAGATACAGGGAAAGCAACGGAAAAGGGATAAAAAATGTAATCAAGTCATCTCAGTTCAAGTCTGACTATTATTCGCCATCGGAGACTTGCTGCTGCTTCCTATTTTTAGCCAGAGTTTAATTGTGGCCTTGGACTTGCTCTGTTTCTTCAATTGTACAGTTTGACAGACATTTACTGTCAATTACAGCTAACCCAAGATGCACAGTGTGGCATGTAATATTGGTTTAAGATTCCATATATTGTACAGTATGATGGGGTATCAGTGTTCCTATTAGTGTGGTTCTTTTAAGTAAACGATTGCTGATAATGTTTGAGAGAAGGTCTGGAAAAACAGGCCTAGAAACGAAAGAAGAAGAATATGCTGTGGTGTTGATGGAATGAAACGACAAACTTTACTATATCACGTTTTTGAATTGGGGAAAAAAAAGGAAACCAGCGCAGCCTCATTTCAGCAGATCAGAGACAGAACAAAGATGGAGGACAGGAGAAAATGAGGCTGGGAGGACAGAGAGTGAAAACAATAGAGACGTGCAACACTCTGCTCTCGATTTTCTCCAAAGGTCACGACAGTCACTCCTTTGCACTGCAGCCTCCTGTCTGCTGCACTTCTCTTCAGGCTGCAGAGGGACAGCCTGCTCCACAGTGCACATCAACCCAGTACATTAACACTCATGTCTCGTCCTGGACTAAAAACATCCAAAAGGCACAAAAGTGGATTTGGAGAAATGGTGAGAGCAAAGTGCACTCGGGGAAAGACAGCAGAAAGAAGAAAGTGTCTGGGAGGAGTTATAACTGCTTTCAGGACACTATGTGCGGTACAATTTTATTCCAACAATTATTAGTCTTTACCTTTATCAGTTGTGTAAATGTAGTGCTATAACAATGTATTATTTTAATATAAGAAGGGTTGTGTGTTTTGGTCTAAATATGAATTCAAATATTATAATATAAAGATGATTATTATGCAGATTGGCAGTATTTGACAGACAATTTTTATTTAGTTTTAGTCTTTTGACCTAAATGCAACTTAGCCATAATTTAGTCATGTAATCCTTATTAGATTTAGTCTAGTTTAAGTCAACTAAATATCATAAGAATTTAGTCACTAAAATCTAAACGGTAATGCATTTTAGTGTGTCTTTATTTAAAATTGCATAAATAAAAGAAACTCAAAAACGTGAGTTCTGATTGGATCTTTTCTCAACTCATTCTGCTCATTCCTCCTTTTGATTGGATTTACTTTCTGTTTTCATTTGTTGACTAAAGTGTCAATACATTCGTCCTCAATTCCTTTTTATTTAGTTTTCGTTTCATTATCGGCCACAAAAATGTGTTGTTGACAAAAACTATGAGGAAAATTATCGGTCAAAAAAATGAACACTGGAAGGTGAGGTGTGTTTGGTGATGAGATTGTAATTTAACACTTCTTAGCCCTTCTTTTTAAACCATGTGAGCATTTACGGTAGCCCTGCAGGGACATGCTCTTGTCTTTGAACAAACTCACTAGAAATATATCTGAAATTGAGCTTATAGAACACAATGTATGTCAATACTTTGTACCAGATATGTCTTGGTCAAGTCCACTTTGGATCAGATTATTTACACTGAAGTTAAAGCACATGAGATATATTAATGAATCCATGCACATTAATGGTTATACACCTGACTGGTCTTAGACACATATATATGATAAAGCCTTATATCACACATGTCAAACTCCAGGCCCAGGGGCCAAATGCGGCCCTTGGCAGTGTTTTATGTGGCCCTTCAATACATTTGGAAAGTGATATTTTTTGGCAGTAGGTTTTAATGGATTGGAGGTTTGTGCTACAAAGATAATAAAATGTGTTAAAATCCATCCAAAACCTGTTCAAATTCAACTAAAAACTGCTCAAATCCAACTATAATCTGTTCAAATTCAACTAAAACCTGTTGAATTCCAACTAAAACCTGTTCAAATTCAACTAAAACCTGTTGAAATCCAACTAATACCTGTTAAAATCCCAGTAACCCTGTTCAAGTTCAATTAAAAACTGTTCAAATTCAACTGAAACTTGTTTAAATCCAACTAAAACCTGTTCAAATCTGACTAATGCCTGTTCAAATTCAACTAAAACCTGTTCAAATTCAACTACAAACTGTTTCTTTAAAAGGAAAGGAAATGAACGTTAAAAGATCATCTTCGGCCCCTGAAAGGATTCTTATTAACTATCGTGGCCCCTCACCACTTTGTGTTTGACACCACTGCATAATATGAATTTCCACTTTTAAATGTAAAAGACTGTCTAAAATGGAGTGAAAAGCCAGGCATGTCCAATCAAGACAACTCTTATTCATCTTCATGTATTTGCTCAGCACAGTGGACCTCACTTACCTGCTTTAATCTCACTTGGGATTATTCCTCCGAAAAGATTCTAAACAGAAGACAGTTTTAGCCATTTGCTGACTAGGTTTCAGCTCCGAGGCAGCAACGATCCAGAAACTCACTTGGAGATGACGCGCCTCCTCTTTATAAACCACGCAGAACGCTCTTTCTCTCGGATCGCTCACAGGAACGCGTGGATCAATTGGATTCTCCTAAATCTGCGCCAGCATCTCCAGTCAACACTGTAATGAGCCTCGGGGGAGTGAAGGAGCAGCTGATGAGGCCAGACACATTAGAAAATAGAGAAAAAGGAGAAAAAGGTAGAGTCCAGAGTGAGAGAAATGGTAATGGAGGACGTCTGAAGGTGAAACGCAAGTCATGGCTGCCTTTAGAAATCCACAAATTGATTTGAAGCGTTTGTTGTTGTAATAGGCGGCGAGGACTCAGACGGATAATCACACCAGACTGGCTTGTTTTCATTTGATTATCTACTATCCCACTCTGGAAGATTGGCCAAGCAGGGGATTTTCTGAGGACTTTGTCTCAACCTTGAGCTTCTAACAGAATCAAAATGGTTTGTAGTTTTTTAACTTTTGGCGAGGTCTGGTGGCGATTGCATACCACACCTCCATCCCCTCCTTTGTAGAGCATGTGAACAGCTATGGTAGCCCTGCGGGGACATAGGAGGAAGTGGGATTCTTGTGATTCTTCTTCGTTGTCTCTGGGCTGTTGTTGGAAAAGGAAGTGTAGAATATTTATGAAGGAAAGACAATTGGGCTCAATCAGATTAAATAAGAAATAAAGAATAAAAATCTCATTTGAGTTTGTAAAGCAGTTGGTGATTGATTATTGAGATGGTGCTTTAGGTCAACTAAGTCTACTGTTTTCCATCAAAGAGACAGTTCAGATCCAATTTCTGTAGCTGTTCTTTGTCATATGAAAGATCTGCATAGACCATTATGTGTAGGGTTTAGGTAAGGAGATTTTTTTTACTTAGTATGCCTCTCAATCACTCAAAATACTTTATCGGGTTATGGCTTTAAGTTGCAACCGCTACTAGCTATCGATCTAACGCAAACAATGCTAATGCAGCACTGTTTCTTGGAGTTTATCCTTAAAAAAGAGCTGCATCAAACAAAACAAATGAAATCAGTTCTTTTCACATTTTCGTCTTTTGTCTTGTTCAATCGCATATCAATTTTGAAGGCAAACGGTTACTCACCCACATCAGACATTAAGCTTGGAAGAGAGGCCTTGTTGTCCTTTATTTTGTCAGGACATGATCCAAATTCACCTGATGTACAATTCTAATGTGAGTTCTATAAAGGACACCGTGCTTTTGTGAAAAACACCATTCAAAGGACCTATAACTGTACTCCAGACAGTCCAAAAATAACTTTAAATTTATTTTTGGTGAACAAAGACAAGGACTTTCAGGCTGTGTGTGTTCATCTTGTGTTACCTACGGAGGTTGTATGTCCAAAAGTAAAGTACGATTTTGAATTTGTCGAGGATTAACCAGCTATTTCAACATTAAAAATGTCCAGTAACCTAAACCCTGCAGCACTACATCGCTCCCAGTGGTTACACACATCTTGCACCTTATATTGGCACCAGATACAGTCAAACTAATACAAGGATACACAAAAGTGGTGTTATTTATTTTATACATACTTGTGTTCTTTGTTTTCCCTCACTGTCTCATTCCGAGCAACGTGAATTGCACTCGACAGAAGACATTCAACGACCCATCATGACGACTTCCATCTGTCTAAAGACATCTCTTTGGCACAGGGAGCGTGTGATGTAAATGACGATTCTATTTTTGAGCCGAGGTGCCATATTCTCTTAATATCGCCTCTCACATTTGTTCATTTTTCCTAATGACAAGGTGCTGGCAGCATTTGATGGATGCTTGAAGTTTATCGGTGGCATTAAGGGAGGTCTTTTCACTGGAGAGAAGTGAAACAGACGGGCTAGGTATTACGAATGGTAATAGACTCCATTTGAGCGTAATGTGTGCCTTGTCAAGTCGTGTTTTGAAGTGAATACGCAGTGAACTTTTCAAATGCGCAGGAGGAATAATGCATAGGACGCCCATTAATAGCTTATAAGTGAATAAATCCTTGTGTGCTATGTTTACTTAGGCAGCTGGAGGTATAAAATCACATTATGTGCCACATGTAGAAGGGTTAAAAATATCCTGAATTTTCATTGACCTGTAGCAGAACACCTAAGCAATCAATACTGCGCTTGAATGTTCCACATGATCCAGCCATTTACATTTATCCAAAGAAGGCCAAACTGCAGTCAATTAAGTAGCAATCAGTCACAACAAAGTCATAACAAAAGACTGATTTTTCTAGTTGCAGACCTGCCAGAGCCTTGTATTTATTAAAAAGTCCCATTGTTGTGTTTCTATTCAGCCTCACCTTGTGCTACCAAAGCATTTCTGCTGTCTTTTCATAAGGATCCATTCACATTGTCATTGTTTTACCATCTGTTCATACACAACCACATTTACCACGGCCTCGTGTGTGAAATGTGACGTCACTCCTGCACATGGTGGAGGAGTATAGTTAAAGCACTGACGCAGGTTATATAGGAACCCAATCAAACTGCCCCAGTACATATATGGCACTGTATAATTACACACTATCAGGTCCAACGTCAGTAAAATGACTTTACATGTGTGCTGTACAGTCCAAAACCCTAACTAACTAACTGTGGCCCCGGGGAACATGCTACTTTTTTTTTTTGCCTTACTAGAATAAAGTGTAATTGCACATCCACTACAGTAGGTGGCAGTGGCGCTCTCATTGTCAGAGTGTGCAGGGAGTATTAGCTCCACTGAGCAGGAGATATGAAGTGCAGTGAAAGTTATTCTTTGTTGTAAGTTGATTTTTTCATTTTTTTATTTGTTTTCTTTAATGTTAATAAGGATCCGATGTTATGCAGAGGTGTACTTATAACAATGTTATAGACAGATGATACTATTTATAGTCGCGGCGGAGAGTGGGGAGGGGGTGAAATGTTTTCTTCTTCCGAGGAAAATGATCTTCTTCCAGAGAATAATTGAGAAGCACTGGTCTAATCCAAACAAAATGCTTGTTTGTATACCACCAAAAGTTGCACGTAGCATATTTTTATTAAAGCAGGACCAAACCAGTATTGTCCAGTCTATTCCTCCATGTCATTTATTCTTTCTGTATGCTTTTTACCAGGTCTTATCCCAAAGTTCTCTTACTTGGCGCTTACTTTGTCAGGGCCATGACATGGAGCGTTAAATTGAGCAACTTCTTAGACAATTCACATCCGTATGTATTTCTGTAGCTGTTCTTGGTAATATTAATGACTGAATAGACCATTATACATCAAATTTTGGGTAAGGAGACATTGTTATTTAGTGCGCCCCAAGTCTCAACGTCCAAGGGATCAAAAGGTCACTTAGGGCTTACTTTGACCAAGCCAAGACATGGAGCGTTAAATTGAGCAACTGCTGATTTCCTCGAGCTGTGCATTAAAACAAAGGCACATTGCGTCACATGTTACATTACATTACCTTTGTACAGCTATTTTACTTATTCATGTTTTTTATACTTCTATGATGGAGACAATGAAATTACTGAGTAGATTATTGTACGTGTATATTGTTTTACTAGATCTGTAATATTTTTTAGATAAAATAAGTTATCCTTTGGAGATTGCCACTTTTTAAGCCCCCGTTTTTTGGCATTCTCCCGCATATCTATTTATGAACTGTTTTAATATTGTCAAATTGTTTTTATTGTGCAAATAAACAAATAAATAAATAAATATATAAAAAATTATGTGTAATTGCAATTATGTGCAATTTGATTAACCAAATTATTTTATTTTATTATTCAATTTTTTCTTAATGGCAATCAATGATCAGTAAATCATTTAGAAAAACTATCATGTGCTAAAAAAAAACAAAAAAAAACGGTAAAAGATAAACTTAGTAAATAATAAATAATAAAATTTAAAAATGGGTGCTTCAGTTTTCTTGATAGTCCGAGTTTACATGCATTTTTTTTTAATTTACAAAAAAAAATTATTCCATACAAAACGCTTTCTGAATGGCAACGAGTTATTTTAATGCGCTACTTCAAAATAAGAATCAAAAAGCTTTGTGACAGACTTACTAGTAAAGTGCGTATTGTGCCATAAGGACCTTGCGATGTAAACAAAGTTGTTCCACGCACCGTGCACGTGGCCTTTGTCTGAATCAGGGCCACGCTTCACGCCGTATTCCATCATCTGGAGCGTAGCCACGGGGGAAACGCACGCCCGAGCCGCATGTCCGTTCGAATGTGTTGCGAAGGCTCCCGTGTAAACAAGGCCGTGACGTGTGGCCTCACCCTGCTCAAGGACGCTCTCATGTTTGCATACATAGACCTGTGAGTGTGAGAGAGCACCGGCGTCAGGTCTGATGGTCGTCAGGCTGAAGGACACCATCCATCAGCGGTCTCAGAGGTGCGGCGGCTCTCGGTGTTTGTCTGTTTGTTGTGTTAGACCTCGAAATGGGAAGCTGAATGAGGAGTTTTGGCGCGAGCTGACAACATAATCAGGATTAAGAGAGGAGGATGCTTCGACTGTTTTTGCTGTTCTTGCCTCACGCTGACAGTAAATGTTAGAGGACTGAGTTAGCAGTGACACTTTTGGAGAAAGACAGCTCAAGATATTAAATACTTAGTCAATATTTCCTCCACAGCAGTAGTTCTTGTGTCTCATTTAAACGACTGACATGCAACAAGAAAATAAACTGCCACAATCCCCTTTGCTCTACAGTCGTACTTTCAAAGCTAACTTTTAAGTAAATTATGGAATTGACTGTTAGCATTACTAGTCACAAATAGCTTATTTATAGATCAGTATGCTCTGCAGTTTCCAGACACTAACTATAATTAAAATTTCAAAGATGCTTTAAGTAGCACTTTGACTGACATAACACGTTTTTAGTCAGCTCTTTTTCTTTTTAAGGCAAGCTGTGAAGCTCACACAGAAATAAAGTTTACTCATTTTCAAAAAACTATAAACTATATTTCACTGTTAAAATTTATGCCATTGCCTTTTTTTAGTTATACAATACAAGCTAGTACACTTATGTGCTGGTCCCAAGCCTGGATAAATGGAAAATGTAGCATCAGGAAGAAAAAACTGGCAAATTGAATGTACAAATCATTGCATGTTGCTATCTTGAAACTGCTTTTGATGCAATTTTTTTTTATTTCAATTGATTTAAATTTTGGAATGAGATTATTATACCTCTGTAGCAGTGATTCTCAAACTTTCCTCACCATCTCATGATGCATTTGTTTCTCCAAGTATTACCTACATACACAGTGATGATTATGGACATAAAAGAGGTCTAAAGTGATTTTAGTTCAATTTAAATACAGTTTAAGTGTTTCTTGTTGGACTTAAACGGATCTAAGGCAGTTTTTAACAAGCTTTATGGTGTTTAAGTTGGTCTTTGAAAGGATTTCATTGATTTTAGTTGGACTTTGATGAATTTTAATCTATTGTAGCTGGACTTTAAAGGCCTCAAGTAGTTGTAGTTGGTTTTTATTTGGGGAAAAAAGGGGATTATGATCAAAATCGGGTTATCACTTTTAATTTCAGTCTGAAAAATAACACTTCTGAGTACCACTCTAAAACTACTAGTACCACAATTTGAGAACCACTGATCTATACTATTGCTTAAGGATCTTGATGATTGCCATGCATGAATGGAAACTTCTTGCCTATAAAGACACATCCCACTTTGTCCTCTGTATTTTACCGTATGCAATATTCTGGTCCTGCATCTGTGTATAGATGTGTATATGTGTGTCTAGTCCGGGACAAATGGGCCAGCCCCGTATGAGTCATGCCGAGATGGGAGCCTGAGATTCAGTGGCACACACAGAACACATCTGTCCACCTCATTGATTTTTCAATGAGATCTGATTCTCCATCAGAGCGGGGAAGAGTGCCGCCTATGACCACTGTCGCTGAAAGAATAGACAGACGGGGCGAGGGAGAAGGGGGGGGGGGCACGGGGAGATAAAGTGCTATTAAGATGAGAAGATGGGGGCAGCGCTCTCAAGGTGACTGTCGACAGATCACGGCGAGCACATACAAATGAGCCGGCGGAGCGCACCGTCGAAAAAAAAAAAGCCGTGGAGCGAAAGTCGTGCATTTCCTCATGTCTCCGTGTTACGCAACGGCCGACTTTTCCTTTACATAACGCTGCGGTTCGAGAGCAAGATTAGCCCTTCTATACTGTTGCGCCGTAGCGGATGCCGCGGCCTATCTCCTCGCAGCCATTATGCATGCACGATGACAAGCTGATTATCCGCGTGCAGCCCAAATTACCCTCAAAAGGCAGATCCCGAGATACCGTGTGACGGCTGGGATGCATAAGCCTGCGGGATATATCACAAAAAATATTCACCAATAATGATCTGTAACTGCAAATAGCTCATAAAATTTCATATCAGTCCAAGGAGATGGAATAAGTGCGAGCTCAAGCTGTAACGCCGTATGAAATATGAAAGCCTCCCGGAGTCAGAAAAGGGCCAAAGTATTGATTGCTTTTTGTTGTGTTTCTAGTACATATCCATTCCATCTTTCGGTGCTGGCTCAGATAGATGATTATTGGGGAAATATGAAAGAAGCTGATGAATAGTTTACGTTTGCAGATGCAACGGGAATATTAATGCGAAGACTGTCGGAGCGAATGAACAGCATCAGCAGTTTGAGTCAGACGCGACTCTGGATCACTTCTTGAGCGGCGTTGAGACAGCAAAATGCTAAATACTGTACTGAAAACAAGCCTTTCCGCTACTTCTAGCAGATTGTCTCTTTGCTTCGAGTTCAAATGCATCCCGGAAAACCAAAAATCCTATAATACGAGCGAGGAAATGTAAACGTTTAAAAAAAAATAAAGCAGACAAGAGTGAAACTGCAGGGAGTGTCTTGTCCGTGGAATAAAAAACTAAAACCGAACCTCTTCCAACTGAATTCTCTTTGTCTTCTTCGTTGGAGCTTAATTGACTGCCAGTGCATGCGGACGCCGAGAACCAGATCTCGACGTCTTCAAAAGCGGCTTTGATCTCGCAGCACCTTGAGGCCCTGGAGGATCATCAAGGTTCTCCGTGTCCTTTACTTCCTGCTGGCCGGTGATGAGCCGGTGCTGTACGGCTGCCCGATAACCCCCGCCGCACACACAGGCCTCATTCTCATTCCACTCTCGCCGCTAGCGTTTACCTCGCCGCTCTCTCACTCGCTGCAAGGTCAGGAAATATTTCAGACGGAAGTGCTCTCGGAATTCTGGCGCGGCTCTCCTCGTCCTCTCTCCGTCGGATTCCGTGGCCAATTTTCCTTGTCTTTGAACTCAGACGGAGAGACTCTAATGAGAACTTTTTAGCAGCTCTGCTCTGTCCGGAACTAACTGTTGTGGACGACGGGGACTTTTTGTAACATATTTGGCAGGTATGTGTGCCAGCAATTAAAAAGAAATTCTACAGAATGTCTTTACAAGCCACTTTTTTATCAACATGATGGATGCAAAACAGATTTCCAGTTCTTCACCATCTTTTTTCAATTGATGACTGTGTTGCATCACTTTAAAGACTTGTAAGATATTGCTGACTTCCACCTTTGTATCCATGCTCACATTATGTTATGGCTATGTGATTTTCTTTCTTTTTTTTGGTTGCTATGGTTTCCTATAAGCAGCCATTGTACAGCTTGACTCATTGTTGTTTAAGAGTGATGTTGAAGTCACATTGACTCTGTTACAGAATCTTCAGACTGAGGTTAAACTGTAAAGGATCATAACTCCACCTCATTCCACGTGCCTCATGCTTTTCAAACTGTCAACATCTGAGTCACATGATCCAAAATACTTAATGATACTACTTCAGTCTGAGTATATCAGGAAAGCACAAGATATGGTATGTGATAACTAAAAGTTGAACAACATGTAAAGAAAAGCAAGACTCTGGACTGATTTTGATTCAGTTTTATTTTAAAGCCCATTATCACAACAACAGTTGCCTCAAAGGGCTTTACAGACTGTCCATAGACCTTCCATTATTGTGAGGGAAAACTCGGTAGAACAACAGAAGGAAGGAACCCAAGCCTCGAGATTTCACAGTCCATTTTATACATGAATAAAATGTATATAAGTCACTTTAATGACAGCAGGAAGGGAACAGCTCCATCCAACTGTTAATAAAAATAGAGATTAGGGTGGATTCATAGGTTGACGGGGTCAGGCCAGGACTGGGGTTTTAGAAACATTGAGATCCATTGGATAGACGCCCAGTGCATTCTACTGCCCCCAGTGTCTAGTGCCTTATAAACAATGCTGACTTACTTTTCCCAGATGTCCTTTAACTTTAGGCTTTATCAAAAAGAAGGTTAAATCCTAACCTTACTTGCACTGATAACATTTTGATATTAATATTTCAATTGTAAAACTGTGATAGCAATACATTTCAAGCCCTTGTCTGAATGTGATACCTAGTTTGATACATGTAAACAGTCAGTATTTCAACGTCTTTAAAGAAAAAAAAAATATTAATGCTTTTTAAAACATTAAAACATAAAAAGGCCCATTCAGCTTTATGTACTTACAGTTTTATATACAAAAGCTAATGTGCAGTGAGCGGTGAGCCTCCTACCTTCACACTGATTGACCCACAGAGACAGAGTGAGATGGGCTAATCTCCAGATAAAAGAGCAGAATCATAACATTCTTATTGGTGACATTAGCCGACAGCTGCAGCAGATTAAGGGCAGCTAAGCAGTAGTTTAGGAGCAGTGATGTTTAAAGAGCAGCGCGGCTTATTGTCAGTTACCCACCAGTCCCTTCATTTCAACGTTGCAGGCTTGACTGCTTCCAGTCATTCCTGAGCTTTTTTTTCCCTTCTGTTTCCAGAGATATGTTCGCTTAAGGGAAATGGCCATTAAAATGTCATTACAGCTGCACTAAAATCATTTTAAAAAAAGCACTGGTTCCCAGCGGCTTCCCATCGTAATGGGCTCGATACATTCCCCCAGCAACGGGAAGAACCTTAATGTTGCGGAACACAAATGCTAATCTCTCTGTAAATATCACTCAAATTCACCCCGCTGCCTGCTTTTTACATGGAATAGAGTGGATTCATTCTGCTTTACTCTGGCAAATTGAATTAATTCTCCAGGTGTTAGAGCTTTCTGGTTCGTGGACTGTAATGGAGATGATCCGGGGCGTTCTGCTCAGTGCACTCTGCATTCAGCCTTTTCTGCTGCTATCACTCGTCAAAGCTTAGATAACGTTTACACACATGGACCAGGCTAATCAGTGAGTTGACAGCATTCATATTCATGTTTCACAATCAATATAGGATTTGAGCTCATGTGGAGGGAGACGCTGGAGAGACCACTAGAGCCGGCCCATAGCAAGATTCAATTGATTAAATGCCTTGAAGCACTTTGCCATTTGAGATGTGGGAGCATCTCTGCAGAATGAGATCTTATGTTGAGAGTTCATCAAGCCACACTCTTTGACCCAGTTACACCAACAAGGTTTAATTCAAACTTAGATTGATTCCAAGTTTAGCAAAACTTAAAAAGAGGCATTAGAGGGCATTATATAAAGAAATGGAGATTCATGAAAAGTTTAAAGTTAAGTGAAGTTGCTTTGCACCACTGAATTAAACCTGCTTTTGTAAAGCAGAGTTTAGCCACATCAAGCCAAGTTAATATGTGCAATACAACCAACATTAAAACAAATGAAGTAACTATTTTAACCTTATTTATTATTATTATTATTGAGGAGGTTAAAAACCAGTAACTGCTGTGGCTATTCAACTTCTTGCAGTTATAAGGTAATGCTAAACTTACCCGTAGTTATGCTGTGTTTACAGTGACGCATGCTGTCTTTCATGCTAGCAAGCATGAGCATTACACAAAGGACATATAGAATGAACCATCTTGAGCTGTAATGTTCCAGTGTGTAGGGATCTATAGTCGACTGTCAGTGGGCAGATCCCTTACAGTCACTACAGTGGGCAAATCTCTTACAGTCACAGAAGCAGCAGGGCTCCAGCTGCATTTCTCTGTCTCCTGTTTGGCACGTTTAGCAATCTTCATGTTAAAATGTGAATTCCTGTCCAGCAATCAGCGGCATTATAAAACTTGAATAAAAACTTGCGGAAGCCAATATAAAAAACAGACCTCGTGTGAAGTTAGTCTAGATCACAGTTTAAAAATGCAGTTAAAAGAGGTGTTGAGCTATTCATATCATTTGCTATAGTTACTTTGCAATTTAGAATGATCTAAAATTTTTGATACGATTCATCAGTCAGAAATTGATGTAACTTTTTGACAAAAAGAAAAGATAAATGCATAGTTTAGTATAGTTTCTATATCCCCACTTTCTGGTTTTGGACGTTTTATTATTGTTGTGCATTATTTTTTTTTCGCTGATTAGACTTATTAGCATTAACAGCATTATAAGCATTAAAAAGTTTCATGAAGAAAGTTTTATTTAAAAGCTTTGTTTAAGATTTAAATTGTTAAAGCTTTTATTGTTGAAATATAATATGGAAATTCTTAAATTAATATCTATAATATACTTGCTTTTTTGCCTATTGATTGTAGGAATAAACAAATCAATACACTGAATTTTACTGCAAACAGGCCTTTGTATGTTCACTTTGCATCAACCTCTTAGGCTCTGCTTCTTGTTTATTCAGCTCTGTCTTATATTCAGTCCATCCCTTCTCGTATTAATCATGGCTACCAGCACTTGCCATTTGAGTATGCTCAATTAATACCCTAATCGCAGTTGTCGCCGGAGTGGCACCACGTTACACGGTACCAGGAGTGGATGGGATGCACATAAATTTGTCTGCAATTATACTGCATCATTAACTAACTGTACACCCATTGCACTTATTTACTCAATTAATTAGCTCCTTAAAAGTTCTGTTAAACATTCGAGGTGTTTTATTTTCCTTTTTAAAACCCTTAATCAGCCATGAATAATGGAGCACCGCTGCGAGGGGAAGCCACACATTCGCCTCGGAATATCTCAGTGTATGGAATGTGGCGAAATAAATGCACATAGTTAATGAGTCGGTGGAAGTCAGCGGAGTTGCGGCGGGGGAGATAGCGGTGTGCGCTCCGGCTGCAAACAAGCCTGACCTAGAGCGGCAATTGGGGAAAGTGTCCTGCCAGGTCGGCGGATGAGTCTGGAGAACGCGTCTATAGCCTCAGCGCGTCTGGATCGTGAGACCGTCTGCTCGGGCCTCAGACTGTAACGCTGTAAATGACTTTGACCTTTTCTCGGGGACTGAGGACAGCGGCGCGCAGGGAAAGGAGAAAGGAGGGAGCGACGGCGGTGGGCGAGAGCAGCGGAGGAGGAAGCCGGCTGTAATGAACCGAGAGCAGTGGGCGGCTGTCGACACTAATAGATGACAGAGGGGAAGGGTCACGGGGTTGATGAATACTTAAGGTGTCTCCATCAGCAACAAGTGCGGGGTTTATTAGCAAGCTGCTAATTTGAATGCTACGGACAGTCGTTTGATGAATGCAGATGGCAGACGGCGGTGGGTGATAATGTGAAGTTTTGTTATTAGTACAAATTGGTAGCAACAAGATACATTTACTTCCGTTTGCATCCGTGCATCATCAGTCGAAGTTTCTATTCATACTCGATTAGGCCTTTAAAAATCGGGACACACCCAAATGAAAAAAAATGTCACCAGAAATCACCAGTAAAATAATAAATTTTAAAAAACATGAACTCATTGCACTGATTAGCTTTTTTTATTATTTCACTTCAAATAAATACAACTTTTCTACCGTCTTTGAAAGCATCCTCATTAACCAGTACTTTTCTTTGACAGTTGTATTGGAGAGGGACCGCTTAGAAATAGCCTCGTGCTTAAGAACAAATCTTTATTGAGCTATAGACCTGAGGAAGATCTTTTTTAATTGGTTAATATTGCCATTGCCATGGTAACTCTGTGATTGACACACAGACTACAGACAAATGAGTTGCAAGGACAATGTGCTGCTTTGGTTTTATGTTTTGTTAAAAAAAAAATAAAAAAAATGGACATTTAGGATTGGAAGAGGGCAAAATCGGGACTTTTTAGTGTTTTTACAGATATCCACCAGGACACAGGATGTATGGTCGCCCTATAGTAAATGCTTACTCAATAAAAAAGAACACTGTAGTCATTTCAGGACTGCATCCAGCTTCTGTAAATGTGTTTATAAATGACTGGACACAGACAGCTTTCCTGCAAGATAAACAATGATTCAACTTTTGAGTTTAGTGTTGTTTTTCCAGTATTTTCCAGTTATTGTTTTTCTCTTTATTAAACCCGCAGTGGCCTGACATCCATTCTGTTACCTGTGGAGACATCATTCATTTGCAGAGCAGACTTTATAAAATATGGATTTCTTGGCAACAGTGCTTTTGGAGTGTCCAAAACTCCAAATTTGTTTGTTGCATGTGTTTTTACAGTTTAGACACCGCTTTTCACACCAGTAGCACATGATTCAGTGGGTACTCAAGAGTTCCCCTGTTTATTCCCATGAATGAGGTGCGTGAAGAGTTGTTTTGTTTTCCTTTTTGGCAAATACACGTTCTTGCAAAATAATTACAGGTGCTTCTTTTGTTTCATGCCTCTTGGGTTGTTTTAAAAATGGCCTTACACCCATCTCAGCGCTAACGGTGCTTCTTCCATCTTCTTCCAGGAGCGGGGAAAGATCGGCGTGATCTTCAACGTGGGAACGGACGACATCGCCATCGAGGAGAGCGCGGTGATGGTGAGCGACGGCAAATACCACGTGGTGCGGTTCACGCGCAGCGGTGGGAACGCCACACTACAGGTGGACAACCAGCCCGTCATCGAACGCTTCCCATCAGGTAGGAACACCCACCCGTTTCTATCTTTAATAGCAATATGATGCTGTACTTAGCGGCACTTTGGAGAGAGAAAGAAGCACATCAGTTCACCTGCAATGGATTTGGAGTCCGTTGGTGGTTGAAGCTAGAGATTACCACCCAAAGAGCCACCATTAAAATATGCTAATTCAACTCCTTTTTAACTTACTTGGGAATGAAATATTAGAGTTAAAATGTGCTTTATTTATCTCTCCACTGTGCTTCCCTTTTTGTTGGTTGTTCAAAGGAGGACATTTCGTGGGTTGTGTATGCTAAATGCACTTTTCTGTCTGCAACTGTTTCCCATGACAAATATTCTTGAGAGGTTAATAGAATTTCCTGTCAGATATTTTGGCTACATTGATTGTTACCGAAGACTGTGAGTGTTGTAGCCCCTTAAGTGTGTTTTCACGGTGCTGTGCAGGAGAGTGCCGCACAACTTGTGTTTCTATATAAAATTTAAATTTGAAGCAGACTTGTGAGAAATGACAATAAAGGAGAGGAAAATCGCCTTTTGGAGCAGGGAGAAATGCTGAGGTATAGCTGAATATTGCTGCAAAGAAAAAAATAATTTGCGGTTTATTCGTAGCTTTTAAACTAAACACTATAACTACATTATACGGACTTTCTATTCAGTGTGTCAAGTTCTGCTCCTGTTCAAATGCAATAAAAAAGCACACCCTTTGGCTTTTTCTCAATTCTTAAGCAGCTGAACTGTATTAACAGCTGAATTCTCAAGCGCTAACTCTTAAATCCGTCTTGTCTTTCTCCTGGCAATGTGATTTCTTGTAAAAATGTAGTAAAATAATAAGGAGAAAAAAATTGTAAAAAAAAATAAAATAGTACTTCCACACCATTGCAATTAGGCCAGTGATGGGAAAAAATTACCCCATGATAGGCAGTTAGGAAGATAAATCATCCAATTATTGCCCAGGTATTCAACTAAAGAGCTGTTGCTTTCAGTCGGGTTCTTTCTTCCTGGAAAATGACTTCTCAGCTCAAGAAAAAGCCATGAAAAAAAACTTCTTTTTGAGTGTGGATTTTTTGTCGCCCCACCAACACACTTGGTTTTAGCTCCACTTTTCTAAATCAGACCACACTGATGGAACCAAATGTCGAGTAGTACACCCCCCCGAGCTTTTTTGGAACACTTCATACCTCTGTTGACTGCAAACTGACCCATACCGACCCATACTGTACCATTCCAGTGAACACAACGCTGTATAAAGCAGTAACACAGCAGTCATCCATATTTTGCGGTTTTGTTTTGGCGTTGAGAA
Source organism: Rhyacichthys aspro (assembly GCA_036850595.1). Taxonomy (NCBI): domain Eukaryota; kingdom Metazoa; phylum Chordata; class Actinopteri; order Gobiiformes; family Rhyacichthyidae; genus Rhyacichthys; species Rhyacichthys aspro. The sequence goes on along the minus strand of CM072165.1, from coordinate 12,196,184 downwards.
AGGCGTACCCTCCCCAGTCATCCATCAGAGTGGCACGGCTGCAACCCAGGGGCATGCATCACTGGCAGCAGAGGAAGCGCCCCGTGACACTTCAGTCCTTTCACTCGTTATTATGATGGAAATGAAGGCCCTTTTTTTTTGCAGCCTCCTTAAGTGGAGCCTTCAACTAACAATAGCGCTAACTGTTCTGAAAATAACAGCCCCGTTAACATCGGCGAGCGAGTGTCATCATCCAGATCGCTTTTGTTTCATCAGGAAACATGAATGCACGGCCCATATTGTATTCGTTCTCTTCCTCTTCCCTTCCGTCCCTCTTTGTTGTTGTCTTTGTCGAACGCTCCTTCCCTTTCTCTTTTGTTGACGCAGAATTCCAGAGAGTTATTTTCCTGCCGTTTGTAAGTTTACTTGACGAGTCGATTGTTTGTCTGCTCAAGGCTTCGGCGCGTGTTTAGTTTTGAGGGACTAAAGGGAGGAAGCAGATGAGAGACGGCTGCGGATAATGGCTTTCATTCATTTATGTGAGCTAGATTCACTCCCGACTATTTTGGGATGTAAGCTTTGAAGGCGGCGACGTCTGCTTTGAAGGTTCCAGTAGTCGGCGTCTGGTGGGGCCGGCGTCCTGGGGAAACCGGGATGTCGCGCATTAGCAAAGCAAAAAACCTCGCGGTGGATCAGACACAAAGGGGCGGAGGAATACGTGAGGGAGACAGTGACATCTTTGCAACAAATGAAGACAGAGGGGTGCAGAGAGGAAGAAAAGGGGTTCCCTGTTGAAACAGTTCCTGTGACCCAGATTGAAGATTTAGACATCATCTGATGCTCTAAATAGGACAAAAAGATAACAACTAGAAGAAAAAAAAAAATCACAACCTGCTGCCTTTTACTGACAACCGTATTATGCAAAAGCTTTCCAATGAAACAGACAAAACATCAATCATTGGCAGAAAAAAAGGAATACTCTGAGTAAACATACATAGGTCTACAGGCCATTCACCTGTCAATGACTTCGGGATTCTATCTTGCTGCTCCCTAACATACTTTTGAGGACGTACTTGTGTTTGAAGCAAAAACAGTTCCACTAATGCTTTAAAGACTTGGTTGTTAACATTGCTAGCAAAATAGACCTTTACTTTTTAATTTAAAATCCGTTTTTTGTCAAAATATACTCATTTTTCGGCCATAACAACTCAACATGTATTTCTCCTAGCCATTCTATAGGTATATCTATAAATAATTACTGCTTTTCACTCACTATTAAAAAATCACTACCAATCTCTTTGAAGATAGTCTGTAAGAACTTCTGTTTAAAGAGTAATGTTGTTTACATTCAATACAGATCACTCTAGCATGACTATAATTAGCATTTGTGACTGACCAGGCCATTAAAGTGGTCCACTGGCTTTTTGGCCCTGTTTAATCCTTGATAGCAACAAGCTAGCAACAACAAGCTGTAGCCCCAGACCTTATTACGATGAGTTTGGATGTTTTAAAACAATTTTCCAGAAAATGTTTGCACCCAGAGGATATCTTGAAAGATGTCAGGATCAAGTGGGCGGGCCAAAGACATGTCGAGTGGCTGGTGCCTTAAGCGGAGTGCACGAGGTGAGAAAGCCTGATACTCTCAGCTTGTTTGTGCAAAGTTTAAGAACATGTTGTATTGATATAAGTGCATTAAAGGTCACTGCAAAGGAGTCGGCTCACTTCTCCGTCTGCTTTGTGTTGTAAACTGAAGCGCTAATTAAGAGTGAAACCCCAGCACCCCCCTCGTACTCTGCTCATTCTCTGTCACACACTAAAACCACCTGACACTTTTAGGGGAAATAAAATCCTGGGGACATCCTCCAGACCACAGAAATTCAGACAGGATGTGTAGTTTTCAGACTTTTTTGGTGACATTTCTGCTTTTTAGTTTGTATGGTAGCCCTTTAGGGATATGCTTTTGTCTATGAACAACCCCAGTAAAAATGGGTGTGCATTTAATATTTCTTTTTACTAATATGTTCCACTTTGTATACTACATCATTCAACCCAATGCACCTTCACTTTTTTGACTATCATGTATTTTGCTCTGTAAAAACTTTCAATTATTGGAAACTTTGAACTTAAGAACTTAAAAGGAAACTAGATGAGCCCCTAAGGCTTAACCCAATAGGTGACATCACTCTTTACTTCCTTTATTGTCAAAAGCAGTGAAATGTCACGAACCTGTAGTAAACAAGTTGACACGAAAGATACATCCAGGAAGGCTTTCTATAGGTATTACAGGTGCCAAATAAGTGTTTTCTTTAGTTTTTCCTGTGAAATCTCTCGTGACCCACATCAGGCTGTCTCTTTGGGACGCCCTTACAGTTTTGAGTCCTGTCTGGAGCATGGTACATCCAGAGGACGACACTTGGGACTTCCACAGCACAAGAAACGTCAAAGATCCCCGAGGAGACGACCAAGGACAGTAAACATAAAAGAGAATGGAAATGGATACGTGTTTTTTCCACACGGATATATTTGCACACGTTATAATTAGACCCAGAGTCCAAATGAGGCTGTTTATGGTGCCTCTGGATAAATTGTGCTGTAAGGCCCAGATTCACCAGCAGCAGGCCTGGGATCAGAGGGCCGTGGTGAGGTGATGATGTGGAGAGACAGGATGTTGACAGCAAACACGGTTGTCAAGGGTCAGCCACATTCAACAGGAAAGCAACACTTCTCCTGATGTCCCAAGAAGTGATGTTTGTGCTCCTCGGGGGAACGTGTTGCCGTCTGACTGCATACATCTACATCTGTGTGCCTATGCATTCATATATGTGCATTTGACGGGCAGATAGCAGACAAAAAGTGTCAGAGCGGCACCGGGCCAGATAATCCACAGTGTCAGGTGTCCCCAGTGGGTAGTTACTGGCCCACCCCGGGTCTCCGCATTCCAAAAATGGCAGACGGCTCAATGAAAACATCCCTGTGGGCTGTGCACCTCGACCTGGCCACAGACACAGCAGCAGATGTTGGCAGCAGTGTCACACGGGCTGGAAGTGTACCATTCCATGTCGCCTCAGTTACTGGTTGTCTGCAGTGAGAAACTAAGCACAGGAAAACAATTGCCATCTGCTGTCATCATTTGCATGTTTATTTTCTAAAAATGGCTTGTTAAGGCCAGTACTTGCTGACAGGATGTTTCTTGGCTGTAAAAAGGTACTATTGTTTTTTCCGTCTTAAACTTGTGGTCTTTATATTACCCACAAAGAGAATTATTGCATTTAAGAGTGTTCAAATTCTGACAAAAGGACGCTATGCTAGTATAGCTCTCTAAATAGTTGTTGTAAGTAGGGATAATTTTACCATGACTATCATCAGGGCATTTTCTGTGACAGTGCTAATTTAAACATTTAAAAATAATTGCTTTCGGTTGTTAGCAACACTAGCAACATGTAGCTTTTCCATTTCCGATCATGCTTTGAGAATTATTTTTTTTCCAAATAAAGTAATAGCTTAGTGCTCCATAATTTCTCCAAGCTTTTAGGTTAATTTGATTTTATGGGTGAGATCACAGTCCAATAGTCCATTATTTTTATCGTCTGATAGAACCAATGCCTTATGACTAAAAAAAAATAACGTAATAACTTAAGATATGTTTGATTGAGTTTTTATGGTGACATTGTAGCTGCAAAGTGTTTTTCTCATGTTTTTGTATTCTGAAGTAACCAATAACATAGGAATAAAGTGCAGAATGCATTTTGCCATTAGATAATTTAATGGTCAAAAATGGCTTATATATAAACTTCAGGAGGTTTTGTCATCAGATGATTATGGTCGTCTCTAACATCTATTTCACTTTTAATTTTATTTGATGTAATAGGATAATTTGAAGCAATGCTCTTGAAAATGTGTTCCACTTTTCTTTTTTTAAGTTTAGTGCTTTCAGTGGTTAGCATCACTAGCAACATAGCCTGTAGTTCTGTTACTGTCTGATTATTTAGTGGCACATGGCTAATTAATCAACTTTAACAGTACAACAACTTTTTTTTTTTCTTTTTAAAGCTTTCGACTGCCTTGATTTTAGCTTTTCTCTTGTCATTCTAATATTATAATTCCCATTTTCTTGTTTTTGTTTAAACATTTAGGGCGTCCATAACTTACAACCAACTTCTGAGGCTTCACAAGTCCATTGGGTTTTTTAAAAATGACATCACAGTCCCAATGTCCACTCTTTTTATAGCCAGCTTTATGAATAAAAAATACATTTCTCATCTAGTTCTACAAATCTGTGTTGATTTTTTTTTTCTTTAATTTGTAATAATTGCAAATTAAAAGTCTTCCAGCTGTGGCTTCACAAGTCCTTTGAGCTTCACAAGTCCGTGATATTTTTACAGGTGATATCACATGCTATGGTCCATGATTTATACAGTGTGATGGACCCAATGCCTGATGAATCACCAAGGGGAGTTTTGTTGCCTGATGATTTAGTGGTTGGACATGGTTGATTAAAACATATCCAATTACCTTTTCGGACATTTTGAAGCAATGACCTTCTTATACATTATCAAGATTCATACATCTTTCAACAGACAGTTTTCTCTGGGCTCTGAGATCGTAGACCACATTTGCCTCTGTATACATCCGATTCTTCTTAACATATGGCTCATTTGTCCTGTGTTTTCTTACCCTTCATTTGCCCTACCCGCTTCCCCCCTCCCCTCCGATCACGGTGCTCAGGGGGACTCCATCCAAACACAAAGCTGCACATTCCCACATTACCCTCGCACCTGTAAGCACAAACGCGAATAGCAATGTAATAGCTACCTGGCTCTTAGCACCAACCCTTTTCCCTCCCATTTCGTGACCGTCTGTGCTCTCGTCTAATCGCCCATCACAAGCTCCTTTTGTGATTATAGTCATTTAGCACTGTAAATTATGACACTACAGTAAGCGGAGCCCCTGGAAAAATCCATCAATTTCCTGGGGTTTTATATCTCGCTTGGCATTTGGACTTGATCACACTGCCCCCTGAGCTTCGGAGCATCATTATGCATTGCGCAGCTGTAGTTATATTGTCTCTATGGCTGCAGATTGGCTGCGATTAGCATATTTTGCCGCTTCATAACACTGCCATTATGACCGTTGGGAGTGTACTGTCTGTGTGGCTGCTTTTGTTTCTTGGAACATTTACAGGCATAGACTTGATTTACAGCTGTCAGACGATGGCAAAGATTTAGTGAAGAAGTGTAAGATTTAAAGGAACTCAAGACAGACATGGATACATATTAAGCAATAGATTTACAGAAATGTACATGCCGTTGTGTTTTTGGAAACTCATAAGTCAAACAGTAGAAAATGCAAGATTGCACAAAAGTCACTGCAAGCTCAGTTGGTGATGCAGATTTATTCAGATTAAAACATTAGTGGAGTGAAATTACGCTGCGTTTTTCAGACTACAAGACAGTAGCAAAAAAAAACCACACAACATATCAACATGTCTGATATCTAGTGGACTAAATATTTGGGACAGAATGCATGATGCCAGGACATGATGGGAGGAAAAGTACAAACAAACAGTTTTATCTTCTTTTGTCAAAACTTCAATCTCCTTGTAGCACTTGTTTTTGTTGAACATCCATTTAAAACTTTTGCATTTTCTCTGTCGCTTCTCACGTGTCTTTCTTGCAACCAATCAAGTCAGACAATTTTGTAGAGTGATTTGTAAACCGATCTGTTTAAATCTAAAATCACTTTGTCTGAACCAGGCATACCCAAGACCAGAGTGTAGCAAGACCAAGAAAAGCCCTAAATACTCAGGGGTTAAGACAAAAACCATGAAAGGCCAAGCCCAAAACTGGTGCAGGACACATTTAAAGAGATTAGACCCATGACAAACTCAAGATGCTGTTTTTAGACTGTGCTTGAAGAGACATAGAGGGTAGAAGAATTTTATTTTCAAATTTAGGATAAAATGACACACTTTTTCTATAAAGATACTGACAAATATCTGGGCCGGTTTTGACTTCTATATCCATGAAAAGATTGCGTAAAAAATTGGTACATGTCAAGGCTGAGATCTTTAAAAAGTAATGAAAAAAACACCAAAACAGTTATGTGTACATTTTACTAAGTAATACATGTTTTTGTGCACATATTTTGATTGCCATGAAGAAGTAATGCAAAGGTCACATAGCTTAATTTGATAAGGTAAAGGAGAAGAGAGACGGAAAGTGCTGGAGGAATGAATCTCGAGCCGGCGCCAGTAAAGCCTCACCTCAGTGATGGATGAGCCTTTGCATGTTACTGAATAATAAGTACCTAACAAATTGGATTGCATCACAGCGGGAGGATTACACGCAGCCTTAGAGTACGTACGCGCACGGCTGCGACGTACACAAGACACACACCCGACAGGAGGGATTTCATAACACGCAAATGACTTGAAACATACTGCATGAAATTCAATCTGCTGTGTTCATTTTGAAAAGACGGCAAACTGTTTAATACGCGCCATAAATCAAAACGAGCAGAAGAAAAGAGGACAGATAAAAGTAGAGGCGCTGTTGCCAGGGACTGTTACTTTAATAAAGGGATTTAATGGGAAGACTGGGTGTAAAGGCTGACCAGTAGAGACAGGAAGTAGAAATACTAAGAAGTAGTAGTGCCAAATCTGCTACATTGACAGTTAAAATGTTGTTAGTCTTGATAAAAATGGTCCACAAAGCGTTCCATTGCAGTCATATTTAAAGAATTCTGTTTGTCTAAAAATATCTAGTTTTGAGGCAATGCTCTACATTAAAACAATACATTCACATTTATACATTTACTTTCTTTTAACATTCCCATGCACTCTCCTTAAGACTTTATTCAGACTTTTTTTGGAGGGAAGCATGTAAAACCAAAATTGTAACCAAATATACAGTAGAGAGATTGTTCCTCTACTCATAGAACCTTGGTTACAATGTAACCAGCTGGGCATGCTGGTGACATTTATATTTAACTCTACATTACCTTCTACTAGGGATATGTTGACTATGTGTTAGTAAATACAAATTACTGATATTAGGACATTAATAGGCGTTGCAGCCTACAGCTTCAGGTAGTAAAATGAGATTTAGGTTGTGGTAGTTATGCATCACACTGTGCTTCTGCAGAAAGAGTGGAAGAAATAATTCAGACATCGTCCTTGAGACGTGTGAAAAGGGCTTAAGAATAACTTTTTGTAGCACCAGTAGTATATTATATAAGAAAGATCCATTTATTTGATTTATGACATGTTCGTGCTCTCTTTAACTCAACTGCACAGGCACACTACAGAATTGACTGAAGGCTGCTGTCTGCATGGCTCTGTATCTTTTATGCAGAGCATGTAGTGGCTCCCCAAACCCCTGAACTACACAAGAAAACCTCATGACATTACAGATCGCATCTGAAACTGCCCCGCTGAGGCTACAGGCTCTTTTAAAGGAGTTGGCTTTTCTTGTAAAATGCAGGAATCCACCTTATTAGAGCTTGAGTGTGACTCATATTTAATGTGGCAGGCTTTGACACAACAAAACGTTGTATTGTCAGTCCACTGAATTGATAGATTGACATGCACACCCACAATAATGTAAGTCGATGTTCTTTATTAGTGACAATATTTTAAAGCAGTGGTGTCAAACTCAAAGTGATGAGGGGCCACGATACTTAATAAGAATTCTTTCAGGGGCCAAAGATGGAGACACTTGACAAGCTTTTCTTAAATTTTGATTTGAAAGGTTTCATCTTCATTTAAGTCTTACAAAAGTTATCTTTAACATTATTTTCCTCCTTTTATGAAAACTAGTTTTAGTTGGTTTTGAACAGGTTTTATATGCATTTGAACTGGTTTTATATGGATTTGAACTTGTTTTATTTACATTTGAATAGGTTTTAGATGGATTTGATCATGTTTCAGTTGAATTTGAGCAGGTTTTATATGGATCTGAAAAGGTTTTATTTTGTTTTGAACAGGTTTTATTTTGATTTGAATATGTTTAAGATGGATTTGAACAGATTTTTTTGCAGTAAAAACATCATGCCAAAAATATCACTTAGTCAATGCAATGGAGGGCCACATAAAATATTGCAAAGGGATGCATTTAGCCCCTGTGCCTTGAGTTTGACATGTGTGTTTTAAAGTAACAGTACTATTCTCACCGATCAAATCAACCAAACAAGTTTAGCAAATAAAGACAGAATCTGCGACATAAGAAAGGAGCGTAGAAGATCTTCTCCTCCCTTCGGCAAAAGCAATATAAAAGCACTCTGCAATGGCTGTTAACATCCTAAAAGTAGTGAAGTAACAGGATTACAACAGTCGAGACAACACAGTCAGACAAACGGCTGCAAGCGTAGGGCCCTGAGCTGAGCGTGGACTAGATTTCACTGGAGTGTCCGGGGCCTTGAAGCGAGAAGTGTCCGAGCTTCTGCGTCCGACTGCCGCTCCGCTGAGCAGCAGATGAAAGATGAGTGCACCGGGTGAAGCAGAAAACATACAGTGGCCCCGTGGCCTGTCTTACTTTGTTGGATAAAACAGCTCCATCACTTCAGGCAGCCAACACACAAGCAAAGGTAGACAGTGCAGGTCTACTGGGGCTTCTTATGTTGTGTCACAGGCTCAAGACTTGGACAGTGTATTCAAGGGAAGTTTGTTCATCTAAAGTACACACCGGGGGCCAAATGCGGCCCTTTGCCTTTTTATGTGGCCCTTAAATGCATTTGGAAAGTGATATTTTTGGCAGTAGGTTTTAATGGATTAGAGATTTGTGCTACAAAGATAATAAAATGTGTTAAAATCCATTCAAAACCTGTTTAAATTCAACTAAAAACTGTTGAAATCCAACTAAAACTTGTTCAAATCCGACTAATGCCTGTTCAAATTCAACTAAAACTGTTCAAATTCAACTAAAACCTGTTGAAATCCAACTAAAACCTGTTCAAATCCAACTTATACCTGTTAAATTTCAAGTAAACCTGTTCAAATTCAACTAAAACCTGTTCAAATTTAACTAAAACCTGTTGAAATCCAACTAAAACCTGTTCAAATTCAACTAAAACCTGGTGAAATCCAACTTGAACCTGCTCAAATCCGACTAATGCCTGTTCAAATTAAACTAAAACCTGCTCAATTCAACTAAAAACTGTTGAAATCCAACTAAAACCTGTTCAATTCTGACTAAAACCTGTTCAAATCCAATTACAACCAGTTCAAATCCATCTAAAACCAGTTCAAATCTGACTTAAACCTGTTCAAGTCCAAGTAAAACCTGAAATAAAAATAAAATAAAAATCCAACTACAAACTGTTTCTGTAAAAGGAGGAAATGAATGTTAAAAGATCATCTTCGACCCCTGAAAGGATTCTTATTAACTATAGTGGCCCCTCACCACTTTAAGTTTAACACCACTGATCTAAAGCATAAGATTAGCTTTATGGTTCAGTGATGTTTTTAGTCCCTGTAATTGTTATTATTGGCTCTGGACAACTGAATGTATGAAAACATGGTGTATACAGTGCGGTAAAGAACTGTAATACAACAGTAATGAAACATCCGTGGCACCTGTTCAAATTCAACCTGCTGTTTTTATACTAAACTCATTCTAAGGATGGCTTCACATATCTACAGTAAATAGCTCTTTCTTTCATTATTAATCAACACAAGAGGTAGAAAATGGTACAAAACATGCATATATGAACATACAAATATCTATTCTACATTTATCATTCATAATATAGGGTCCATACAGAAGTGCCTCTTGATTTTTTCATTTTAGACTGTAATAATGAAAGTTGCTGGAGTGGCAATACACCTAGTGGATCCACTGTTTGATCTTAGATTTGATTTTGTCGTTCTCAGAAGAACCTTCGTGGATAAATAAAAGTGAAACCAGAATAAATCCTTTTGGTTGGCCTCTGTATAGTTAAAGCAGATCATTTCAGTGCAGTCACATCCTGATATTCCCTTCGCCATTTGTTCAGACTGAAGTAGCACAATTTCCTAGTTTTCTGTGTTATAAGTACTTAATTGATGACATTAGTAATATTTCTTATAGTTTACACATCAATGTACCAAAATATATCTATCATTGTATAGTTTAGACATGAATAGATGCCTGACATACCCAAGCCACTATCATTTATCTGGTGATTTTGAGTCTTTCCAAGCTTATTCTAGGTCTCTTTTACAGAAGAATTTTGAAAATAACCTATCCCTCTGAATTTCTTGATGCTAAACTGCATGGTCACTGTAACCCAACTGACATTTGTCGCAGAGTTTGAATAAAACATCGGCGTTTCATTATTTTCCGGCAGGTACAGCAGAAACGTCTGAAAGTGTTCCGTGAAGTCAGCCAGTTTAGTCGCCGTCACTGTCGACAGGTTCCTCTCTGCGTGGCTCTTATTGGACCTCTGTTGCTCTGCGGCTCGCTCCGATTGGATCGTGCACAGTTGGAAGGTAGCTCCAATTATTGGCCTGTGGCTGTGGGATGATGGAAAGTGAGATAGAAGAGAGAACAGAGAAACGGTGAAAGTAATGATGAGGGGAAAGTGTACGAGGGAGACAGGACTAAGTAGCGCAGAGCCGGAGCGGAGAAAGATTGCTTTAGGTAATTAGAGAAGTGACAAGTTCCAGGAGTGGAGAGAGGCGGGGGGTTCTCTGCGGCTCGCTCCGACAGCCACCCTCGCGCAAATCCACCGTGGCCGAGATGAAAGGTGCAGAGAATCCTGTGGAAGCACTGAAAGCAAGCTGTAGGATTGATAAGTGCTGCACAGATGAAAGATGAGTGCCGGCTCATCTTTAAAACAGCCAGATTTCATCACTTTGAAATGTACGCCGGCTCCAGTGGCACCCGCGGTGGGCCTGCTATTTACATTGAACAAAGGAGAGTGGAGCGGAGGTAAATCGCTTTCTCTCCTCGCTCGCCTCGCATGAAAAAACATACTTGTCAACAATGAGTGTTTTAAGGAACAGGGGGGATGCAGGCGAAGAGGACCATTTTGGGAGTCTTTGTTTACGGAGGCCTGAAACAATCTACTGTCAAAACACGCGAGTCTAGATTTGGGTAAACACTACAATTAAATGTCGTACGTGACATATAAGAACACACTGATGAGATGTTTGCGCAGATACATTTTGCAAAACACGAGTGAAGGACAAAGTTTGTAGCTTTGTCTGAAAATGCTCCCGAGTCACTATAGTGTACTACTTTATATTTGCGAAAATTTTAAGAAGTGTCTATAACAGAAATGTATAGACACAATGCATCATAAGAAATAGCCAACGGTCACTCAACTAGACCATAATGATTTGCATTTGACTGTCAGAAAACACTTGTAAGTTTTTGTGTAGTTTTTAAGGTAAGGTAAGAGATTTTGCACCACAACTTTGGTGCAAAATCTCTTACCTTATGCTTCTATACATAACTGTTTACCTTTTGTTAAAAAAAACTCACAACCAGACACTGTACTTTTATTAATTCATGTGAGAAAACACATTGAGTATAACAAATACTCTTATTCTCCAACCAACTTCATTGGGGCAGCAGTCTAAGCAGAGATGCCCAGACCTTCCTCTCCCTGGACACCTCCTCCAGCTCTTCCAGGGAATACTAAGGTGTTCCCAGGCCAGCAAAGAAACATAAAGCCTCCAGAGTGTCCTGGGTCAGTTACATGCCCGGAACACCTCCCCTCCTCAGTTGACCCCCTCCTTGGAGAGGTTTAAGTGCCTGAATGATACTAGGAGATACATTACTGGGAGCTAAATGCCTCTTGTAGGGTCTCCCAAGGCAAACACGTCCTAGGTGATGGGTCAGAAGCACCTCGTGATGTAAACCTCGTCTGATCTCCACCCACAGGCGTGTGTGTATTACGCAAGTCTATAATCAGCGGAGTTCAGCTGATAGAAATAAACCAGCATCACAAAAAAAGAAAAAAATAGGTGGTGTCCGAAACAATTCCCTATTGAGTCCACTATAAAGTGCATGAGACAGAACAGCCCTATGCGGTGCTGGAGGGAGCAGGAACTAAAAAGTAGTTTTGGACACAGCCTGTGCCTTACTTTCCACTCATTTCAAACACAGCCAGTGGTTATGAGAACAATCCATCTAAAGTTACCTAACAAAAACCAGAACGGGGCTAGCTTGACAGAGAGATGTTTCAGTAAGAGGGAGGGGAGTCGGATGGCCTCAAGCCAATCGTCTCCAATGTAATCTCCATTCTTGTGGATGGATTTCCGATGTGGGTGTCCTGTACAAGGGCATCTGGCTGCCTGCAGAGCTACATGATATACAGAGGGCTCCTTGGAGAGTCTGCGCTGCCATGTCCTCGCACATAGACCCTGTCACAGATACAGACGACGCTGTGATTCATGCCGGATTATGTCTACAGTCTTGAGACACTGAAACAGACACTCCCAGCATGCCCCGCGCTAGTCTGTCCTCCACCTTGCTTTGTGTCTCCCCGAGGTGCCAGTCAATCAGAGTGCCCTTGCCCTGCCCCTCTCAGAGCTGCTGTCATATCTTTCAGGTTTGGTTCCGTGATGATTGTTCGTCCAGTTTCCGGCACCAAACCAGGGAGACGTCGCAGATACATCAAAACAGTTTACCCTGGAAGCAAAAAGGAGCATCAAAAACCTGATTTGTCTTGTCTTGGTACATATGGGTGTTGGCAGTACGTACAATAAATCAGGACTCTCCAAATTTGTTACCTTTTAAATGAGCATCTTAAGAGAAAAGTAAGTGAAAGTGAAGAAAGATTAGTTTGGATATTTTTGATTTTATCTAGACGCCGCCTTAGCTCGTGGATTACTCTGTACTGAGCAAACTTTATGAGCAAAGTCTAATCATTTCAGGTACCAAAACTGATTTTTTTTTTTTTACCTTTACCTCCAAACTGTGTCCTATAGAAGGCTTGAAAGGATGTGGCCTGTACTCTCTGCATAAATGCTGCAAAGTGGATATATTTGAGACTTTTTTTTTAGAGTGACGCTCTATTAATTCATAACATGTCAAGAACTAAATGCTATCTGCTGTTTGAAGCTAATCGTTGCCTAAAAGTGAGTGCTTCATTTCACACAGTGCACTGTGCTCTACAATGTGTATGCAGTAATTAAGACATCCCGGCAGTTCATGAGTACTTGCTTTAGTGAAAAAATAGAAATACACTACCAGCCAAATGTATCATCTGCTGCAATTATTGCCAGAAAGCAGAAATACTGTGCTAAAAATGAGTCCGTATCCGTTCCACACACACTTTTGGTTGTTAGTGTACTGTGATTCCTACTAATAAAGCTTAATAAACCATACTTTTTAATAAAACAGAAAATAAAATCTACCAGAAAAACTTCTAGTCTAGTCTCGGCCCACGTTTAATTCACCCGCTTATTCTCCTCCGTCCTGCTGTATCAGATTTCCTGAAGCGTCAGGTCCGATAGCATTGTTTTGCCGTCTCTCGTATCAAGCAAAGGGAGCCAGTCTAGGGAGCGGAGCGAGGACGATAATGGCGCCGAGGGAGCGCCGAGGAGAGAGGCCCAGCTGTTTAATCTATCCGCCCCATTCCCATGCAGAGCAGGCTTCAGCCGCTCCACACAAAGTTTGACTGGTTCACTTGTGTCTCCCAGGATCCCGCCGCTAACACATGCAAACAAACAAGCGGCACACGGGGGGATTTGATGACACTGCGGTATAGATGCATCGCACAACCAGTTTCCTGCAGTGGTTTTGTGGCTCTGCAGCAGTTTACAGGGAATTTCAACTTCAGATCACATGTTTATTCCTCGTCCAAGTCTTTGAGGAAAGGAAATAGAACAGTGTTTGCTAGAGGATGTTGTCACTGGCTCATGTTTGCGTGAAAGTAGAAGAGATGTACATTTGCATACTGTACGCAAAAAGTAGCATGAATTATTTATCTGTATAACCTGCCTGTTCCAATCTTTAACCATAATGTCTTGTTCCCGTAAGGTTTCATTTAGTGGAACGGTTGCTTTTGTGAATGTACAGTACTGTGCAAAAGTTTTAGGCAAGTGTGAAGATATGCAGTAAACTTAAATGGTTTGTTTTTGTTTGGTTGTTTGTTTTTTATCGATTTACAAAATGAAAAACTGAGTGAAGAGACAAAAACGTACCAGAACAGAGTCCTCCTGATGTGATGGACTAACTCTGATCCAAACATTATGGAGTCTGGCCTGGTCTAGTCTGGGATTACATGGTTTGGTTTGGTCCAGTTTGTCCTGGTTTTGTCTGGGATTCTGCACAGTTTCTTCAAAAACTAAAAACTGCTCAAAATGTTGCTGTTTTGAGGCAAAGTCGGACCAAATAATGATCTTCTTTCACTTTGCACTTTATCGTTTACTTTTTATATCCACACCTGCATAAAACGTGTGCACACTCCAGTATATCAGGTCCATGCTATGCTAATGTCAAGCCATCAGGGTCTTATGTGAAAACGGAGGGTTAAAAATGTAGTCAGTCGAACGCAAAACAAAAGAAGGGATTAGGAGAACTTGCTTTCAAATGGAGCGTGTTTTAAAATAATCCAGCTGCCGGCTACCTTCAGAAAGTAGGGCACGCAGTCTTAGGTAGAGAGCAAAAAGCGAGGCCGAGAGAAAATGGAGTGCGTTTGAGGAGTCGAACATGATAATGGACTGTGACAGGAGGTAAGACAGAGGACAGAGCGCCAGAAGGATTCCGGGAAGATTGAACGACAAACAAAGGAAATTCAATGAGACGGACGTCAGAAAGAAAATAGATTGTAATGGAATCAGTGCGGCGCGGCGTCTTCGTTCGGCCACTAGAGGGTGAGCCGCATTATTTGCTTGTGGATTTGGGATTATATAAACGGCTTCTTGATGGGATTAAGTGGCTGTCTTGGAAGTGTACTTTTGGAGGAGGGAGGAGAATCAGTCGGAGAAAATACAGCAGTAGGTGGAGAACATATACACTCGGACTGATTCACCTCACACAAGACCCCCGCCTCCCACTCTCTCCCTTCTGTTTTTCTATTTGAATCATCGTCGTTGGGTTTCAAATGTGCTGGGAAACGTGGTTAATTGGTAACAGGGCAAATTGTGACCTAATTCTTGGTGTTACATAACGGAGGTCATAAAATCATTCTGTTAAAACAGTCTTAATTCAGTCTTTAGGTGAGGTAAACTGGACAACAAGCTTGAAATCCTTCACTATATGCGTTGGAATTCGATCAGGAGTGCAGTTCTCGTGTTTAGAATTCAGTGTGTGCCGATGTACTCTTTTTATATTCAAGGTCCGCCATGTTGACTGTGTAAAGTTCGAGGAGAAGCCAGATTTTAAAAATGGAATGTGTCAAAGCACCTGCAACGAAAGCTAAAAACAGATAGATTGATAGCTCCAAATAAAAATAAGCGAGAAATGTAGAGATATCTAGATCAGTGGTTCTCAAAGGGAACCTCAGAAGTTTTATTTTTCAGACTAAAACTAAAATTGAAACTAAACTAAAACTAAAAAATGCTGCAGGTACATTATCCTCCACCAGAGAGAGTCCATTTTGATCAGAATCCATTTTATTTTGTCCAAATAAAAACCAACTACAACTACTTGAGGCAATTAAAGTCCAGCTAAAATCGGTTAAAATCTATCAATGTCTTACTGAAACCATTTAGAACCTGTTAAAGTCCAACTGAAATAATTAAAAAGCTTTCAAAGACAACATAAAGCGTGTTAAAATCAAACTAAAACCTCTTGAGACACGTTCAAGTCCAACAAGAAGCACCTAAACTTTACTTAGAACAGTTTTATGTCCATTTCTGTATTTATAGGTGTTACTTATGTATAATACAAATATATTATGTGACAGTGCTTGGTGAGTAAAGTTGGAGAATCACTGATCTGGATGTATGGGCCGTGATGTATAGAGTTGTTAGATATTAGCAGCAGTATTTTGAAGGGTTACAATGTCCTATTTAAAAGAATGCCTCTTACATTGTGATATATTGCACTGAACGTATCAGTGGGGCAGCATTACCTTGCTTCAAGGACATATACAGATTAACACAACAGATCTATGGGTCAGTGAATTATAGGGGACATCTACGCTGGCTATGCTCTGTTTCAGTGGCTGCCTAAGGACCATCGGTGATGCTCTGCTTTTTATGAATGGCACTTACAACTCTTACAGCACTGTATAACAATCAGGATGTTAGTTATGTTGTTTTTTTAGACCATGAATGACATTTAGATCTGGCTTTAGTCCTGGTGTAATCCTAGACTCCATCCTACATTGTTTAAGCCATTTAAATGAAGTGTTTTTCGTAATACAGTCACCTTATTGCTGTGGTTTATTCCCATAGATAATAGTCATACAGGAGATAATATGTGTATGTATTAAGATATAATAAAAGGAATAAAGATGGACGACTTTATTTATTTATTGTATTAGAACTGCACTTTTAGACGTATCTATGGCTAAGTGGTACTTGGAAAGCCATATATGTTATAAGATAGTACTTACTGTGAAAAGTTTGAGAATTACTGTCCACACTGGGAGTTTCAATCAATAGGCAGAGACAAACAGGGAGTAGACAAATGTAAATACTGTCTCAGAAATAAGTTTGTTTTTCGAGTCGGATGTCAAAATAAAGAACATTTTCTCCAACTCCCACTACTTCTACAGTCAGCACATGAGGCGCCCACCTTCTCGTCCTTTTCATTCACTTTCAACATCCATTTCTGTGCTAATATATCAGAATTCACCGTGCATTCAATCACATCGGATAAGAATTGTGTGAAAACTGTAAACTCCAGATGCCAAGTGGCTCAAAAACTGTGAAAAACTATTAAATCATTCCTCTCCCCAAGAAATAGAACAGTGAATGTTCAAGCTCTGTGTCATTACAGCCCCTTATAGCATCGTACATCAAATGATCCCTTTATAAACCCCCTTCATGAGTCACCTCTCGTCCAGATGAACACATCTCCAGGTGCGCAGTGTTAAAGTGACACATTGGAAGCCGCCCACTCTTAACATGTTCGTCCCCCCGCCACCACCACCCTCCTGTCATCCATATGCTTCTCCATCTATCTACCTGCCATCTGTTTTCATTCTCATCCTTCTTTACCCGTGCTCCTCTGTCCACATCTCCTGGTCCTTACTCCGAGAGTCCGTGCACGCACCTCTGAAGAGCGTGTGAGTTGTTCTTGTGCAAGCGGGCGTGGGCAGAAGGACCCCTGGGGAATGCATGGAGGTACTGCAGAGCTGTGAGGTGGTCTATTTTAGATCGCTGCAGCAGCACAGGGCAAAGGGAAAGCACAACAGTTAGTTAAAGAGCATCATGGACGCCCCTCAGTGTTTGGAGCTTTACACAAAAATGGTCTCACATCATGACTATGCTCTGCCCTTTCATTGAATTGGTAGATATTTGGCCTGTAATCAGCGCAAAGTGCCATCTGACAGAAGGTTTGGATGTTGTGATAGTGTGACAGACAGGTGCCGCCCGAGTCAAGAGCATAGGTGCTGATGTGTAAGTGACACTAATTTTCAAGTGCCAATAAGAGGTGTAGAAATGCACAGGAAGAAGACATGGGAAACAGTTTTCTGACAGTTTGAGCGATGAACGACACTCTACAGAGTTTTATTACAACAGCGGATGTTCATCCTGTTTGAAGCAGTAAGTTATCAGCTGCACTTTTTATAAAACTGCAGCAGAAACTGTCTTCCTTTGAACAACCATTTTCTTTTTGAATGTGCAATTTTATTGTTATGATCTGATGTTGAGATGAAATATGACTGCTTTATTACTGATAATGAAATGTATAATTGTTGGATGCATTCTCTATAATTGTGTTTAATGCTTGCTGCTTCTGTGTGTGATTTAAGCTTACCTAATGATGCTAATGAAAGTGTTTTGACTTTGTCAACACAAAATGTAATCATACGATATCTAAATATTTCATAAATCTGTTTAACAATAGTATATTAAACTCATTTAAACTCAAGGTAATTAGACTCTGTTTAACCAACCAAACCAGACCAAAATCATTCTCAAGTTCTTCCTAACTAAAGCTGATTGAAAGAACATAACTTGCTAAACTTGTGCCATGTTGCCCTTCTAACCTCTAACCTTTCAACTTCCAGATCTGTGTAACCTCTCTTAATTTGTCTCTCCAAATTTCTTAAAGGGAACTTTGATAATGAGCGCCTGGCTATTGCTAGACAAAGAATCCCATACCGACTCGGTCGGGTAGTTGACGAGTGGCTACTCGACAAAGGTAATAAAACCCCTTTAACTGCACTAATGATCTAACCGCCTAACCTACCGTTAACACCACTCTGCAGGAGGTGCAGTTCCACCACACAAGGGTCAATGGGGCCCCTCCACAATTCTTTTATGGACAAGTCATTATCAGTAACATATTCACTCTTCACTCTTGTTTTAAAATCAAGAAGAAACAGATCTGTTTCCTGTGCACAGGCTAAACTATTGGTTATTGGAATATGAGATTAATGCACCAGTTTGGACAGTGTGTATCAATGGATGCCTTGTGTTACATTCGTGGTAACAACCAGGGGCCCGTGTTTAAAGCACCTGAAACTGGGGCTGCACCTCCTCAGAGGATTAACCCTTAAATAACC
Source organism: Rhyacichthys aspro (assembly GCA_036850595.1). Lineage (NCBI taxonomy): Eukaryota > Metazoa > Chordata > Actinopteri > Gobiiformes > Rhyacichthyidae > Rhyacichthys > Rhyacichthys aspro. Next base: position 12,177,593 of record CM072165.1, on the reverse strand, counting down.
CAACATAACCCCAATAACCTGAGTACGTGCAAACAGACTTCACTTGCTTCTTTCCTGTGTCTTTTGTTTGGCTGGATGTGAAGTTGATCATGAAACAATCCAATTGATGACTGGATTTTTACACAAACAATCCCCTGAAAGTCACTAAAAGTTAAAGGGACTGTTGAATATCACATTACAGTGTGATTATATCACCACGTAAGGGCATGTAGTCAGCCCTTTATGTCTATTCAGCCACGACTACTCAATGTGGTCCCATCAAAGTGATGATTTCTTTAACCCTTTGAGTGCCTAATGTCCCAACACTGTCTTTGTGTTGTGTGTTTGTGCTGCTGAAGGTGGTTGATTCTTCCAAAACGACACTTGAATACATTTAGTTAAAAGAAGACACTATAGTGATGAAGATAGATGCATTGAGATAATCCTGAGTTAAAGGTTTGCCGTGTTAGCAGTTAGCTTTAGGGCTAGAGCTCTTTTGAAATGGCATTGTGAATGACAATCACATGCAGGGATGCATTTAGAAGATGTATTTTTCTATATGCTATAATAAAGTATGGATGACAGGCAAACAAGATAAAGCAAACAGACATATTTATTTCATAAAAACTAAAGCATCATCAATGTGGAGCTCCTATAAACTGTGTGCTCTGCTCCAGTGCATCAGCAATAAGCTGAGGATAGTTAGGACACAAATCAGAATTAAAAATGCTGGGGAGATAAAAGTTGAATGAAAAAGTGGATCAATAAGAAATGACTTACCCACTTATGAAATGATTTGAGCATGATATGAAACTCTAAAGAGAATGAGATTGAAACCAAATGTAATATTCCCTTTCTTCTAAAGTTCCAAATGAGCGTGCATCCACTCATTTAGATGAGAGCAGGGCAAATGCAGGAAACACAAACAGATAACGTGTCAACCCGCAGTGATGGCTTTGATCAGAGTCTTTACGCAGGGAGGCTTCCTATTTGTTCATCTGATTGGATTTGTCGGAAATGTCACACACATGTCATGAAAGCATTTAGCTAAGACGCATTTATCTGGAGTGGATATTAGACTTTGAGGAGGCTTAGCGGACATTGCAGCTCAAAGGGTTAAAGGCTGTTTATTGCTTTGATAAGTTAGTCCTTAAAGCTGTCTAACTTCAGAATCTAACCACCTAACAGCAAATCAAACTCCACCCACACTAACCACTGAGGGCTTCTCTGGTCACTTCCTCAATCATTGGCCCCTTCCCCAGCTCTGCCGCGCTGGAGACAAACTCAGAGAGCCCTCAGTTATAACCCTGTTATAAACCATCTTTAACATTTGGACCCAATGGCAGTATTTGGAAGAACTTGGACAGGTTGCGCGATCTTTCTGGACAAAACCTCCATAAAAACATGCTAACCAACATCTAACCATGACTAAAAGGAAAACTTCTTCACCTTTCTCAAAACTCAGAGGGTTAAAATGAAGCCAATAACCAAACCCCAAATTCAGCTAAAGCCGCACCTGCTCTGGATAAATTCCAATCTAAACCAAGTGATGTTAAAAATGACAATAAGGTCCCTTTAACATTTATTGTTTTCACGACTGGTGAAGTGGAATGTGCTGGTGTATTTGTTTTGTTTGTGTGACGTGAATTGCTGTTGAATGGAGCTGGACTGTGGTCGTTTCTGGAGTCCACTCGTGGTCCTGTCTCGGAGAGAATCAGTGAATCAGCCCATAAGGTCTCCTGTTATTTGTTTTCTGAAGAGTTTTCTCAGGTAAAGTAACGCTGGTGCAGTTGTGAGCAGCAGATGGATTCTCACCAGATTCGTCAGTTTACAAACAAAAATCCATCTTGTACTGCTCCGAGCAAAGTGTCTGAGTCCGAACCAACTGTGACCTGGCCAAAAATGTGGCAACACTGACAGTAATGGGTGTGTTTTAGGTTTGAAGATGTAGCAACCATTTTACTGTTACTACATTACATTACATTATAACATGAACCTGCTCTAATTGGATAAAAGTGGTTACAGACAATAAATCCCATCACCTCCAGTTATTCATTACAGTACCTGCTCTTTGTAAACACTTTCAAAACAAAGCCCTCCTAGATCCAACTGTGTCATAGGAAACATTTTTCTGAGTTGATAGCATTCATTCATTGAAATCCATCTTGATGTGTTTTCTCCTGTCCTGATGTATGTTCACATCAATAGTGTAGCAGTACTGCAGTTATGGGTGTGTTTTAGGTTTGACATACTAGGTATTCATCAAAGGCACACATGTCAAACTCAAGGCCCAGGGGCCAAATTCGTCCCTTTGCAATGCTTTATGTGGCTCTCCAAAAAAATTTAGTCGGTAATATTTTTGGCATTACGTTTTAACTGGATTTGAATAGGTTGGAGATAGATTTCAAAAGGTTTTAGAAGGATTTGTATCCGATTTGCTTAAATGTTCATGAAATCTTAAGGCAGTTTTTGCTACAAAGATATATAAAACCTGTTCAAATCCAACTAAAACCTGTTCAAATTCATCTAAAACCTGTTGAAATGCAAATAAATTCTGATCAAATCCAACAAAAGTGTTTTCAAATTCAACTAAAACCAGAAACTCAAATGAAGATGAGAGCTCGCTTTAAAAATAAATAAGAAATAATAAAAGTGTCACAATCTTCCGCCCCTGAAAGGATTCTTATTTACTATAGTGGCCCCTCACCACTTTGAGTCTGACACCATTGATCTAAAGTACCTGATCTTTCCAAATGGGTTTCATTGAAGCCCTCCAAGATGGTTCTATACAACAAGTCATTCAACAAGTCAGCTTTTATTATTCCTTTCTCACTGACTATGTGAGACCGTAACAATTGTCTGACAAGTTTAGCCAATGGCAGATATTTCTTGTGCTCCACTGTGCTGCCGTCTGGCTCTGGAGCACGCTGCACACTGTTAGTCCAACCTTACATGTCACATTATCCAGGTGTGTTAGTCTGACTGAGGTAGCTTTCACACTTAATGATCAAAACAAACTCAACGCCAGTTTTTTTTGTCGGTAGGGTTCGTTCGAGCCGGTGTGAAAGCTGTCTGTCAAACTCCAAATACTGAGCCGAGCCTTACATTATTCCGCAGAAATATGACAAACGGAGGGCTGACAACTTGCAGAACTTCAGTGCCATTCATAGATTCTCTGTGTTCAAACAGTAAAGACGAGCCGCCGAAGAGGCACATTCAGCACATTCAGCCCAGAGCTGACACATACTTTGCTGCACACTTTGCAAAAACAAACCAGACCGAACTGAACGATGACAATGTAACAAATGTATGATTTTTATCACACACAAAGAGAAATGACTGCCTTTGTAGCCAGTCTAAGATGCATTTTGAAAGTCTGATTACAGTCTTGCATTTAACCACACTGACTGTCAAAAAACTGCAAAAATCTGCGCTAATCCTGCATTGAAGCATTGTCAATGACGCTCATCGTCAGACAAAATCCTAAAAGAACATCTCTGGCCTTTTTTTTTGTGCCCACTGATGAAACGCAAGCCACTAGACAGACCATTGGAGAGAAAAACTCATTGTCCCAAAAAATTCCAACAGTTCTATTTGATCCAAAACTCACTCTGTTGAATCATTCCATCCGACGGATTCTGTCATCCCAGGTTTCCGTCTTCATCGTCCAGTGCTGCTCACATCTTGACTATCGTTTCCATTGCTCTGCCGCGAGGACCGGTCGCTCAGCTTTTGGCTCCGCCTTGGTCGTGTCCGGTCTCTTCGGAGAGAGCCCCAGCAGTAAATAAAGATTACAGATAACCGACAAGAATCCATTTTCTCCAAGTCATTGCCTTTCGCAGATGAGCAAGGAAGTGCTAAAGCTCCCCGAAGAACCGGAGCGTTACTTTGTCTGGCCGTGAGACGCTCCCTGTAGAGATGACTGACCAAACTGTGACCATTCTCGGGGAGGGAGATTTGGATTTCAGCTTTCCTGTGGCCTCTGAAGCCAGGTTCATTGCTTCTGTGTGTAATGACCTGGTGAGAGCTCTCCAAACGGTAATCGAAAACACTCACGTTGTCCCGTTCGGTGTGGGATCAGAGCCCAAAGCTACATGTCCAGGCCGGGCCGTGGTCCAGGTCCACTCCCAGGCTCATTCCGGACATTCTGTCTCATCAGATTGCTCTCAGTGGAAAGCAAATGTGTGTGAGCCCAGCTTTGTTTTCAGCTCCTTTTATGCTCACCTTTTGTTGCGTCATTGTTGCAGAGTTTTGTGCTGTCCTTAGAGCTGAAAGTCACTTAAAAATAAACTTTCTGGATGATCTTAGGCAGGGAAAGTTAATTTACTGTTACTTTGAACACTCAACACAGCGTAACAGCATTGACCAGTCCCCCATGTCCTTGTAGGAAAATGTTGTAAAGCCTTGTATGTGTCAGTATGGAGCCATAACGAGGAAAGATGGTTACCCAAACAAGCTTGGAGTTAAGTTAACGATCAATTGTCAAGAGTTGGCATTGGTGTGAAAAAGCCAGAACTGATTTCCCAGTAAATCTGTACTGGTAGTTTACCAGGTGAAGACATAGTAATATTGTTGGGAATTTACTGGGTGGAAAGGGCACATATTTACATGATTACGCCTGACAGAAATCTGCATTAACAAGAAAATGGACCAAAAAGAGGCAATAGAAAAAACTTTCAATCTCCAAAAGTTTCCAATTACACCAGAAAAAGTTGGTAGATTTATCACTAAGTCTCTAAGTTTACAACAGTGGGATTCTGAACAGTCCTGTATGTTACATCTGGCTTTGCTCTACGTTCTTCTTCATGTTGACTTTCCAGTTTAGACACTTGGTATGGTATTACTGCCCCCAACAGGTTGTTTTAGGAAGTCAAATTCTCAACGTTGCCGGGTCAAGTGTGAAAAAAGGTGACACGGTAATGTTCTGGTAACGAGATGCATGAGTGAAAACTGCTAGTGATGTGTTCCAGGTAATTTCACTGGGAACTATGTGAGAAAGGGGCTTTAGTAGGAAATATTTGCAAACACAGAGATATTCCTGTCCTTCTAATGTCTTGCCTCGTCCTAAAAGGAACAATATCGGCTTGAGGGGAGTGATGTGAAGTGGTCTTGTCTACCAACGAGAGCTAGTAACAGAAGGATGACAAAGTTGAGATGGCTTGAGCTTGATTTGTACAGTCAACCATGATGCATTAGGATTGCACAAAAACAAAAATGATGTATGGATATTTAAACATTTTTGGATGTAGATTGCGTTTTTTTCGAGAACTGGGCCAGGTTGTGCCTTTACTGTGGACAAAAATCATCATTAAAAAGCTAACTCAGATTCTTCTTTTCCTTTTAGCATTATGACTACCTGGATGACTGAGAACCTACACAGACTAAATCAGATGCACAAGAACAAGACACACCGTTTATTTCTGCGTTGTATTTTTTGTTCCATTAAAAAGGCTTGTCAGGCCTGTTTATAATACATCACAGTATCACTTTTTTTCAGAACGCATAAAAGGGGACAGAGGCTTTTTGCTGTATCACCAGTGGGACAAGAATGTCTGAGACAAGATTTTTTTTTGAGAAATTCCCACCAGTATCACAAAGAGGAGCTTATGTCGACTATGAGCATGTGCAAAAAAAAGAATAAAACAGTGGGTAGCTGCAAAGAAGCCGCACTCAGCTTTTGTTTCACGCTCTTTTTCCATGAAATTAACTAAAAACAGAACAGTCACAGCTGGAGTGCATAAAAAAAGAGGATTGTCCCCAACTAACCACACTGCTATCTCCATGTCTCTCCTTTGACACTATCAGTTGTTAAAGATCCACCGCGATAAAGTTAAAGAGATGCTGGATCACAGATAAAGCCGTCGAGTCCCGTCTCCAGTCGACTCACTACCTCACGCTCGTGCCTCGGAGGACCTCGGGGCGCCACGCTGCTTCTCAAAGCTCTCAGGCCTGACTTCATGCTGCATTTGGCCCCTCAGCTCCATTGTCAAACACAATTAATTCATACTGTTCCTCCCAACTTCTGAGGAGCGAAAAAAAGCAAAATACTCTTAATTACCGAAGAGAGCTTTGTGCGGAGAAGATAACTTGGGAACACTTCATAATCGACTTTGTCAGCAGCCCGCCCCTCCATTATGCACCAGCACTCTGCCGCTTTCTTCCTCTGCGCTTTTTTATTCCTTTAGAGAGGCAAATAGAAAAATTGAGAGTGGCTTTTTTATGTAGATGCAAGGAATTGTTCAAATTGAAGTCAGTGTTGGATGCACAGAGGTGAGTTCTGGGGCCACAGAGGAAGGAGAAAGTACAAGACACAAGGTGGAAGCTACTGATAAAGAATAAAATAAAATCATCATGTTTCCAGGACTTTTCAATGACTTTATCTGCTTTGCAAAATATATCTCATACTGGAACCTTGAACCTGTTAAGCAGTGCTAAACTATAAACGGTTTAGACAGTTTGAATTATCAGCTCTAAAGTTTTGTGAGTACAACCAGAGTTCCCCATACACTTCTATATAAACACAAATTATATTATAACGCAAAAACACTTTGTTACTCAGTTATTCTCCAAACTAGATAAATCTTACATCAACAAGTTCAGCAAAGTCTCCTGACCCTCACAGTAAAAGCACTTTTTAGATCAGTATTGTTTGTCTTACATTAAGTTTCTATGCCTTTTGGCCTCTGATCAACTTTGATCAATTGTTTTCTTTATCTATTTGTATGTATTAACCTTTGAGGTTGTGGTGGTTGTTTTCTCTATTGTTGGCATTTTACATCTTGCCCAGGGACTGCAGTTGAAAACTAGCTCTGTTGCTAACACTGGCACATTTACAGAAATGTTTATTAATGTGTACTGAGTGTAAAATAGGGCTGACTTAAATGGTCTAATATTTATTAAGCCCAAACACAGTATGCAGCGATAAAGTCATGTTGCCAATGCCGATACCATACAGTAATGAGACCAGTGTATGTTATAAAATCAAAACTGTCCAAGTCCAGTTTTAGACAAATCCAATCTCATAGAGGTGTTTGGTTCAAATCTGTGTTCTTGACTTGAGTAAATGTGAGTTTGAGACCAAGACCTTGATATCTTGATATTTTTTACACTAAATAGAAAAGAAGTGCATAATTATTATCATTAACAGGCATTAATGTAAAAGAATGGTGCTTAAAAAACCTATGATTATACTGTACATCTGTGGCAGTGAGCCTAAAGTAATCCAACTGGCATTAGGTTTATACACAAAAGCACCACTCATGAGCCATAAGAGCTAGTCTACCTCCTGGCTCAACATAATATAATACAGTCTTGATTCCATATCTTGAAATATCATTCAGCCCTAAACCGTACTGGTAAAAATAGCCATTGAAAGGGCTTCAATGTTCCCTCAATGACTGTTCCTCCCAGCACTTCAGCATATAGACACACCTATAGTTTTCTCCCTCCTTCTTAATCTATTTGAGCGTCTTGTTCGCAGAGGTCCACAGACGTACCATGAAAGAAGCAGTGGCCCTATGCAAAGCCGGCTGTATATAAGAGCTCTATCATTAAGTGCAAGGTTAACCGTATGATTAGCCCGGCTGCTGAGTAGGAAGGCAGGAGTGAGTCACCCAACACTTGACTTCACTTTCTCCCTGTATTTTTTTCCCCGGCCATTTGTCTCGACGCTCTCCCTCAGCGTCTCACTCAGGTGTATTACTGTAGATCTTCTTTTCTCGGCCGCTACCGTGTCATTCCTCTTGTTCTTTTTATCGCGGCTGTCAGCCCCTCCCTCGATGCCCCCGCCGCGTGCCCTCGCTCCGTCTCTTTGACATTCGAGCCTCGTACACACTCGCTCGCCGCCGCTCGTGCTCGTCTGTCATCCTCCCTCGCTACTGTCATCTCTCATGTCCCCATTCACTCAGCCCCGGTCCAGACGTGTCTTTTTATCTTCTCTTTTTACTTCTGCTCCCAACCCGCTCTTCGAGGCTTTCCAGTATTCCCCGGGATGTGTAAAAATAATGTTACATGCAATGTCTAAGTTACAAAATATCTGCCAAACCACATGCTAGAGTTTTTCTACGAAGAAAGGAGATAGAACAAGGTGGTGCGTGAGTATACAAACAAAAGGACTTACTCTACTCTACTCTAAGACACCAAAGACAACCGTTACATATTGGTGCATCTTTAATGTAACTATGGAAGCTAGGACTGTCTCACTGCACGAGGATCCAGGGTTTGATTCTTACTCAAAGCAGGACCTTTCTGCACAGGACTACACAAGACTGACTGAGTGTGCTTTTGCCCTTCCTTTATTACCCTTTAAGCAATTTGCAGATTCACCTTCACATACATGTCTTCAAGCAGTGGGAGGAAGTAAAAGTGAACTCATAGTGACACTGGGAGGACATGCAAACACAAAAAAAAAGAGATGGAATCCATAACCAACCATTCTGACGCTACGCAACCCATTATAATATTAGTAAGCAATTTATGTTTATTTAATGCAGCCTGGTGTAACCTATTTCTAGTGCACCACATAAGTTTAAAGCACAAAACTATATATTCTCGTAATGATTTAATGGTTCTTAGACATTGAGATTGGTACACTCATGCCTATCTCACTGACACAGTCCCCTCAGCTGGACAGAAACCTCCAATATTAATTATATATAATCCCTGTTGCCAGGACGCCCAGACATTCCGTGAGTGACATGCTTTGCAGCGCTTAAATCGAGAGAGGAAAAATAGGTCAATACACTGGATGCCTAGATGAGTTTTAATTAAAAATAAATAAATAAATTGACCGTACCGTTTCACAAGACATGTTTTTTTCTTCCAAAACTCCCGGTCTGGATAGCTTCCTCTCGGAAACAAACGTTGTAACAACACAGAGTGTGAGAGGGATCTGCGCCCCCTACTGGCTAAAAGTTACACACTGTACCTTTATCCTTTATCCTTTATTTATTCAGAAAAGTCCCACTGAGATTACAAATCTCTTTTGCATGTGTTTAGTTGTAGGTAAAACCAACATATTGTTGTTAGGACTAAACTAAACTTATAGCAACACATGAAAGCCACTTATTGATGAGAAAATGCTTTGAAATGTTCCATATCCACATTTCAAAAACATTACAAAGATGCATTAGACTTGAAGGAAAGGGTTTGATCGATACCTGGTGCCACACAACATGAATGTAACACTATTATTGTAATAGTGGTTATAATTACTGTTCTTCAAAACTGGGACGCAGCTGAGGAGGGTCTCCAGAGAAAATGACAGACCGTGTGAAACCTACAGTAAGAGGGACTCTACATCTTGCCTTGTATCGATTAGCTGTCATCTCGACGGAGAAGACGACGCACGATCCGTTCCTCCGCGGATTATAAATGTAAAAATAGCCTGAGATGCTGTGACACTCAGGGGTCATTACCGCCATGATTCTGTGAGGAAATCGAAGACGGAGCGCCTCACTCTGCCCCTGTGACGCCGGCTGGGCTTTCAGCCACTAAGCCCCCAGGTGATCGGACCGAAGGCCGGCATAAATGTGGACAATAACGCCTTTAGAAATGACTGCGCTCGCCACTTTCTTCCCTTTTTAGATGTAGTTTACAGCTTCGCGGCACTGCAATAATAAAGTTCCCGGACTGTTGGACAAGTCAGTCTGGGAGCTTAAGGTTACCATGATGTCCTGCTAATTAGAAAGGCTATAAGAGCAACTTTGACATTTCACAATAGATTCGACAAACTGATGTAAAGTTAAGTCCAATCTTCACAGACCCTTATTTAAGGTTTCATTGCACAGTGGTACAGACAGTCTTTTGTGCATGTCGATACAGTAATAGCATAACATTTGTATGTACTGTGTAGTTCTACTTTCTAAATGAATACTGTCTGAAGCGACTATAATTCTGGAACAACTCATAGACATAGAACCCCTTTTTGTGGCTTCTTTGCATCATATTAGTGAGAATTTCTACGACCAATATATCAATAACCCTTGTGCCCTTGTGCTACTAGTGGGACATAGGGGAGTATGGGGTAAATTGAACCATTTTCCAAGTTGTCAGGGAGTAGGTTTACCATCCAACTAATACCCCTGAATGTAGCATTAAAAATCCTGAATATCACCCATATTTATAAATACATATTTTAAAATTTAAAGGTATATTTTACAACATATTTTTTTTTGTAAAATTGTAATGTAAGCTATAGTTACTTTTGACCCATTTGTGTTTGCCAAGGAAAATAAGGTCTAATCCCTTGATTTTGTTGTGAATTTTAATTTAATAATTAATAAGAAAACTATTGAAACCATTAAAGTCATTTTCTCTGTACACTTTTATGCAGTCTTAAAAACCCCATCTTTAAAACCCTCTTTACACAGCGTTGCAAATGACATAAATAAAGCAGGTAGAGCACTAGTTAAAGTCAACACTTAGCAGCACATGGCTAATTAGCAAAAAGACACAGTAAACACACGGTAATCTTGTTTTTATGTATTTATTGCTACACTTTGCACCTAATATATTATCAATATCCTGTCCAGCTGGACTATTTATGCTTAATCCATCTCGATCTGTGTCTACTTCCTGTTTCAAAATGAAGTCGAGACCACTTCACAAAGACGCACAGAGCATGGCCGTTCAAATACCGGCCCTGCTTTTCGCTAATGCTCTCTCTACACTCACCAGTGTCGATCTTCATAAGCGTCTTGATGGCTGGTCGCCACCTCTTCATCGTCTCATCATCTTCTCCTCTGACCCCTCCCATCCCGGCGTCTGCCCATTAAATACCTATCACCTCCGAGGCTCTGGGGGAAAAAGGCAAGACAGTGGCTGTGCAATCCCACCAATTTGGCCCAATAGACTCCCGTTAATGTGCAATCACAGAGTCTGGTGCGCACACAAAGGCAGGGACATCAATGTAAATACACGTTTGGCTGATATATCATCTTTCACATGCAAAAAAGGTCACCCCACTGACAGATTTCATAAGTTGTTATAGAGTGCAGCTTGGTCGTATTACGCTCCGTGATTGCTTGTCATGTGCGCTCGTTTTTTTGTTTTTTTTTTCCTGCCGTTCCGTTGCAATGTCTGCTTCCAAAAATTGCCTCTAAACCCATATGCCAGTTTTGATTTGACCCAGCAATCCCTGAAACAATAACTTCATCAGGCCCTGTTAGACTTTCATCCCGAGCAGACAGCTAGCAAAACAAACCGTGATTTCCCATCATGCAGCCTGGAGGGCACCTTTTGTCGTCTTCCCTTTGTTTCTCTCCACGATGTCAGGAGCACAAAAAGGCCAACTCTCGTCCGCTTGAATGTGACAATGAGGTTGCATTCAAAGACGCTGGAAATCATGGATGTATTATTAGACAAGGATTCGGAATAAGACATGGCTGTCGCTGATGTGTAATTGACGTTGCTAATTGGCACATAAGCCAAAAAAGGTTAGCTTCTGGGGTTATTTTTGTAGGATGTTGACAAGGAGTACTGTGGTCATGTGGTCTTGTATTTTACCTGTTCTGTTCTGCATCAGCTCAGATCTGACCGAGAGAAGTGACTTTAAAAAAAAAAAAACAACGAAATAAGGCGTAGAGAAAAAAGGGATGAAATGGAGGAAGCAGACCCAAAGCAGTAATATATGTTGCAAGGAGAAGGCACACTTCAATATCTGGCATTCAAAAGGTTCTGTTGGTTCATGTTCTAATAGAGGCACACAGACCAAGGGAAACTGTAAATTCAACAGAGAAAGCCCTCTATTGAACCCATCAAGGCTTTTCTCAAGATCAGTTGGTTGGTTTGGCTGGGACTCAAACCCAGGACCTTGACTTTTATCTGTGCTTACACTCAGAAACTGAATTTCAGCAGTGCATAAATATATATTTCTCTCTAAAAAAATAAATGTCTCCAATCCATGTAGACTCTTGGAGCCTTATGTATGGCACTAATGGCCACTGACTTAGTATGACAGTCTAAAACAGAGGTGTCAAACTCAAAGATTATACTTCATAAGATCCCTTTCAGGGGTCGAAGATAGAGATTGAATTTTATAAACAGGTTTTACACAGATTTGAACAGGTTTTAGTTGTATTTGAACAGGATTTAGGTGGATTTGAGCAGATTTTAGATGATTTGAACAGATTTTAGTTGGATTTGAACAGGTTTTAGTCAAATTTGAACAGGTTTTAGTCAAATTTGAACAGATTTTAGTTGGATTTGAACAAGTTTTAGTCAAATTTGAACAGGTTTTAGTTGGATTTCAACAGGTTTTAGTTGGATTTCAACAGGTTGTAGTAGGTAGTGGTAGGTTAATATTTGTAGCAAAAATCAAACCATCTAAAACCTGTTCAAACGTAGTGCCAAAAATCTAAACTACTAAATGTACTGACAGGCCAAATAAAACATTGCACAGGGCCACATTTGACCCAATAGTAGATGCAGTTATGAATATAGAAAATATATAAACAAAAAATAACTCAGCTCTCTATCAAATTTATTGCTGGCTGTTAACATGCATATTTTCCTTTCTGTGTTTGATTATCTAAGATTTTTTGGTTCTTGATTGCAAAACTAATCTTCTCTTAAATATCCACTGAAGGTAGATGGATGTAAAGAGTCAGGAGTTTTCTATTGCAGCAAAAAAGTATGTTTTTTACTCTTATCCTGGGTCACACTTGCTTTTAATATTCAAATACACACTTCTCTTTTAAGGAAGTAAGGTTAATGTTGTCGATAGATGGCTTCCTTTCACTTTGTCACTGGCTCGGTTCACTTGCCACAGAGCCGACCGTTGTTAGTGAAGCTAGATAAATAAAATATGAGCGTTAGCAGCACAGATGATGATGTGTCCTCACCTTCTCCACTCTCCATGAAGATCACTGGGGAGGGGCCCGTCGAAACAGGAGACCTTCTGGGCTGGTGTGTGTATGTACGGTACACGTCCTTTCACCAAGGACACCGAAGGATGGCTGTGTGACTGCTGTGTGTGTTTCCTTGTGTTTTAGTTCCGGATGACATTGTCTCTGTATGTACACGGCATGTTTATCCTTCTGTTTTTTTCCTCGCTGATGTCTGGAGTCCGTCCATTTATGAGGCTTAGCGATGAGATCATCTCGTCGGATTTTGTCAACAGCGCATATGCCAGACATTACGTTCCGTCATTATGAATTTAGGAGATGGGAGCTGGTTCCCTTATGGGGCCACTGAAGAGCCTAATGGCCTGATAATGGGACGACACTTGGAATGACCCATATGTACGTGAAGGAACCTTGCAGAAGCACATATAGGAGATATTTTTGACGCCCACTCCAATCACGTATACATTAGCGGTGTTACTTGCATGCATCCACCTGAGTGCTGCACATATGGCAGAACGAGTGCATGCACATATGCTGAGAGTGAATCAAAATTACAGTGATAAAGCAGCCTCTCAGTTCTACTAATTGAGAACAAATGGGATTCAGGGTCTGTCCCTTGTGTCTCGATGCTGCAGTTTTCAAATCTGCAAAAAGAAATGCAGTCGGGAGCCTGCAGTTGGCTCAGAAACAAACACACACACAACTAAAGAGTCTTTTTTACAAACACGTGCTCCTCTTTCCTTTCACCAATTGATTAATCCATAAAAAAGCTCTTTGGCCTCTCGTCCTTCTCCTGTAAGTAATTACCTCATCGAGGCTGTTTTTAACCCACTTACTTCCAGCGGTATCCCACATTAAACCGGCCGCTGTCAGGGGTCAACACATGCTGAAGTCCAGGTTATTAGAGGATAGTCAAGGAGAAATGTAAGAAAATCTGGAAACTATATAAAGCCTGACATCAGCTGAGAAAATCCATGAGGAAAATGCTCCCCCCCCTCCCTTCACCCTGCTATCACTGTAGCATTGGACCCTGGTTAAACGGACAACTCCAGCCTCCTCTCATCCATCTCTCCATCCACATGAATGGTAATGACCGCTGAGGAGAGCCCTTACTGAATTAAACATTTCCTTCCAATGAGAATCTCATTTTCTCCTTGGATTCCAGAGCCAGGCGACATTTTTTTTTTTGCCGCCGGCAGAAGTACTTTATCATTGTGCAGCTCAGGTGCATTGGAGGTCAATGACACAGCCCCGGCATTGTTCTAATGTATTCCATCTCGGGGCAAATGAGATGCATTTGGCTGTGAACCTTCAGACTCGGGGTCAAACCACGACTGTCCCTGCAATCTATTTGTCTGCCACATTCAGGCAGAGAAAGTGGCACATGCCCGGTCTGCGAATGTAACCAACCAGGGTTCAATCTCCTTCAAGTGTTAGCAGGGATCCCATGTGATAGAAACTCCTGTGTTGTACGTGTGCTTGTTTATTACCTGTGTTTGATGTGAAAGCTCACTCTATGCCAGACAGTGACTGATTTGTATTCTTTGCCCTCTCTTTGTCCCCCTTACCTTCACTTTCTTTCTCTCCTACCCACTTCTATCCTCATTTATCATCTCTCAAACCCCAGGTCGCCAGCTGACCATATTTAACAGCCAGGCGTTCATCAAAATCGGCGGTGGTGGGGAGAAGGGGCGTCACTTCCAGGGCCAGATCTCAGGTCTGTACTACAACGGCCTGCAGGTGCTCAAACTGGCCGCGGAGGGCGACCCCAACGTCCAGACCCAGGGCAACCTGCGGCTGGTGGGCGACGTGCCCTCGGTGCTCACCACAGACACCACCTCCACCACCCCGCTGGCCGATATGTCCACCACCATCATGGAGACCACCACTACAATGGCCACGACCACCACCCGCAAGCAGCGCTCGCCCACCATGAGGGACAGCGTCACACAGGTGAGCCCAACTATCGAGCTCAAAAGATTCACTTTGAAAGAAATATGTTGAAAAATATGCTGAATATATAAAAGGGAATCAAAGAGTGTTTCTGTTGCACCTCTTTTACACATTACAACTGTCTATACATAAGGTCTATGACACACGTTTGACTGTAATAAACAAAACGCATAATTAATTAAGTCATTAAAAGACATTTTCCAGATTTTGATCAACCAACTGTGATTTTATGATCATTAGATATTGTCTAGAGGCCATTAAACATTTTTAAACCACTGCAAGACTCCATATTGTCATTGTACAAAAATCTAGGTGTAACAAATTACAAAAATCAGGTGAATTGTCTGGAAACAGGCTCCATTTTAAATATGATTTATTTTAACAATATGCTTGAAGCCAACATGCACGTTAAAAGTGATGTTGTTGTAGATAAAAATGTATCACCTATAAGGAAGCATATTGCTGCCAGGTCAGTAATAAGACATTTAAAAAGATTAAAAAGATAATAAACATGATAATTATCGTCTTCTAACAAGAAACTCACAGCAATATGCTTCCGTACATTTGAAAATAAAATTAAAATGTCTCGAAGCAAAAATAATATATGCTTATCTCGGAGACCTTGGAGTAAGCAAGTGCACCTGGAAGTGAAACAGGAATATTGAGGCTACACATTTTTAAAACTTGTATTCTCAGGTCAAAAAGTTACATAGTCTAGCTTTAAACCGTATACGAAACTAGACAAGGTCACTGACACCTGCATTATACATTTCACAGTCGGAACAGAGTGAAAGTCAGGCCCCGGTCCGACCCAGTTATGCAGATGAACAAGGGCTGGCGCAGGACACGGAAGCACAAGGATGTGATTTATAACCAGAAATATCATGGAAAAATCACCAATAATTTGAGGAACATTTGCGAACATGAGGAAAGCAGTTGGCGCCTGTGTTCTGGAAGATGAAGGAGGCGGGTCATCAGGCTCACCACTCTAATAAAAATCCCTAATAACATGCTCCATCTCTCTAACATGGAAGCATCGAGGGTGTCCATTAGCTCCTGGCTGTGCACAATGCAACATATGCCACTGGAATTGCAGCGTTGCGTGGATTTCTAACATAGTGTTTTATGCGAGTGGCTGCTCGTTTTAGTGTTTTTCTTGAACACATTGTAGACTTTACCAAACTTTGATGATGCAACACATATCAGCGGAAAAGGTGCCAATTACAGCGCACCTCTCCTGCTCGTGTTCATTCATTAGAGCCGTTGGTGATTACCGAGGCTTATCAGAGAGCACTCAGAGGGTCTTTTCATCCTTCGGCGTGACAGCTATGATCCACAGGCTGACAATATATTTCGACCGGATCAAAGTTTGCCCAAATTTCTTGTTCTGCGTGTCCTCTTTCATTTTTCATCAAGTCAGCAGCGCCAATTAAAATACAGTCGAGGGATGGAGTTCCGGGCCACTTTGTAACTGTCAGAGATACTGTGCGAAAATGATGTGCTGCTGCCAGTTTTCTTTCATATCTTAATCCAGAGCTTGTCTTTGAGCTTGATTAGTGCAGATATTCATGGGACTGTGGTCTTTTTGGCTTAATATTTGCAGTGCTAATCCCCTGTTGTCCAGCTCTCCATTCAGATTATCACATAAAATGAGATAATGCAACAAAGGACACAGATGTAAACGGATGGAATTGTACAAAACCAGTCTCACCACTTTCTTCCATTTCCATTACATCTCCAGCAACTCTCAGCAGTTCAGTTCCACTCGAGCAATTATTGTAATGTGTGCTTTTTAACTAAATAAACCTCTTTCAATTTTTATTTTTTTTTCATGTTATATAGTGTGAAGACGGGACTCTCTTTCATCAAAAAATATGTGATTTTTGGTTTCGCCAATGAGCAACTGATTGTAATTACTCAAAAAAAATACATGAAGTGCCATTTCCATTACACCTCCAAGTGTTCTCAGCGGTTTAACTCCACTTGTGTAATTATTGTGGAGTTCTGTGCTACCTGTCAATTACATTTTTAAAACCAAATAAACCTCTTGCGGAGACATGACTCTTTCATAACAAAAAAAACCCCAAAAAATGATATGTTGCAAAAATCATACACTGTAGCTTTAAACTGGTAGTTTTTTTGTGATTGTGTGTCCAAAGATTGCCCCAAGAACTACTTCTGTCACAAATTATGGACAATCAAAGAGATTCTTAATGCAACATCTATTAAAAAGCTCTTGTGTAATATTCTTTTAACAGTGGTTAGCAATTATATGCAAACCTATGCTAACCATCTACCCAAACACAAACTTGACCAGACTCCATTACTGTGCTGACTCCATTACATAAAAGCCACACAAGTTAATACCGCCTGACGTTGGCTGTAGTTGAATCTTGGCATACGACACACTTGGCTTTTCTAATCCCAGTGTGGCTTGCATCAGACCCCAACACCGGATCTAGCCAAATCAAGTCTCCCAGTGTTACATCTATTATATATTATGTTATATGATGCAAAAAATCACACAGTGTGACCAGGACGAAGACGAGAACATTTTAAGTGGCAGCTGCAGTGACGGAAAGTGATTATGTGACGTTATTGACGGTTTATTAGTCGATGAATGGGTTTGATTTTTGTTTGATTTCCTTGTAGACGTCAAGAGCTGTTGGAGTGTGTCCAGTTGGCATCACTTACTTGTTTACTAGTCTTGTTTTTCCACATGAGATCGGTAAAACCTGACTCGGAGATGTAGCATGTAGCCATCCACTCAGTTCAGTGTCATATCTTGAGCCTGCAGACTTTAGCAAGAAGCTGTCTGCCTCCTTCTCGGTGTAATAAGAGTTTTGTTTGATCAGTTATCTGGAAACATTGTCGGACAGGCTTTTCTGCTTTTACCAGTCAGCAGAAAGGCACAGTTTATCCTTTAGCCAGTGTTAGAAATGCTTATGAAACAGCAAAAACACAAGAAAGAGACATTTCTTTTTATCAGACAATGAAGACAGATTAATTTCTCCTGCGTTCTGGTTCCTTTGGGTGCTTGAAAATGCTTGAACCTGCATTTTTCATGACATAAATTATCTACTCGTGAAGAAAATCCATAAAATAAAAAAGTCAGTACCTTGCATAATGTATTAGACAAACTTAACAGACCTTGAAAGGGCTTTAAAAGTGTTTGAATTGGACTCAGAAGCTGGTGCACAAACCGTGTAAACTAAGAGACAGACTAAAACAATTCTTGCTGCAGGAAAAAAATGAGAAGAGAGGAGTTGGACACAGCAGCCGTCGTGCAACATGAACAGTAGTGTGTTACATTGATTTCCAAACAGCTCAAAGGGAACTGGTCGCTGAACGAAAGCCGTCCTGTTTGTCGTTGTAAACACTGGCTGCAGAGACTGAAGGGAAAGGGAACATGCTGCTATTTGTGCTCCTATTTATGGCAGCGGTGACAGTTTCTAACAACTGGGAGGAAATGGTTATTTAGCCTGAGCAGTGGTGTGCATCGCTGCGGAACCCAAAAAAAAAAAAAAAGGACTCCAGATAGAGCTCAATGGGAAACACAGCTGTTTTTAACATGGAACGTGTAGGAGGCATATGAGTATTTATGTTCTGGTAAAGGAAGTCAGCGATAAAAGTTTGGAAAAGTCAATTTGTCTGTGCTTTATCAACAAGTACTCAATTTTGAGGACATGTTTTGAGCAAAAATTCTATCTGAACATTTCCCTCTAATGACTCAACAGAATCTGGTTGTCGTAAGAGCCTTTTTAAAAAGATAAGAAGTGAGAATTTACAAGGTCAGCAGCGGGCTGAGATGTGAAAATAATTTTGTGATTCCAGATTGAAGCCCCATTTCCATCACACCTCTAACAGGTGTCTGCAAGAATTCATTCAGACTCCTGCTGCTGTTCAGTGCGAGGGTTCAGAAAGTGCCACCGCCAAAGTGGATTATTTTTAACTGGATCTCCTGCCAAATTCTTTGTAGGTTTTAATAATATTGGTAGACATGATATTCCTCCAAAGCGATATTGGTCCTCAGCAATTTTCACATGGCTGACATCAGGCCTCTCCTCCACCTTTACATTTGGACATAACTTCAGAAGACATTTTGTGGTCATTTGTTTATTCAGACACATTTGTCAGATTATGTCTAAATCATTTTTAAACTAGATTGAATACAGATACTGAGAGCAGTGGCAATTGCTTAGGGCCGCCAACATGCAAGCAGCCCCCCACAACTGTTGCACTCCTTGTTATCATTTTATTTTTGTTGAAACAATTTAATTTACAAAAAAAAACACCTAAAAACAGCCACAGAATGATTGATCCACACTGCCTTTTGTCAATATATGTACAACCAATTATTATGAATAAAAAACGACCAAATTAATATTTTATTTTGCTGGCTTAGTAAAATAAATGTGATGAATGTTGGCTGTTAATGCTAGCTACTTACTTTTTTATTTATTTAACCTTTTGCTGATATAATTTGTGTTTGAACTGACAGTTTTGCTCTTATTTGTTAAAGTAAAGTAAAATCACACATCCTTACAATTAATATGAAGACAAAAATTCACATTTAAAGTACAATTAAGTTTCTCAGTAAAGATTTTCAACCCAAAGAGGTATTCTCAATGCTTTTTCTGCCACATTAGTTAGTTATTAACAGTAGTAATTATAGGATGGTCACCTCTATGTGTTTGGGACAGCCCTAACCCTGCTGTAGCTGTATTTGTCACATTTTCCTGTCTCATAAATGAGAGCTGTGAACTCTTGGATAAAGGTTAGCAAAGTGTTTAAACTCTCTGACCTTTTCAGAGCTGGACCTGTCCTGTCTTGAATTTCTGAGCTGAATGCTTATGAGGAAGTGAAAGTGTCATCAAATGCCAGGATGTAAAAGCTTTAGCTGACTCATAGGGCATTGATTTTCAGAATATTTGGGCAAAAAAACAGTGAACTCTAGTCGTCCCAGGTCAGAAGGTTATACAGTTATTCCAAAGACTCCACTCCGTGACACCTGGGAGTGCTGGGGAGTTTTCTAACAGGCTGCTACCACATTTGGGTCAGAGGGAGACAAGTGATGACTCCGAGAGTTCCACTACGAAGAGGCGCAGGAACGGGACCCCTCGCTCGCACATCAAACGCTCCATCTTTTATTCTAAGCATCAAAGCGCATTATTCCGCTCTGATCAAAGCGACGGAGCGGCAGGTAGCTCAGAGCCGTTGCAGAAATTGAAATTTGGGTTTCCGCCTGCTTCCCTGCCGCCCCGGTTCGCCTCCTGCCGCTGCTGTGTTCGGAGGGAGAGTCTGCAGTGGATATTCGTTAGATGTTTTTTTTTAAGGCACTCTTTATTTGAATATTACTGTTTGCTCTTGCACTAAATTACACCACAGGCTCTATGGAGCTCCGGATGTCACTGCGTTCTATCCGCCATATTGGCAGGAAAACGAGAGCAATAAATAGATCTCAAGCTGAGTTGATTAAGCATTTTAATTCTACTGCTATTGAGCTATGGCCACAAAACTTAGTACATATCCCTGACCAAGATCATTAAGAAGTCGAGCATAAAATTGCATAAAATTAGCTCTGTCCAGCACTTGTTTGCTTGTTGCTACTACAATCCAGTCACTAAAGAAGCAAAGCGAAGAAAACCTTTCATTGTTTGAAAGTTTTTAAATGGTCCAGTGGTCTATGTTGCATCCTGTGGGGGAAAACTTTGGGAATATAGGATCTGGGGCCTCTTTTAAGGGCTCCCATTGCACGTTGCATGTTGTCCTGTTGGCTTCATTGAACCAGGGCCTTCTGTATGCACTGGGATAGTTTGCAGCTAAGAGTGCAGGTGGCTGGGATGAGAATGAGCACCGGCAAGTTCTAGGCTTGGAGTTCCCATGTGAAAAAGCCTGTTCTCTCAAGGTTTCCGGACAGCTCCTGACGATGGACAATGAAAGACAGAGCAGTGTAGCTTCTGCATCAATGAGGTTAATTTGGGCAATAAAGAAGCAGCATCATGAGGCAAAACTCTCGATTTACTTCCAAATATACTCTCACCTGTACATAGCGACCGAAATAAATTTCTCCACGGGGATATACAGTAGGGTGAGGGGCTCAATCATCATGAAGGAGCTTGAAGCAGAGCTTTTTTAGGAAGATGTTAACATTTTTAGTGTTATTTTAGCATAAATAGTCGGTAATTTCCTTTTATTCTTGTTGTGTTGCTATATAAAGAGGTTGTGTAATGAAGAGACTATAGATATGAGTCTCTAACAATACGTCTGTGTATAAGGCTGTGTTCAAATAATACTTCAGATCTGTTTAGAAATGGTCTCAGTACAGATCCATGTACAGATGAAGAAAATGGCAGAATATGGGGTTGCTACTGCCCTACTGTGTTTTAGGAGAGTGCACACATTAAGTAAAGCAGGTAGTCGGTGTTGTAGAGAGGTCGACTAACCAGTATTTTTTACACAATCACTGTGCATTAATGTATCATTAGGTTTATCAAGTATGTAGACAGTCTGTTAAAAGCAGAGTTGAACTAACAGGACATTTACAAGGACATCTTGTTACATTGAACATGTAGAAGTGAACATGGATCATAAACATAGACAATTTCTAAAGTGTTATGTGCTCACTCTTTATCATATTGAATACTGTTTGTGCTCACAGTTACATATAAGAAGGTTTAAGTGGATGTTGATAGATTTATAAGGGCCTTAGTGCCTCAGACAATCCTCTTAGATGCTCGTTTATGTCACATGTATGCAACCTTGTGATGAATAAAACATGTCCTGACTCTTTTCTCTGTCTCTTGTGTGTGTTGTTCCAGAACGCAGACGACCTCTTGGTAGCGTCAGCTGAGTGTCCTAGCGATGACGAAGATTTGGAGGAGTGTGAGCCCGGAAATGGTGAGTCGACTCTGGGATTTCGGTCTTGAGTTTCAAAAGCGTAGATTTCAGATTTCAGAGTACAGTTATGAGGCAAAATTTGATTCGACGCAATTTACAGTGACTGAAAGGCCTCCGAATGCAGCTCCGATTGGACAGATGTGCACCCTCCAGCGTCGAATGCACCGTTTTTACTCAACAGACAGGCGTCAACCGTTGATCCGAGCGGTGCTTTGTAGCGTTTACAAAGCTACAAAGCGCGGCGTTTACCCATCTGTTCGCCAATCTTCTCATTTTAACAGCTTTAAGTGTGAAAACGCAGCCTGTTTCGGTGCAGTCCACAGCTGGCGACTCATCTAGCGCCGGCTCTGTTAGTGTGAACACGGGGTCAAACGGTGTTCTGACACCAGGGGTCAAAAGGCCGTGTTTTTCACTCTCACAACTTGTGGCTAAAGCTTTGTAAGGCCGACCTCTTTGAAACTGTCAAGAACCACGTACAGCGGAATAAACGGTTACGAGAGTTGAGTATTTTTGAAAATATGATCCCTATTATATCATTTAAAGTCAATTTATTGTCTACAGGAAGGAGGCAGGAGCAACACCATGGCTTTATGCCTAGTATTTTCTCTCCCGTGTTTATTAATAACGATTAATAATGTACCAAAGCTGAAGAAGATACAACAAAATTCATTTATTTCATAAAAAAAAAAACTACAAGGCGCATTTTTTCCTCAAAATAGTTAGTTTAGGTATGTTTTTCAAGCTTGCCTCACCTTTAACAGACATTTATCATCATTTACATGGCCATAGCCAGTTCTGAGGTAAACTGCCCTAATATATGGCATGCATTTATTGGCATTTGTAGGCATGGAATCTTAATGTTGCACAGTGGCTGGACTCTCTTGAGATTTGTGAGTTCAGAAATTCTCTCAAATCCATCTTGTATTGCTTAAAAGTATCACAAACCAATGAATGTTCGGATGGAGTACGAAGGTTTTCTTTTAAAATACATGCTTTTGCAAACACTTCAGCTGCAGCCTTGTCTGTAACATGTAATCCTTAGAATTTATCTCTTAATTTCCTACAGCATATCTTGTTACAGGGGAGCTGGAGCCTATCCCAGCAGTCATTTAGTTTCACCAACTTTCATTCCCGGATAAACCTACGCAAGCTGCTGAATGTTTACTATATTTTATTCAAATGTTTTGTATTTAGTGTGAATTACATTTTAGTAATACAAAAGCATGGCCACTCTCAAAAGGAAACCACTAAATCTGGTGGTAGTAAAGATGTAGATATTTGAAGAATGAGGAAATATGAATGAAAATCCTAACCCAAAGAAAAGGGCTCCATTTTTGTCCGAAATGAGGCTACCACGATCACTATGTTGTAAAAAATAAAACACATTTCTTTTACTTTTAAATTTGGCACAACATTAGACATGACTTCTCTAAGCAATACCTAAGTTAATTAACTTTACAAAGATGTACTTTTTGGTTCATATTACCCAGCTTTACCACACAGAATAGCCCCCCGAAGATCGACCCCATTACGCCGTCAGGCCGGAGTTCTAACCACCATCAACATAATGTTTGCCCAAATGTCTCCTCTCTTACCCTTCGGATTCTAGCCGTTTATCTGTGAATTGGGGCTTAGTGGTGTTGATATAATGTAGTGTAAGCTTTGCACTGTAAATGGAAGGAGATTATGGCGCTGTCTGCGTTTGTGCGAGGAGAAAGTGCTCTGTACCTGTGCTGCAGAGGAACTGGAGTGTAGCATTCTCCTGCGGTTTTCTCTGTAGGTGGTTGGGACTGAAATAGAGACTCAATTCCCTTCTTATCGAAAAAGGAGAAATGAGAGTTTTTCGCTGGATGCAATGCCCAGGCTTAATCTCCCAGGAGGAAACATGGCTGTGTGTGTGTGTATGTGTGTGTGTACATGCCCACACAAACACACACACACACACACCGTTAGACCGGCTCACCTTTCCCAGACAGACGCTTGTCTCTCCAACTCTGTGGGTGGAAACTTTCACTCTGTGCAGCTTGTGACGAACAACAAACGCGCTCCTATCGCCACCGTCCAGAGAATTCCGGCGAGACGAGCCAGCGCGGTCGGATAAGGCTCGGAGAAAGGTGCGGGAGAGAGAGAAGAGTCGCCATTGTCCGGGAAAACGTGTAGCCTCTCCATCACTGCTCGCTCTAACAGTGGCCTGTGGTCAGCGGATGATGGCAGCGACTGAAGCTTTTCAATTAGAGGTGACAAGGAGAGGATATTGAGCGGCCGGCCAGAAGAGGAAAACATGCTGCACGCTTTTGAATTGTGCACTAGACACACACACTTTAGGTGAAATGACCCGTATGGACAGAAACATATCACTTCTGCACATATACTGTAGTACAGGGGTGTCCAAACTTTTTACTGCGAGGGCCACATTTGATGAGAGGAATATTTCCAAGGGCCTACAGTGTGTTCTGATTTTATTCTTATTCCACAATTACAGAATTAGATGGATTTGAGCAGGTTTTTGTTGGATTTGAACAGGTTTTACTTGGATTTGAACAGGTTTTTGTTGGATTTGAACAGGTTTTTGTTGGATTTGAACAGTTTTTAGTTGGATTTGAGAGATTTTAGTTGGGTTTGAACAGGTCTTAGTTAGAGCTGAACAGGTTTTAGATGGATTTGAACAGGTTTTATTTGGAACTGAATAGGTTTTAGATGGCAAACTGTTTTTTGTGGATTTGAGTAGGTTTTAGTTGGATTTGAACAGATCTTAGTTAGAGCTGAACAGGTTTTAGTTGGATTTGAACAGGTTTTAGTTGGATCTGAATAGGTGTTAGTTGGATCTGAACAGGTTTTAGATGGATTTGGACCTGTATAGAGTACTGTGTGACAGACCTGGTGCTGGTGGGTTCATAAACATTACTTTTTATCACTGAAGCTGAGGGCCGCATAAAATCTCACCTTGGGCCATGTTTGGCCCCCGGGCCTGACTTTGGACATGTCTGCTGTAGTATGTGAGCATATAGCATTTTGATGTGATGTTTCCACAGGCCATGGCTAACATTAAATTGGAGAAAGCCATACCTGCTTACATTATTTGATAGTCTGTAAGGTTCCAAACTTTTATACATCACTTGAAGGGTTTATTTAGTGAGATACAAGCATAATGCACCTCCACATAGATACAGATATTGCTTTTACCATTGAGTTCTACAGAAGCACAGCGAATTAAATGCCCAAAACACGCCCAAATTAAGCATTCCATCTTAATTTGCTTTTTTTGTGTTATGAGCCTGTGCTTATCTTTTGTTAACATATTTTTTGTCACTTAGTTTTATTACCTTTTTTTTCAATAATAACATTCTAACAAGCACATAGTATATTTACTGTAGTATCCTACTACCTTTTGGTTCCATCGTTGCACTCTACTTTCCAAATTGTAAAGCTAAACACTGCACTCTGTTGATATTGTCCTCACACAGGCAAAAATGAGAAAAAACAAAACAAAATGAACCCTGTGTGATGACCCTACCACCACAAACAACTCTTAAAGGATATTCCACTACTATGTATTGCAGCACTGTACAACTCCTCATTATTGATTTACTTTACTTAAGTCCGATCGTTCTATAACACTCAGACTCTCTCAAACTGCCCACTACATGAATGAAAGATGGGTTACTTTTTCAGTTTCAAGTCATGCAACTATCCCCTCGGTTTTAAAGCTTCACATTGCAAGGAAGAGTTACGTACGAATGCTTTGTATTCTTTTGTGTTCGACCGATTTGAAAACCGAAAAACCCAAGACGGAGCGGGAAGAGCTTTAGTTCGAAGTTCCGACGCTCATTGAGATTTGTGTCACGTTTCAGAGCAGAAGAGAGCGTCGCAGCAGAGAGAAGGGGAGGAAGTGGTGAAAGAGGATGTGAAATTGGGGGCCCGGTGAAATTCCTGCCTTTCCCAGCAGGCTAATTAAACTTTGACTCTGTTAGGAGGCTTAATTACATCAGCCAATTACAGCTTCTGGTTTGGGCTCATCCAGCGGCTGGTAATGAGCTCCATCAGACGAGGGGACCTGGATTAAACACAGGAAACACGACCGAGGACTGGCGGACGGAGAGAACATATGCGCTCGCACCCGAACCAGAACACGGATGTACACGTGAACGCCACGCACACATACAATGTCGAGAAAAAAAATGATTTAGAACCAACAAGCAGATCTCATCCTTCATCTGTAATCCACCTCAGCCCGACCTCACATACTTCTCATTCCCAGGATGTTCTAGGCACTATATCGTTTTTACTCGTACAAGATCAGAGCTTAAGGCTGCTGCTCAATAATTCAGCACGCACTCTATAGAGGAGACCTGAAAATGTTCTTTTTAGTTGGAGGAGTAAAAAGAATGGGCCTGTAGATGACAGACGACCTGGAGTTCGAAGATGCTACACAAGTGCAACAGCTTACACCGGCCAGGATTTCTACGGTAGCAGAGGTCGATGGGGTTTAGACCATATATACCGATATATACTGATATGTGCATCGCCTTTGGACAGCTTAAGCATCAAAGACTTAGCAGCTTAGTTAGTAGTTTTACTCTGAGCACTTCTTATGTGCATGAGTATTGCAGACAGTGCTTTATTAAGATAATGGCATGAGCTAATACTCTTAGGCTGTCAGTTACCAATGCTATGCTACTTTCGGTGGTAAAAGAAACGCTAGCTACTAAGTTATTCACAGTGTAGCTTGCAGCATACAACAAGCTAGTTAATAGAGCACCGGTACCGCACACTTAACTTTAAACAAAGGTTATATTCCCAATAAATGACAAAGAAATTGTAATAATCGAGTTTGTAGCAGATATAAAGCCAGATAGCATTGGCCAGATCCCTTACAGTCTTGGCTAAAGGTGCATTTCTTTCCCTCCTGTTTGGCACCTGACACAATCCTTCTGTTTAAGGCAGTGAAACACTCCGATAGTCACATTATTGCATTAATATTGCTGAATTCATCTAAAAAAAGGCATCGGTGTTAAACGACGGTGAGATTAAAACTGATTATCTGAACTTTCTGTTGAGTTAGCATTGTTTTTTGATTGTGATTGGCGCTGATGTTGTTTTGTAACAGAAGAAATATTTAAATCTGAGAAAAAATGATGGTAGCTGACTGCAAGAAGTTCAAGGGATAGATCCTCAATCCACGTTAAGCCTTTTCTGTGGGTACACTGCACATTTTTCATGTGTTAATGTGGGTTCTCCTCGGTTCTTGGTCCAAAGACATGCTTGTATAGTGAAATCTGTGAAAATAAAGTGTAAGGAAATGTCTCTAAATGTTAGCCCAGCGAGTAAAAGGTTATAGTCCATAACAGGATACATTTCAAACACTTTTTAACGATTATTTGTACAGGCTGATCTCACCAAACGAATGTCATAAAGACATAGGAGTCTAATTTGATCAACTTAAGCCATTTAACATTGTAACAGTGGGCCCAAATGTGAACATAAAGGTCAGACTTACAGACAACCACAGACCTCTTTAGGTTTAGGTTCCATTACTTTTGCATTGCACTGTAAGCACTGCAAACATTGTACGTTTCAGATAAAAATTGATAAATAAGACTTGTAAACAAAAAAAACATCTGATGGGAAAAAAAGAAAAGATGAAGCTGCAGAAACTGAATCTGCGTAGTCTGCATTACGTAGCCTACATCTAAAGATCCTTGAAAATACATTTGTTTGAACGCCATATTTCTTATTTGGATTCATAAGCAGGCGAGTAAAAGATAATACGCGGGGAAGAGCTGGTGAATTTTTCATCTGCAGCCTAATCAAAGTTGAATCATGGAATGCTCAAACTCCAAACAACCTCTTTCACTTTAAATATTTCAAATAGACGTGGGCCGAGCGACGTGACGAGCGCAGTAATGATGTTTGTCGGGAGACCACCGTTGATGCTCCGCTACGCGTCTGCCTTCTTCAGTTCGAGTAAATACAAGGATGAGTCATACAGGCTCTTTGGAGTGGCAGGCACTTTAAAGGAGAAGGGGGGAAAAAAAGCCTCACGTTTATGTGTTGAGATGCCTTGCCTTCATTTATTCAGCGGGTGAATAGAGACGTTGAATAGGAATGAAGAAAAGACGAACATGTTTGCGTGGAATAGTTACAATGCAGTGTTACGTCTAAGGTCCTTACACATGTTTGTTTACAAATGCAATGTTTTTTTTTTACTTTAATTGTCCTATTTTTCATCTTCTGATACTACATCAACACAAAAGGACGTTTGTAATAAATGGGAGCTCGTCCAGGAATAGAACTTGGGATGTCTTGCAACTAAAGAAAGAATCTAGACTAAAAAAATTTATAAAATGAAAAAGTGGGGCTATTGCTGAATGTTTCTGGTTCTGGTTATTTCATTTTTTTAAGCGCATATTTTTGCATGAGTGTTTAGGACATTTTAATTGAACAAAAACTCCATTCGAGTTATTCACACTCTTTGTAGATGACAGACATAGCTTAGCTGACATAGCTGTTTACACTTTGACAAATAAGAGTGTGAGATGTGGATATATATATATGTATATATTTAACGCTGAATGCTAATAAATACCCAAATATAGGTTTAGCTCACAAACCTCAGCGCTAAGGATTAAATACAGCCAACAAAGTTTAAAAGCAAGTTTCGGGGTCTCTTTTTTAATTTGTGCATGCATTTTTTTAATACATGAACATTTCAGACTTACACTTAAAATTTGCAAGAATCCAAAATAAATATTCTCTTATGTTATTCACAAGAAACAACAATGTATGGGTTATAATAACAAAATGACAAATTCATCAGAGAATATACTCAAATTTATTTAAAAAAATTTTAAAAAATATATATTTTTACAAGAATAAAGACAGAATAAGAAAAAAGCCAAAAATTGTTTGATAGAATTCTATGTGTGTTGGAATGCTGTACAAAGATAAATCTGTTTCTTTCTTTCCTGAAGCAAAGAATGACAAGAATCCTGGTGGAAAATGTACAATAAATACGAATCTGATACAAATACTATGTTCAAGGTGCAGTAACTCCACTTTAGAATATTCCAACTGATAATTCTGAATGCACTTTACAGCCTTTTGCCTTTGAATTGGCCTCTGAATAATGCCTTACTGTGCTTTTTTTTATCTGATTTCTCTGAACGGGGACATAACAGTGCCAAGAAATGTTGACAGTTTCAGGAATTTCAGTTTGAAAATAAGTGGTTATCCTCAATACGTATGTTTTTAAGGACAGCTAAATGCAAAGTGCCATAGCTCCATTCAAATCAGTGGTAATTTTTGCATTAATGCAAGTAACATCACCACCACAAATGCACCTAAAACAGATTTGGTGAGACAACTGAATTTTTCTCGGTTTCACTGTACTTTGGATGAAAACTGAGTCTTTTTTTGCTCTCAGTAGGAGTCAGTCCACATTGACCGGGAAAAGACTTGAAAACAAATCTATTTCTCCACTTTAAAGGTGTTACAAATCCCACGTTCTTGTGTTCGACTAAACCCTGTGGTTCTTGACAGTTTTCAAATCAAACCCTCACGTGTCCTTCCTGAGACGGCGTTGACTCTGTCCAACGGGAGCTGCATCCAGAGAAAGAAAGGGCGCAGTCACAGGCAAAGTCACAGCCAATTATAGCTGTTGATTGGTTTAAAGAGCATTGCAGTAGGTCGCGCAGCAGGAAAGGGAAAAGACGGTGCTGCTCATCTGCCCCGAGAGAGATGAGATGTGCTTCAGTCTGGGTCTGAGGGCCGGGGTTCGCTTTCGCAGCAGTCAGTGAATGATGATAAAGCCTACATTTGAAAGCTCTACAGAAGGAGGATAAAGCAGAGTGAAGTGGTAAAAAAAAAAAAAGGTCATTTTCCAACACATTATTAGTGATCACAAGGAAAAAGTACAAATCCAATGCAATGTAAGCAGTAAAATACCTTTAAATAGCAAACGGCCAATACCTGTAAAAGTAAAAAAGTACATTGAAAACTTTATGTGTCCTACAGTATGAAATAAAAAAATAAAAATGAAATTGCAGTAAAATCACATTCGAGTAATTGTTGTAAAATTAAAAAGAATGTTTTACTAGAACAAATTAAGGCTGTATTTGACAGTAGGTGGGTTAGCAGAAATACTGTATATTGCTATGTATATAAACTAGTTATGAAGATTACAGTTGGCACATGTACGTACCGTAATGTCTCGTATAATGGCGCAGAAAAAAGTAAAATCTGTCAAAAACAACTGTAACTTTTTGAGTTTTGTGAATTTGACAGAATAGGTTTTAAATTTTACTCTAAACAGGACATAACATAACTTTATTATTACAATATTATGCATTTAACTTTGCCTCTCAGTCTCCATTTTGTTTCTCCTGGGAAACTGGTCAATTATAGGCCATGTTTACAAGGAGACATACATACAAGATGTTTAAAGTGAAGTCCTATAGAATCACTGAGGCCTCATTCAGACCTTTCTTTAAAATTCAGGCAGCACGTTGTTGTCTTTAAGTCTTAATTAGGTCGGTATTGTCTGCATTTAAAGCCGCAGTAGCCTAACAACCAATCAGAGCACCTCTTGTTGACTGGATCCTCCTTTTATACAAGCATGTGATTGGCCAAAGCTTATCGTCACAGACTTAACATTCTTTTGAAATTCTTCAAAACTTAGACAACGTTTTAGGGTCTTTTTCCCTTTCGTCATTATTATTACTCAATGCTTATTATGTCATTAAACAGATTAAACCAATAAACGACACACGGCAGGTTTAATAAATGAATATTTATGAAGCATTTTATATCTGAGAGAAAAGATATGAGAGAAAATTGTACTGCAGTCTTTTAAAGTTTCACAGTGGAAATAACAGAAAGTAATGCACTTTGCTGCTCATCTTAAAAGAACCAGGGGCTTAATCATAGCAAAATTAAGTCTCTCATAGAATGATAAGAAAAGTACAATTGTTGTGTAGTGTTGGATATGACAATGGAAAGCCTGAACTACTTTAAAGTGGACCCCAGAGGTCACATCTACATTTGTTGAACACATAAAGAAAAGACAGATTGAAATGAAAGGTCTGAAGGGTCCAAACTCTATTATATCTTTATTGTACTTCTTACCTCTTAGCAAACTTTAAGGATAAGCATTCCTACCAACTCTGCAAAATAATACGTGTTTATCTCATTTGTAATGTAAGCCACATATAAGAGGTATGCAGCGTAAACAGATGCAAGTCCCCTGTAATGAGTGGGCTCTTCCCCAGAAGCAGGTATAAAGCTTGAAATTACATTTGCAGCATCTCTCCCGCACAGACAGATGGCAAAGCGGAGATAGCACCTTCTCCTCCTTCCCAGGTCCCAGGAAAAAGACAAATTTGACGAGTTCCTTCACCAGACTCCATTTTTGAACACGTTGAACGCCCCAAATGCCGCTCGTCCTCAAAAGAGCCGCCACTCTGCTGCAAGGTGAACCGAGGCCCTCGAACGCAGAACGGAGCGCTAATGGAGAAAGAAAAAAAAACTCGGCCATTGCTATAGAAACTAGCCCTTTCTGCAAAGCTAATGAAATGACAAGTTATTCGGGTTGAAGTACTTTTTTTCCCTCCCTTTACAGCTTTCACATTTTGCTTCATTCCAAAGACGTGTTTTACTGAACTGTGTCATATTCTGATGTTTAATGGCTTTGTATTCAGCTGCTGTTACAAAGTCTTTTTTCTGAGTAACACTGTGTGGGGGGGGGGCTGAATGATGGGGAAAGGCAAAATGGAAACAGTGCCAGTGCCACTTTTCCCTTTAGATGTATCCAACACTTCTAACCCTCTCCCTGAGTCACACTGATTTACCTCATCACAAAAAAAAAAACCACAAGAGCCAAAGACATGATTTTATGCTGCTCTTTTTCTGCCTTTAAATATGAGCCTAACCCCAAATTGTTTCCTTAAGTGTCAAATTAAGAACTAATAATGTATAGAAATAATGATATATAGGGGTGTCACGATTTCACCAAATTCGTTTGATTTGTTTTTGATTGTTCAGTTCTGTTTTATTTTCAAACCACTATTTATAGATTATTATGGGCCTAGGGAACACTTTTATAATAAATTGCTTACATCCAAGACAGAAACTATAGCTTTAGTCAAATTTAGCAACAAAAGAATGTTCATTTTGGCATAGATTTGTGTAGCGTCATTTAAAATTAGCGTTATAATAAAATTAGTCATATCTTACGCCGAGAGAGTTTGCATTCTTATAAATATTGGTAGTTATCTTGTTGCATCCACTCATATTGCAACTGTTATAACCCAAATGGCTTTCTGCAGACACAAAAAAAAGAAGCATGCTTCAAGCAACGGTTATGTTTTTACCCAAAGTTCAATTATAGCTGTTGTAATTGTAGCTGTTCTCCGTGAATTTGTATGATTTATTGGTGAACGCTATTGCTAAGCCAACTATTTATAGTACAATAAAGAGCCTAAGTCATACTTATTCTGGAAAAAAAACAAAAACATTATCTTCAACTTGGCAAAAGAAGAACAGTATCAACAAATTTGGGATGCTTTTGTGATAATAAGTAAATTTTCACATATATTTCTTTATTTGAGTAATTATTGAGTTAATCTGACTCTTTGAAATGCTGATAATTTAAGCTGGCAAAATATAAATCACATGTTCAGAATAATGCTCAATTTAATACATTTTCCTTTAAATATTAATATATATCCGTCAACATTGATCGCTGAAGTTGTGGATGTAGGCAGCCATGAAGTTAAATGTACTTTTTACAGACAATGGCCCAATATTATAAAAAAAAATAAAATAAAATAGTATAATTTGCTGTTTTCCATTGAGTCCTTTTCAAAAATGATTCAACTTGGGCCTCTATGAATTTCCTGGAAGGGGCGTGGCTTAGGCTCCTGTACTGTATAGTGCATAAACACAATAGGGCTTACAGAAAGTCGTAAACGTCTGCTACAGATTTGGATAATTAAGACCATAGCATCATTTCTATTATAATTTTTAATTTGGCTCAAGATCGTGACACCCCTAATGTTCCATGTTTCATATTCTGCTTTAATGTGTTAACCTGCCACTAACCCTACTGACATGATCCTATGATGGGATATTTCCTTCCCACTAATGTGTTTTTAACATGCATTTTGAATAGTGGCTTAACCATATATCTGATCTTTCAAATTGTTTATACATGTGCATATGTTTTATTTAAATGTTGGCCAATGAATATGGGGGTATTTTTTATTTTTTTTTATTTTTTTTACTTTCTCAAAGTGCTAAAGGGATTGCATATAGATTAACCTATTATACCTAAAGAAAAATGGGGGAGATTAAGTCTATACTTCTAAGGGGAAGATGAATAATGCAATAGTGTTTAAACTGAGGAGGAGGTACAGTAAACGGGGACGGGTTGTTTATCACTATCCGAGAACAATCTTACACAGCTTTCTTTTTGTAATTTTTTTTTTTTCATGCAAAAATCATGCGGCCAATTTGTTGATGTAAGTGACCTGAACCTCGTGGTTTGCTATCTTATTTACCCAATCACAGCACAATGATCTGAGCGCTAGCGTAGTCAGCACAGGCCAGTTAGACATTGTATAGTTAAATGTTATTGTATTTTATGATTATGTATTGAAATAACACATAGGCTTTTGTAGGACAGGGGTCAGAACAGTCAGTGGTGGAGCATAGACTAGCATTGACTTCTTGTTTAATTGTAGTTTATGAACCTAAATAGAGAAGACTAAAGTGTAACTAAACTACAGTTTTAATGCAGGTGTTCTGTATTCTTTGACCTTTTAGGCGGTCTACAAAAGAACGGTCTCTAACATGGTTTTCCCTTGTCTGTTTCTTGTCCTAGGAGGTGAATTAGTGTTGCCCATAATAACCGTGGACTCCCTAGACCCCCCATCCATCGCCACTCGCTTCCCAGTAATACCCCCACCCCCTACCACCTACCGCCCCTTCCTCACGCTGCTCGAAACCACCAAAGAGTCCCTGCCCCTCCCCAACGGCCGGCCCCCCTGTCCCCTGGATCAGGAGGACTGCGAGGAGACCCTGGAGGTATCGGCGTACGGCTCGGGGGAGATGACCGAGTCGGACGACGAGGACTATTACAAAAACTCGCTGGTCACCGACAGGACGGTGCTCCCCCCGCCTCCGGCCGCAGAAGGGGGCGTACAGAACCCCCGCGACCGCCATTTCTCCCGATTCCCCAATTCCAAAACCCCACCCCAGTCGAGTACCCCGACAGCCCCGCCCGACCAGCTAAGCCCGCGCCTCAAACCCAATAGCAACAACATCCCCGCAGGCAAAATGAACACCCGCGACCAAGTTCTGCTTCCCCCGACTCATCCATCATCCGACCCGGGCCACCGCCGAATCCCAGGCATCACTCACCCTCCGAATTTCCCCCATGTCCCCACTCCAGATCCGACATCCCCGGAGCGAGGCCTCCCCGGAGCCGTGGAGGTGCAGCAGTCGAGCAGCACCACAGGGATGGTGGTGGGAATCGTAGCGGCCGCCGCGCTCTGCATCCTCATCCTGCTCTACGCCATGTACAAGTACCGCAACCGGGACGAGGGCTCGTACCAGGTGGACCAGAGCCGCAACTACATCAGCAACTCGGCCACGCAGAGCAACGGGGCGCTGGTCAAGGAGAAACAGCCCAGCACTGCCAAAACGGTCACCAAGAATAAGAAGAACAAGGATAAAGAGTACTACGTGTGAGAGGGAGCGGCGGACGCACCGGGAGACAGAAAGAGGCGAGAGAGTCCGGAAAATTCACACAGTCATCTCACGATTCAGTATCGCAACACAGTCTTATTAAAAACAGAGGGTTTATTAAATGCGTATAGTACAATTTAACCCATTCTGTGCCAACACCTGTGTACAACATGCAGATAAAACTGATTTGTGGGTTATGGCCGGTTGTTATCAAGTGGAGTACTGTAAGAACCATCGTCAGTATTTGTATCGAGATGAGAACATATTCCAAAGTAGGTGAATTTCCACCTCGACGTCCCAGTGTAGAATCAATTTACTGCCAGCTTCCACAAGCACCGTGTCATCTCCTCGCACCTCTCTCGGCCTCGTCAGTTCCGTTTCTCTCCTCGTCTCCGGTGCTCGGCTGCGAAGTGAACTCTCCGCCGTGTTTCAAGCATGTAGTATTCATTTACGGAAACTGTTTTTTGTTTTTTTTTTGTTTATTTCCTTTCTGTGGAGTTCTAAAATGAAAAAAAAAAAAAAGAAAAATACGACGATTGATCAACTTTAAACGTAGCAACTATGTGACACCACCACTCCGATCTGTGGATGCTAACTTTAGCCGCCAAAAAACTGAGGCCAAAAACACCCTCTTCCTTTGTTCCAGCAGATCTGTACCGTGAATCTGGTTGGGCAAGCCGAGAAACTGTCTCGTCCTTACAATTACTAATCACCTGAAAACATTGAAACCTCCAGCGGAACTGTTCTATATAAGTATAAATATATGTATAGACGCTACAGAAACCTACGGACCTATAAATGATGAGCGGAAATGAACGAGAAATGAAATGGATTTTTGACGACCGAACATTCAAACCCTACTTTCCCCTTTTTGCAGTGAAAAGCCTCGCTGCGACGCCCCTCTCCGTTTGCTTTGCTCTTTTTTTATCCGACTTTCTCTGGGGTGAACTGAGACATTTTAGAGAAATAGCGAAACGGCTCTTGCTGGAGTTCCGTGCTGGAGTGAAAAGCGGTTCTGTTTTGCCCCCCCTCCCTCGCGCCTGTCTGGACTGACGGCAGCCGACGGGCAAAGCAAACTCTCGCCCGAGAAGAGCACACGAGGTGAAGAACACTTCCCTGGAACGTGTACTGAGCGAACTCTAGTATTCCAATTTTTCTCGACTCTAATAAAAAAATCAAAACTGTACCATGAAAAGAAGAAAAATCCTGAAAAAAGTTTGTGAAATGTCTAAATATTTGACTCTCATCCCATTACTAAGACAAATGTGTTTTCCCTACTCTCATTCCTGTTGAGGAGAAAAAATGACTGATTCTGGGAAATTTCTCTGTCTTTTCTTTTCGAGGAAATGTGATTCGGGTTTGAACCATGCAGAGATCCTCCTGAACTCCATCTGTCAACCTCAATCTTCTCTTCTGTCTTACATCTTTTCTTTTTTTCTCTATGTTTCAATTTCCTGTGAAGAAAGCAGATACCATATACCAGACACATCCTCCATCTTTTCTTAGTTTTCTTAGTTTGCGCTTATTTTTTTATTCTTGGCTGGTGCAGAGACAACAGCCACTCCATTCGCTTCTACCATCTGTTTCGTTGTTTTTTTTTAACCCCTCCATTCTGAACATTCTCCTCCCAGTATCTTCCTGTTCTTTCTAAATGTTATTGTAAAGTGTTCCAGTGAGATGACTCTAAATATGTGTACATTAACAGAGGGAATACACTTGGTTATATACTTCTTACTTCCTGTGTCGCGTGGTTTTTGCATGCACAATCAATGAGCTACTCCTATATCTGATTGTTTTGCAAAGGTGAGCTATTTGACCATTCATCCAAGTGAAGAGGACTTGAAGAAAGGAGAAGCTGGAGAAGTCAGATGGGATTTTCAGGAGAAGATGCTTTTTTTAGTCAAATCAAATGACAACACATAGGATGCTTGCTAGTGCTAATGTAATGATGCATTCATGTGGTCCTCGGAAACTCCGAGAATCCGAGTTCAGAAAGGCAGAACATTCTAAATCATAAAACCAAGTATGATGGATGCTAACTGTTATTTTTAGAGTGAATACAGTAAAAGTAGCATAAAGCGTAAATACTGGACATAAATAACTCCTTAGATGTTTGCTTTCCTCGGCCAAGTTTATGATGAAAACAACGTCAACGTGGAATCTTGTGCAACACCAACTCACCCGAGTTTCCGTGCTTTTTCAACCCGAAAAAAAAAAAGTTTTTCTGAAGACAACATGAATGCACCATATGACCCCCTTCAGAACTTGTCGTCTTTTTCTTGGACACATGTAAAAGCTCAACTTGTTGTACTCACACGTGGTATTTAGGCCGCATCAGTTGGGAAAGCCGCAGTCTCCAGAGAAAAGCCATTGTAGCATGAGATTTCATTCAAAAAAGTTGTTTTAGTCCAGCTCAGGATTTGAACCCATAACCCCTTCATGCTGTGAGGCAGTAAGTGCTAACCACACTACCAGATTATTGCCTTAAATTTTAAACAGCGCTTTTACATTTGTTTTTACTAGTGTTGTAGTCAGGGTTACATAATCTAAGACTAAGTAAGACTAGAGTGTATTGAGACCAAGACTTTTAGGGGTTGAGAGCATGTAAACAGCAAAACCATGGCAAGGTAAGGCAAGACAAGCCAAGACCTATTTATGAAACATTGTGGGAAAAAACCCAAGGAAAGTTATAAAATACTGAAACACCACAAGTTCAGTCTTAAAGAAAGGTCAAAACTCATGTAGAGGTTAGCGTTTGGTAAAGAAGTCTTTTATATTTTTAAAACTGAAAAATAAATAAATCAGACTTTCTTTGTTAGAGACAAGACCAAGTAAAGAGTTTCAATCCAAGACTACTATATCACATTGAGGGAGACTTGTGTGTAAGCAACTGGTTCTTAAGTTCTACAGGAAGCGCTTTATTTCCAAAAAATAACTGCAAACCAGGATGTACACCTCCACAAAGATGTGAATCCCAAGCTCCTCTAAATGTGTCCTCAGATCTAATATGCCAGGACACCAGACAAATTAATGGAGTCCGCCTTCACGGATTCCATTAAGGCCACATTAGATCTGATCCCTCTCATCCCGTTTTAATACCAGGTCTGAAGGGGGTTTGTTTGTTTACAGCACAACAGAGAGCCTTAGTCATGCACTTTTTGTGAGGGTCCCATGGAAAATCAGACATTTGAATGAAAGTTAATGGGAAAAAGCAAACAATTTAACATCCCATGCTGTCATTTTCACACAAAAGACAATGATCTATGTCCACTGTATAAATATTACCATACATCTATATATTTTTTGACATCTGAAGCTCTAGAAGTGACCAATTGTGTTGTTTCTTCAAAATAGCACATGATTTAAACACTTATTGTCGAATTAGACTTTCAATGCTGAGGATTTTGCTTTTTAAAATTGCATTCGGTGTTGTAGACCTTTCATTAGTGGGTTTGAAGTCGTCCTTTAGAGTCCTCACGCCTCTTCATGAAAGTCATTTTTGGACCGTGAAGGAGAAATCATCACCGAAAGCCACCGAAATTGCCTTTGTGAATCCATTTTTTAAACTCGGGTATTAGCATTCTGATATCCCAAGGTGTAAATGTGGTCATACAACTCAAGTAGAGCCCTCCAAAGCCATCCAATCAGGAACAGCGTGCAGCCCCAGCTCCTTTACCTCCGTCCGTCAGAGGTAAGTGCTCTAATGCTGCGGCCGTGTGTTCAAACCATTAGGCGGCAATGACACTTTTAAAAAACACACGAGTTAATGCTGATGTCGAGAGCGGTTGAGAGCTATTGTTCACCGTGATTGGAGGAATAAGCGTCGGCGGCCATTACCTACCTGGATTTCCTGAAGAGTCATGAAGCCCGGAGGTGGTCATCTAGGCCTAAGTAGTGGAGTTCATGGTGTTTGGTTGATACATGAATGGGATCGTTACAATTGTGATTAAAAAAATGTATGCGCAGGTTCTATGAGTCATAATCCTCGAAAAGGCATATGTTCTTAGTGGGATGTGAATAGTATTTGACAAAACTGGACCTGGTAAAAGTAAATAAACGCATTTAAACGTGCTTTATTACTTGACAAGATTATGTATTAAAAAATAGTTGTGATAAAAGTGCATAGAAATGAATAGACTGAGCTGTTTGTTACAACATTTATCAGTTCACAGCAACAGAATATTCATATTAGTATTGTCCATTCGTGTAACAAAATAATAAATGTGAGTACTTTTGTTATTATTATTATTAAATGAATTACTTTAAGATGATGTGCACAGGACAGTCAGACTCAATAGGGTGCTATCCTTCCAGGGGCTTTTCACTAAAATAAACTCAAATGCACATTTATAATCCACATGCACTTTCATCAGGTCCAGTTTTATGAAATACTTTTTTGTTAAACTTTTGTTGCAAAAATCGAAAATGTTTCACACATAGATTGAGTGAACTTATAGATGGAATTGAAGACAAACACTGGGGGCCTCTAAACCGCATTGGTAGAGTTAAATCAGCATATTTATGGTTGAATCCCTAACCTCAGCTTGAATTCAACTGTTCAAGTATGTGGTACAGCGGGCTTTTGTTTTGATGAAAATTAGAAAACAAGCCCAAATTAAAAACAGGAAAGCAAAAAATGATAATTTGACTTTAGATTATGTTAATGAAAGAATAATAATAAATGTGGATATCTCTCATTAGCCTAACACTGGGGGCAGTGCCGATTTGTAGGCAGCTGCTGCTGTCTGTGCCCCATTGTACCAAGGACACACACAAATACAGAGGGTGTTGGTCAGCTTTAACTGCTTCATCTGTTTCTTTCCTGTATTTGAACAAGAAATATGCAAATTCAGCAATTAGACGACAAAAATTATTGAGACAGATGTACCCCTACAGAAATCTTACATTTAAAAAACTCCATTAGCATTACCAAAGGTTACCTAGAACAGTATAAATGTCCTCACAAACATGCTGCTCAAAATGGCAGACTAATAGTAGACCATGGCGAGTTATATTAATAGTTGCTCTCAGAATTATACCACATTAGAGCAATAGGTTTGGCACAGTTTTTTTTGTTTTTTTTTCCTGTAATCCACTTTTAAAACAGTGACTCAAAGCCTCCAAAGCTCCCTCCACCGGGACTGAATCAGCACATAAACAATCTCACCCTAGCGCACTATCAAATCACAATCCGAATCTCCTGCAGAGCTTAGTGAACTCCATTTTGTGTTGCGTTTACTTGCCATTTCATCATCCACTCTCCCGTCTGACCCAGCGCGCTATAGGCCCGAGCTTCAGAAAAGTACAACATGTGCTCGGATCGTCAAAAATCTCCGCTCTTGCTCGACTGAACTCAGTGGCCTCTTCATCTTCCGCAATTACATTCACCGGCCTCAGACAGAGCGCTTTGTTTCTTCCACTTTCGGCTCGACACTCATTCAATTAAAGAAGAAAGGGCTAAACAAAACGGCGGCATCGGTTTACCCCCCCAAAAAAACGTTGCTGTAAACACATTTGACGGCAAGAAATGTGACAGATACGACAGCCTTTGAGCAGGCAGAATTATACTGTGGATACGTCGGAGTAAAAAGCTGAAAAGGTCTGTGTGCTGCGAGTGTTGTTTAGTGTTTAATCATCTGTGATCGTGCACCCCGAGGCAGCGTTTAAGACAGAGGGGGGCTCCCGAGAAACACACTTTGTTTGAAGCCCCCCAGAGACGTGCAGAAGGTAATCCTGGCTGGAAAAGATGGAGGGGAAAACAAATCCACAGGTTCCCGCCTACGGCACAGGGAAGACTGCCGGGACGGTGATAACACTGAGTCACACAAACATCAAGATACTATGTTTTTAGAGTTCACTGTTTTTGTTTGTTTTCATCACAAATATACTTCTTTTTTTTTTTGCAGACAAAATATATAAATACCTGCTACAAGAGTGTCGTTTTGCTGTATTTTTAAACTATTTGTTCTCACTTCTTACTTAAACACAGTGAGAGGAAATAGCCATTGTTGGTGTTATCAGTGGCCAAAAGGTTACTTTATTAGCTTTGATTTTCAGGGGTCACACACACTATTTAATCTGATCCACCAAATTGCTTTAATAACCTTTAATTGACTACAACCAATTTTTCCTTTTGTTTGAGTGCAAAAATGTTATTACATAATAATAATCAATGACATTATAATGTTTCTGCTCTCATGAGACACAAACACAAGCCTTCTGCATGTAAATTACCACAAGATCACCCTCACAATATGGCTTTAATGCTAATGCTATTTTGCTTGCATTACTATATCTAACTTTCAATGCTACGTCACTGAGCTCTCGGCTAGGGGTAAAAAAAAAACAACAAAAAAACTGTTGTTTCTTTAGACTGGATAAAAAAATGATTTGTCTTCTCTCTTCTGAGTTGTCCTTGCAGCTGTTGAATTGTTCACCAAGATGAGTTTCATAGTGGCTCTGAATATTGTTTTCCTTGAGCACTGGAAGCTGCTGCACACACCTTTTTCATTCTTCTCAGTGAATACATGTGAAGTGGTCAATTTTTCTGGGAAAACTACATCCTGTGTCCACTTTTCTACTTTTTACCAAATAGACTTTGGGTAAAGAGGGTGACAGAGTTATTGTGAAAGCAAAAGAGTAAAGCAAAATTTCCGTTTATGAAAAGAGATGGCACATTGCTCCCATGTCAGTGTTGTGTTAAGTTCACTGCTCTTACTAAAACAGTGCAACCGTCCGTGGACAAATAAGGAATAGCTGTTGCTCTTTAATATAAAAATTGAAATTTATCCCTTTTATTAATTGATTTTTTAAAATTCATTCCATGGGCCAGATTGGACCCTCTGGCAGGCCAGTTTTGGCTCACGGGCTGCAACCCCTGACCTAAGTTTAAAAAAGAAAGAAGGTTAACAGTGCAGCTACACAAGTGTATACATAAGAATAAAGTCTTTTCACAGTGATAAACACAAAAGAGTATGCTAGTAACACCAATACAGCAAGAATTCTGCTTGTATTCTGTTATTATGACAACCAAAACTATGACTTAAAGGAAAATTAAATTAAAAGCATATACACATTGTAAGGTCAAAGGTCAAGAGGAAGAAAACAGTAAAAAGAATCTAAAAACTAAGAATACTTTCAAAACAAACAAACAAAAAAAGATCAAATCTAGAACAACCATAATGACTGTAAACCAGACCAGGAAGTGGTTTTGGAAACAGCGCACAAAATGGAAATTTTCATTTGGAACCTCGGATCAAATCTAAAAGCGAGGGCACTCGAAAAAAAAAAATCAATTATAATACAGTGCAGTGTAAAAACAGACTGAATATAAATAAACATAATTGTTCTTTGGCGCAATCAAAGCAGCTCACAGTGTTGGATCTAAACTGGAGAAGTTAGTATGTGGCGTGCTGTAACAGTAAAGGAAAGGCAGGGTTACTGTGAAATATAAATGGTCTGAATCCAGTGTGTGCCTCCAGGGCCGTGGTTTTGGTTATTGGTG
This sequence comes from Rhyacichthys aspro, assembly GCA_036850595.1. Classification (NCBI taxonomy): domain Eukaryota; kingdom Metazoa; phylum Chordata; class Actinopteri; order Gobiiformes; family Rhyacichthyidae; genus Rhyacichthys; species Rhyacichthys aspro. The sequence continues at coordinate 12,135,668 of CM072165.1, read as the reverse complement.
TCTGCTCACTGCACAGATCACTGGCACGGCTCACTGTTCAAATGGGACACAGTCAGTGCTAACGTTATTAGTTAGTTACACCGGAGCTCTTCTGCTGTGCAAATATCAAATGTCTCTGATGCAAGGTCTTCTCAGGCCACATTTTGGGGCTCCGTAAGCCACAGTTTAACCCACAGGAGGCCTTTGTACAGTGTGGTTGGAATATCATTTCAAATCTCCCACAGCTGCCTCCTTTTTATTACGAGGCTAGCTAAAACTGAAAAGTGTGTTTTTGGGGAAAGTTTTATTTCACGGCCGCCATCTGTCCTTAAAACTATTTTAAGTGATTCGAGCACAAAGAAAGAAAGATTTTGCTAAATGCTGAATGGCTTGGCAGTACAATGAAATTCAAAGTGCCATGTTCAATCAGTGGAAAACTTCAGAAAAACATTGCATTGGTAAAATCTCGATATTGCACACCAAAACAGTTTTTTATTAGAGGACAAGATGGAAAACTGTACATTTGCAGATTTCTGTATCTCCTCACAGGGGTATGATGTCAAACAGTTCATGTCCAGGGTGACTACTGTCCTTAATGATGTTCCTGGACCTGCTGAGACACTTGGCAATGTCCAAAAGCATCCGATGACATTATGGCCATTTCCAGACCCTTACTGTGTACACTGCAGCTCCAGGTTGTTGTTGTTGGTGCTCCATTTGGACAGTGTTCAGACCTCAACCCTAACTCCTGCCGTTATCAGACCAACCACTGTGGTGTCTTCGGGAAATTTAATGACGGTGTTGGAGGAGTGGCTGGGAGAGCAGTCATAAGTGGACAGGGAATAGAGGAGTGGGTAGCCATTGCTGGTGTGATGGTGGAGGAGGAGGAGGAGTGGGGCGGATCTGGACAGCTGTGGGCGGTTTGTGATGAAGTCCAGGATCCAGACGCAGGTGGAGCGGGGCTTTTTCCACCAGTGAGCCAGGGATGATTGTGTTGAATGCTGAGCTGGAGTCAATAAACAGCATTTGTACATATTTTCCCAGCCGTGTTAAAGGCTGACCTTTGATCCCAGCAATTTCTTGTCAGATCAGGACTATTTTAGTTTGGTGTTAGTCCAACTCAAACAGGACTTTTATATTTTATCAGAACTACAACATATTTAGCAAGATATGATCAGTGGGTATAAAAGTGTTTTTTTTTCCAAATTGTAATGGAATCCATCAGACTTCTGCCAGAACCTGCTGAGCTGTAGAACTGGATGCTAATCATATCTGTTGTAAAAAAAATAGGTCCCTCAATAGAATTCTGTCCATCAAAACAACACCAACCACCCTCTGCACCTTCGTTAAACAGAGGAGCACCATCACTGGAGACTGTTTTTTTTTTTTCCTGCACGTGTTTTGAAGATAAAAGGCTCTCTTTAGCATAAACAAAGTCACTTGAATGAGACGCGAAGTACATTACACCTATAAAAACGACATCCAGAAGCTTTCCTTTTCTTCCTTTTCCTTACACCAGTTTATATGATGACCAGCAGTGTCAATTTTGCAGCAAATTCAGTTTTAGTCTTAATTTTCACTAAAATGCAATTTAGTTTTGGTCATAATGTAGTAATGTAATCCAACTAAATATAACAATTTAGTCGACTATATCTACAATCGATTTAGTCACTAAAATATAAAGAGTAATGCATTTTCAATGTTTTTTTTTCATTTCTGGAGGTATCATTTCTACCTGAATGAAATGAAACTACTACTAACCTGTTACGATAGTTTGATATTTAAAAGCTCTTTTCATTGCCTGTCGTCTTCTCACAGCTGACATCACTTCTACAACACGAGTTCTGATTGGATCTTATCACACTCATCCCGTTTACTCTTCCTTTTGATTGGATTTCCTCTGTCGCTACATTTAGTCTGAGTTTTTGTTCTCATTAATTACGGTAACACTTTATTTTAAGGTCCACCTATTAGCCATTAACTAACTGCTAATTAGCATGCTTATTAGTGGTTAATTAGCTCTCAATTGGTATTTATAAGGCACCTATTAATCCCTTACTCTGTGTGACCATATTCTACAACTAATTAGCAACTAACTAACATTTTCTCCTTAATAAACTCATAATTACTGCTAATTAGTAGGAAGTAAGGAAGTTGTTGAACATAAATTATGAACTTAATAAGCTTTGTGGAGTATGAGAGTTATTAGGGTATAGTACCACAGGAATAGTCATTCTTCCTTATTAACATCTAATAAATAGGGCAAATTCTTACGTAACAAAGTACCCCAAAAGAGGTATTAGGAGTGTGCAAGTAAGTCTTTAGTTAGTTTAGTTTAGTGGACCTTAAAATAAAGTGTTACCATTACTTTTTGTTTTGTTTTTCCGCCACAAAAATGTCTTTAACAAAAACGTGTTAAATGTGTTTCTGTCAACCCCTTTTTTCATCAATTCTATTTCAAAGAACCTTTAGTCTTTAGGAAACTTTAACCCACCAGGATTATGACATTGTATTTCGTAATAAAAAAGCGAAATTATATCAAAATGTGCCTCAGATTCAATGTCATCTGAGCGCTGAACAACGCCAGTTAGCATTGTAGCTTCCCAGAGACTAGCCTGCTGCCTCTGTGTGAGTCACTGGCGGCGTACAGTGTTGACAGTAAATATTTGCATTGCTCTGAAGCTAGTGCGCCATATGCAGGACAGTCGGCGCGAGCTCTCCCGGGGCGAGCATCAAGCCAGCACTCAGTAGGTCGGACTGGAGGGTTTTGTCTGATGACACCGGCGCTGATACCGAACATGTTCACCCACCGGGGGGTCTCTCTCCCGGCGCGAGTCCTCCCCCGGCGCACGCGTTCACTTCACATTGTGTTCCGTGCTTTTCACCCCGCCATATCTCCCTCTCTTTTCCCTCCCGTCACTTCTTCTTCTCGCTTCTCTTCTCTCTCACAAGATGCGTCACGGTGTTTAGACTAATTGACAGCACCTCTTGGGCACGACACAAATAGAGCCTGGATTTACAAGTCAAATGTGGAGAACGGAAAGCCTGGCACGGCGGCGAAAGGAAAGGAAAGGGGAGTGAATAAAGAATAAATAAATTAAAAAAAACGTGGATGCGACGCAAAGGGAGCCGGGGCTAAAAATGGGGCATGGCAGGAGCTCCTGAGAAGTAAAGGGAGAGTCATACAGAACAAGTGAATAAATGTGTTTATGCTGCGTGAATGTATGGTGGTGCACGCATGTGTAAACAAGCGTAGAGGAATAGTTTGAGATGCAGAGATGGCTGGGACATAGTTACATACCCCGCCATTATTTTTGAATACATTGTACTTTTCCGGAAATTTTCAGTAGCATTTGACTACATTACAATTTCAATTCGACACGGCTATTTTCATTCAGAGCACATCGCACCCGCACTTCAGCATCCTTCGGAAATGGAGCGTGGGGCCATATTTGTTCATACTGTATGTTCAATGTATTTTGTAATCAGTATTATTCTCTACAACTTGTGATTTTTAAATGTGTAAAATGAACTAAATGTCTTACTGTTGAATTTTTGTGCTGTAGCAGAATGAATGAGGAAATGAGTGATGATTTTTTTGGGGAAAGTGTTTGTGCAGCTATTCTCAGGCAAACTGTAACAATTTCTTTCTTATTCTTATTATTATTATTAAAGACCAGGTTCTTTGTGTTGAAGTTCTTTAACATACAGCTTTCCTATTGAAGTTGGTTCCTCGTAGCAAAGTTTTGAGTTTCAGAATTCTGAGCTTTTCTTCCAAAATTCTGACTTTTTTTGTCTGAAATCTGATTATTAAACTCAGATTCTGACTAATTCCAGCTTTTTATCATAATTCAAACTTTAATTTCAAAATTCAGACTTTAATCCGAGAATTTGTTTGGGTTTTTGGGGTTTTTTGTTTTTAATTTGTACATTACAGACTGACTTTACTCTCAGGATTCTTACTATATTCTCAGACTTTTTCCACACAATTCTGACTTCAATCTCAAATTCCTGACCTTACTTCTTTTGTAAATTAAAATCAGATTTCTGTAATTGATAGAAGTCTGACTTTGAACCCAGACTTATGACTTTAATGTCAAAATTCAGGCTTAAATCTGCGAATTTGGATGTTTTCACACAATTTTGACATTTTCTTAGAAGTCTGACTTCATTCTCAGAACTCTTACTGTATTCTCAGATGGTCAACTTTTTAAACAGAATTCTGACTTCAATCTTAGAAAAGAAAAGACACACAATTCTGACATTTACTGACTTTATTCTCTGAGTTCTTATCATATTTTCAGGTGTCCAACATTTTTGACAGAATTCTGGATCCACTCTTAGATTTTGGACTTCAGTTTCAGAATTCCAACAAATTTTCTCAGAATTTTTCCAAACTTTAATCCCATAATTCTCACTTTTTCCCCCTAAATGAAATTGCACTATATAGAGAAAACAAAGCAACACTAAAAGAACATAATGGCTGAAGTTGGGCCTTGTTTTGGGACTCTCAGCTATAATACGTGGCTACTTTTACTTAATCTTGGCACATTTTCTTTTTTATTTCCTTTTTATTTTACAGTTACAATCATTTGACTTGAGAACAGATTTGGGCGACACTTTCCATCTCTGTTAGAGCGTGTGGATCATGAATTGTGGTGTGTTGTTGTCAGTGCAGAGAACAATCCACACCTCGGGGCAGAGAGAGGAGGATGATGGATGAACAGGTAGCTGCCTCCACCGCTCCACAGCTGGAATGGAGCCATACAAACTCAGCACACACAGGCATCAATCTGACTGTCAGTGAGACTACACCGCCGGACACACTCCCCCCAAAGAGTGTGTGCGTCGAAAAGAAGGGGCTAAGGCGCAGAAGGGCCGGCGTGAAGTGTTTCTGCGACGACTCGCGTTGATGAATGTGTCTGTGTACCCTCCGCCGTCCCTCCTGCACTATTTTTGCTCAGTTGCCATGGCGACCGTCACACTTATGCTCGGATATGCGTTCGGGGAAGTCGTCGTGGAGGTGTGCAGAAGCTAATATGTCCACACCGTGAAGCAGCACTGTATGGAGCATGAGAAGTATAGATATTAATAATGACTAGACATATTCTTACCCCTGGCCCCAACTGGACTCAGATTTTCATTTTTTCCTCAGATTTCAAAGTAGTTTGGTTTTGTTGTTACTCTGACGTTAATCTCAGAATTCTCACATTTTCTGAGAATTCTGATTTTATTTCAGGATTCTGACTTTCATCTCAATTCCTTTTTTTAATCACATTTCTGACTTTTTTTCTTTTCTGGCTCATCTTATGATTCAGATGTTATCTCAGAATTTTCTCAGAATTCAGACTTTTTTCAAAGAATTTAGATTTTATTTTCTGGGCTCTTACTTACACCTCAATTCAGAATTTTTAGATTTCTCATTTTCTTTCTCTGCCATCTTTAATCTCAGAATAATCAGGACTATTTTGACTATTTTTCGTTTAAATGTGTTTTGTCAGACTTTCAACTTTTAGAGGAATTTTCTGACTATAAAATCTGGGAAGTATCACTTTATTCTCAGGATTCAATCACGAAAATTTTACTTTATTTCCAAGACATTTGTCAGTTTTCTAAAAAGTCTGTCTTTAAGCTTTTTCTCTCAGAATTCTGACATTTTCTTCTGACTTTTATCTTCAAAATGATGACTTTTCACAAGAATTTTGACTTTAATCTAAAAATTCTGACTTCTTTTCTAACATATGCTTTATGTAAAAACCTTAGGTGTAGTACAGTTAAATGACAAAGGGACAAAATGTCTGCTTGTTAAAGTTGGGCCTCAATTTATTTGGCACTTTCCAACCTTTAAACATAGAAGACACACAAATAGCTACTTTTACTTGGCCTTGTGCCATTTTGAATTTTAGTAACAGTATGAACAGAGGCATATTCATATCAATATTGTCCCAAAAAACAGGCATAATCCTAACCCTGACCCCCTCTGGCCTCAGATAATCACCCACAGTTGTCGATTATTCATGGCCTCCGTTGGGTCGAACAAATGAAGCGCACATGGAACGACTAGGTGCTCATTAAGATAGAGCTCCATTATAGAGCACTCTAATTAAAGTGCAGTGGCACTGAAGCGCTTTCCGACTGACCTCAGCGCCTTTCCATCCACTCATTACCAACACACACTCTCTCTCTGGGCTAATGAGTGTGTGGGGGGGATCAAGAGCTTTTTGGGAAGTGATTTAGCAGCACTTGGACTAATTTGTGTGACAGGACGTCGACAGCTCAAAGACGACTGTGTGCGCACGCAGCCGAGGGAATTTAGGTTGGAGTCCCTGGGAATACGCCGTCAGCAGAAAAGGCTCAGGCTGAGACCGGACCAGTCGAAAATAATTATTAGACAACTTTCAAACTGTAAGGCTGGAGGACAAAACTAACCTTCTTAAGCAGGCTGTTACAGTTTAACGTGAAAATTGCCTGCTGTGGACAAAATAAGAGGTTTCTGTTGCTGCACCATATATTCATCTGTGAGTTTTCAGGAGGACAACATTCTGGATTTATTTTATTAAACATGCAAAAACAGAAAAAATGAGGCACTCAAAAGGTGACAATTATAAAAAGGCTTTATTTAAACATGGCTAATTGAAAAAAAATAAAAATATGTGGTATTGAGCAAATTCAGGAGTACATAAGAGGCAGAGATAAGTAAAAAAAAAAAAAATCCTTTAGGATCTACACCCTCAGGTCTTAATGGGGAACTGGATATATCTCCTTTTCTTTAAGGTTGCAAGCATAACTTTTAACATCACAATGCATGTTTTATAGTAAGTGTTTATATTATGTAAAATACCACTAAATGTTTGATTATATGTATTTTTCTGTTTAATGTATTTTAAATATGGTACATCCTCTATCAGGTGACTGTGGGCCAGCCCCCTCTGCACATGTGACCATTGCCAATAGGTTTAAATGGTGGTTCCTGGCAGCCATCTCGAGTTTGCCCTGATGAAGGCCTAAAAGCTGAAAATCAATTAGCCATGTTTAAATAAAGGCTTTTTATAATTGTCAGCTTTTGAGCCTCAGTTTTTCTATTTTTACAAGTTTGAGATTGATCTCTGCTTTGACTCTTTAAACATGCAGCGTGCAACTTTTTAAATGATAAAAACCATGTTGTAATAAGAATGATCTGTGAAAAAACACTACCTTAAGATGTCATAAAGGCTTTATTATTGTTACATGGCTTGTCAAAATTGAATCAATGGCATCCAACTGGGAAAGTGTCCATTCCAGCGCTGGATATGTCTGTTTACACATAGAAATACAAAAAAATATATACAAAAAACCAAAAACGTGGATAGAAAAAGGGAAAAGAAAGTGAAACGCCTGTAAATATTGTATTTATGCAATGATTAATACGTCATTGCAGGATTGTTTTGGTCTAACACTGAATGTAGAGTTAGAAGTTTAAGAAAAGCTCTAAACTTTGGTTTGATGTTATGCATATTAAGGCTGTTAATGTGTTATCGAGGGGTCAGGGTTGGGAGCGTGAGGAAAGAAGATTTAATTTTCACTTCATTAGAGCAGACAGCCACCAGTCAATGAGGTCACAGTCGACAAAAATGTCTTCAGTCAAATACTCGCATGTTACTTTTGCCTGAGTTACAACAGTTGGCTCTACGGTCAGTGAACACACCCCAGCTCCAGCTCTGAATGAAATCACTGTCCCTTTCTGACTGTGTAGCTCTAATAAAACAGTCAACAGATAAAAAAAAAAAACTAAAAAAAAAACTTAAAGGAACATCTAGAACAAACATTACTTGGAATTATCACTTACATTTTTTTTTTATGACACAAAGTTAAGCAGAAAGATGATCACTCAAACACAAAACACATAAAAGTGAGAAAATCCACATGAATTACATAAAAAAATTTAAAAAAAAATCCAAATCCATATCCATGTTTTTTTTACAGCACAATCCTAAATAAAAAAACAACTATTATTTTCTCTGTATCTGTAAAAATCAAGTTCTAAATTTTTGAATTTATCTTTTAGTGTATTTACTAAAACCATGTACTATTTTTGCTTTTACATTTATTTACTGTTGCTATTTGACTGCATTTCACTGTAGACAAAGGGCTTTTAATTTGAAAAATATGGTCGGACAATGTGTTCTAATATTTTAGACGGCCATTGTGAGTTGACAATAAAAAGTTAGGTCATAAGAGATTTCAATTGTGATAAACTAGACACATCACTTGACATGACAGACTGACAAATGGCTGATGTTGTTGCTGCTCAGCGTCGGGCTGTTTATCACTGTTCACTTAAAGTCACAGTCAAAATTACATCTGTCTCTCAAAGCGTTTGTAAATGAAAGGTGCTTCTGGCAAGTGCCACAGATCAGTTTCTTATCATTGTATTTGCAACTCCGTCAACTTCAATCACTGTATATTTAGGCAAGAGTCACAGATAACATGTCGTTTCACACTTCTTACCTGAAGTTGTTCACACTTGTCTTATTGGAGATGAAAAATCAAAAATGAATTATACATCCTTTGAGGAAAATAAATCCCAGAACCTTTTTTCTCCACCATTTCAGTTAGTATTATTTTGTCTTGTTCAAGTTTTCTTTGTGCACTTTAACCTGAAGCAGTGACAATGACAGACATAATGACAAACATTCACAATGACATCTGTCACTGTCGAGCTATATATCTGACAACAGTTCAGAAGAAAATAGCCTTATTCTACACATTGGCCATCAAAAGAGTCAATGTATAACTAATATAATCATAGTTTTTGAGCGACATTCACAACAACAAAAAATCTCTGTATTTTTCATAGTTAAACATACAGTCTGTACACAATTGAAACTAAATAAACAGAATTGTAAGTAAATATCTTGTTTTTCTACAACAAATTAAATGGTTATTGTACATTAAAGGTAAATGATTATGTCTGCTCACAGCAAGAGGGTCGTGAGTTCAAATCCCGGCCGACTCAAACATCCTTGGCTGATTGTGGCTGACCCAAGAACATCATCCGCTAACTCTGGTCACTCCTATATGTCCTTGTCCCTGCAACAAACTGGCCCTTGTACCCCACCTAAGGCCCAAAGTTGCTGGGATAGGCTCCAACCACCCACAACCCCAAAATGGGACTAAGCAGTAAAAAATTAATGAAAAAATGAGAGTACGTTTATTAAGTCATGACTTCTTGGTTCAGCTTAGTTTAATTTACTCTATATGTAGGTCGATTTAATATCAGCAGGAACCCTTCAGTTAAACAGTCTTCTTTTTTTTTCTTTTTTTTTCTTTTTTCCGCCCATAGACAGTCCAGACTCTCTCTGGTTTATTCATGTCTCACAAGTCTGCTCTCATACAAGCTGTGCTTCAGATGGAAAAAAGGGAGTATATTTTATTATTTAGTTCAGATGGTTCTTGCCGACTGCACTGTACTCCGAATGAAATAAACAGTGTCTCTATTTATTAAGAGACACTGAATTGAATGCATTAACTCTACAGTATGTGGGTCATATTTTTGCTTTTGTTTGACTTTTTTTGTTAATAGGAACTACTCTTAAATCCTAATAAAACCACAAAAATATCATTATTTATTGTATGTTTCTGGAGATTAGAGCAGAGGACTGGACGTAGATGTGGTTAAAGAGGTCTTTGACAAAAAAAAATGGCATGCTAGGGTAGAGGTGGATCACAGCCAGCTGTCAAACCCTTTGAGGTATAGACACTGTCTGAGGCTGAAAAGAAAGCCTTGTTTCCTCTGGAGTGTGGTACAGTACAGGACTGGTCAGTACAGGTCAGTTTCCTTTGTCAAGTAAGGTACAAAGTGTCCCAAAAAGATGTACCTTACTGCTAACGCCTCAACTTTGGGTCCGCTTGACAAAACAGGAAGCCGTTTTCTCACATCAAGTCTCCCTTAGTTCTGTTAATGCATGTAACAATAACAAATCACTAGACAAAATCGTCGCAGTCAGACTCTTTTATTAAGTAACCACGAGCATATCGCTAACTTAACAACGGACTGTACAACACGTCCCACGGGAACTCATTTAGACAAACCTTTGATCGTGCCCTGCGGATGTAAACGCAATACCATCAGGTGCTATTAAACATGAAATTCTGTTTCTCTATTCTGTACCTGTATTCTGTAGGTTTATGTTTGTCTTACACACAAAACACTTTACAAATACAGCATATAATCACTAGATGACTGATGAGTTAAAACACTCAGCGGGTCATTTTTACCCGCAACCACAACAGGATTTGACATAGTATATTTTATCTAATGGGCAATACTGTACAGAACCACTAAATATTAAAATATCATGCTATTTTTCATTCCCAACTTACTTCAAACCTATTGGGTCATTTTTACCTCATCAATCATCATTAGACAACATAGTGCATTTTAATAAATACATATTCAACACTCACATTATATTTACAATTCCCAAATGACTTAATTACAATCAATAAATGTTAAAATAACATGCATTTACCATACCAACATCACTTAATATTAAAACTGCCAGTGGGTCAGTTTTACCCATTTCATCGTCATTAGACAACATAGTGTATTTTTATGTATTATTTTTTAATAGGCAATAAAGTACAAAATCACTAAATATTCATGTAATATGCTATTTCCCATTCCCAAATTACTTAAGACTAAAACTGTCTGTGGGTCATTTTTACCCATATCATATTCATATGTCATTAGAAAACAAAGTGTTTGGGGTTTGTTTGTTTGTTTTATGGGCAATAAAGTACAGAATAACTAAATAATAATATAATATGCTATTTCCCATTCCGCTGGTGGGTCATTTTTACCCAGATCATTTTATTAAATGAGCAATACTGTACAGAATGAATCAATATTAATTCACCAAGTTACTTAACACTAAAACTGCCAATCATTTTTACCCCCAGCATCTTCATTTGACATCATAGTGTGTTGTACAAAATGGAACCTAAAAAACAGTATAAAATCACTGAATTTTAAAAGTACATGCTTTTCAGTGTTAACTGAGGGTCATTACTTCCCTCTGGCAACAGCATCAGCATTTAATAGCATAGTTTATTCTCTCAAAAGGCAATCACTTATATAACAAATGTGCCGTTTAACTTTCATTTTAAAATATATTGTGCTGCAATATATAACGTTTTCTGATTGGGATAAAATGACATTTTTGAATGCTTTATTACAAAAAGCTTCAATGGATTTCTTTTGGAAAAGTAATGAAGTGGAAGATCCAAAGTTAGACATTTAAATGACCAGCTTGAGGCTTCTCCATTTATGAAAACGCTTTGTAACTAAAATTGACTCCTAACACAGAAGCAGTGATTTGTGACACACAGAATATTGTCAAATGACTTTTTTCCCCCAAAGTGTAACCACTATGAAATTATTTTAGAGATTTGTTAGTCATACTCACCACTGCCTTGACGTCAAACTGAACCCCTCAGAGGAGCTGGATGTTTGCAAACGCTGCAGCTCAAACAAAGCAGGACACTGAGAATCTCAAGAAGGTAAAATGTGTTATTTATTTATTTTAACACACATTGCAGTTCACATAATAGACCATTTTACTGTGAACTACACATTTTAGCAGAAGTTAAGCAGACTGCATCATCATAAGAAAAGCATTAGCCTCCAATTATAGCAAAATCTGCCTCAACAAGGTTCGTTTATTCATTCATCTTCTTACATTGAGTCCGATTAGTGGTCAGAGGTGACTGGAGCCTATCCCAGCAGATTGGGCCTCTTTCAATAGACTATATATGTGTGCTGTCAGTGAGTGGGTAGGTCTGTACTGGATACAGGAGTACGTACATAAGTATAGACACAATCTGAGATGAGACTACATATCCATTGTAGACACTTATACTCTTTAAGAGCATATTAGGTAAAGTAACACTTGAGGCTTTGGAACTTCACAAAAACAGCATTTTACCAATTTTTTTGACATTTTTTTTTCCTTTTTACTGCTACGTATCTTTTTACAGTAAAATATGGAGACATATGGAGAAAAATATAGACATAGCATAGCATATATAGACATACAGTCTATCACAATTGAAATAAATTGAATTGTGAAGAAAATAGTCAAGTCAGTCAAGATCTGATTAAAAAATGACTCATGAGTTTCATTGCAAACAGACTTCTCGGTTCAGTTTAGTTTTATTTATGCAGCCTAGTATCACAACAAAATAAGCCTCAAAGAGCTTTGAAGACAGTACAAGACAACACAGCTGTCCTTACACCATCCATCGGAAAAGAAAGGAAAAAAATTAAAAAAATCTTGTGAAACAGAAGAACCACAGAAGAGGAATTAACATTATATTTACAAATAAGTGACGATTAAGTCTCTATTTAGTGATTTTATTTGAGCTCTAATGCAAATGAACGCCAGAATGCTGCTGCTTTTGTTTCCACGCGGGTGTGTATTTTGGATTGCTTCTAATATAATGTGTTTTTTTTTACTTTCAAGAGAGGAAGACTTTGGGGAAACGACGGAAAAGTCTGCGATATGTAAGCACTGAGGTGGTTCAACTCCTGAGGTCTATATACAGCCCACAACTCGACCAATTTATTATCTCCTAAACGGGATGAATGGACTTCCCGGATTTCATTTGGATAAGAAATGAGGCAGGGCCGGGAAACCCAATCCGTCATCATTCCCCTGTGCTCGAGACGAGGCTGTGAATGGCTGTTAAGAGCACCATTTATTAGGGTTTACTCGGCGTTGTATACCCACGGTTCCTCTTTAAATGTTCAATCGCTCGACCACTGCTCATGAATCAGGACTCGGACTCTCTGATCCCTGAGGACAAAGTCTCAAAGAGAAAAATGAAGCGCATCGTCGGGCGTGTGAAATACTACAGACTACTGGTAATGATCAGCGCTATGTATCCCCCAATGTACACCTCATTTAACTGCTTTAATGGTTTCTGCCTCAATGTATTCTCTTTTGCGTCATCTAGTGCTTCAATAAATTCAACATATGCCCCTAAAGCTCAGTGGAAAATGATGTAAATATTGGAAATGGACAAGAAGAGGCAACAGGTTTGAACCGATATTAAACTGTCCGTATCATTATTTTAGATTTTATTCCGTTTCTACTCTGTCTTTGTCCTCGTATGTTTTCATTTTAGAAGCTTCTCTCCAGTGTTTTTAACTCTGACCTGCACAGTTAGAAGCAATATAAAGCAGAGGAACGAAATCCCAAAATAACTTACATTATTTTTGATTTTCTTTGACCTTTTCCTGAGTGGATAAAATACAGTTTTGTGTCTGACTCTCCCTGAAGCAGCAGAAAAGTGGAGCAGCTTGTGGCTCCTTGGATGTTTCTTGCACAAAATACTCGGAAACTTCAAATTTATTGCCCAACATCCCTTCAACATGGAGCAAAATAGCTGTTTGCCAAAATGCAATTGGGATAACCATGTTTTGTCGCATCCATATAACTTTTATTCAACATCTCCATCCTTGGACATAGACTTAAGTTACACTGATTTCAATTTAATATCTTTTTCTGAAGCCACTAATGTGACCACAGTCTTAACAGACCTCTCTGGACAAACTTTAGCTCTGGCTAAGGGTTATTGGACGTGTATAGGATTAATGCATGGGCAACTAAAGAGGGCAGTGTACAACCGTTAATACCGAGCCCTGGCCTTTCCTATAAACTACATCTGTATTTATGGACCAATCCAGCTTGTTGTCCAGATGCCCTCCCGTAGATTTAGAGGTGATATAGATTTGTAGTGTTTGGTCTTAACTCTGGAGCGTTTGAGGGCAGAGTTTGTGTTGGACAGAAGTTTGGCTCGTGCAGGTTTCCAGAAGAACAGTGTTATATAAAAGCACCAAATCTATCTTAATAAGGACAACAGGTTTAAGTTTAGCTGTATTGTAAGTGGTCAGCGAGTATTTAGTAGGGTAAAGCCAAAATGTGATATAATAATGCAGCCAATAACATTTAAATGACTTGGACAAATAGCATTATCGATGTAGACAAAAGCACAATCAATAGAAAATGTGGGGTTCTGCTTCTTTTTTTAAATTTTTTTAAATTATTATTATTATCATTAACAATTATGAAGACATAATTGACAAATTACAATAGCACAAACAGAACATGCAATCACAATAACATAACATATAACTTCAATCAAAATTTTATGAAATTAGTCAAACATACATTTATTATCCTTTCCAATTATTTTTTTAAAATCTGGACCACCACTTTTGATAATATCTTTTTTTTTCTTTCTCAGATTCTATCATATATTTTTCTATGTTATTATAATACTCCAAAAAACGTAGAAACCCACACATGGTCAACGAATATGTATTTTTTAGAGGTAAAAATAAAACCTTTTCCCTAAAAGAATAATCAAGTTAATTGGTGTGTTACTTTCAGAATCTTTATACAATCCTAAAATAACTGATGGGAGGCAAAGTTGGTACTTCAAATTCATATCACCAAACATCCGCTGTATTTCTCCCCAAAAAGCAGCTACCACATGACAATAGATTCTGGTTCTGAGAGACAAAAACAACATTTATCTGATTGCACCAGCCCCCAAATTATTAACATTTTGTTTGTTGGTAAGAAATTGGAAAAATCTATTTTGGTGTTGTGTGTTTTGGGGTTGTGCTTCTTAATAAGACAAGTAAACCTCATGATATCAGTAAGATTGACCGACATGTCGTGCAGCTTTTTCACATCATTTAGACTCGCTAAAAAGTGCTCCTGGACTGATGCTTACTCAGGTAAAGCCACTGTGGGAAAATCATATCTTAACAAGACGACGTTAGGCGACAGTATGATTTATCGGCTCTCTCTGCTCCTCATCCATTACACCTGAGACTTAGCATTTTTAGGATACATTTCCCTTAAAATTGCAAAGCTGATTCACTTGGCTCAACATAATAGGCCATAATGTAATAAGCACAGTACGAGCCTACACTTGCTTCTATGAATACATTATCATAAACATCCGATTATATACGCTGATGGGGCTTGTTTGGGAGAAGTTCTCGGGTTTCAGTGAAAACCTGGAGTGCGGTATTTTCACCGATGTGTTTCCACTTCTAAAGCGAAATAAGCAGCAAATAGCATCTGTCTTGGTCCCGTTTTGTCTTTACAATGAAGCATGTAATTGCTGTGTACACATGCGCGACGGCCAACTGCAATATTTAACCCGGCGAGCGCTCCTCCTCCTCCTCCTCCTCCAGGCTTTCATGCGTGCAGGCTCTTATCGGTCGCCTCAGGTTTGGTGGCCGTGTTGTACTGTGGAATTGTTTGTGCACCGCCGGCGGAGCTCCTCACAGGCTCCGACATGTGCCCTTTTTTGAAGGGGCTCCGCTTTAAAATCAAGGAAAAGGACACAGTGGTTTTTAAGTAACAATAGGCATGTCAAGTCAAAGGAAACAGGCACTCCGGGGGGTAACTGGCATGAAGATGGAAGGGAGTTGTGAGAAATTACAGTTTTTGATCGGAAATAGGGCGTTCCTGAGTCAGATATTCAGGATTTCGATAGATTTCAAGAGTTTTTTGGGGCAGTTATTGGAATTTCACTGTTGGACTGCAAGATTACAGCTTTTTTTGTTGATTAAGTTCGGACACAGCTCTGAGCGGCTCCAGAGTCAGACAGAGAAAACCATGAAGACTGGTGTTTACATAAGCATTTAGCACTATGAACAAGTCAGGTTTAACGTTAGCTTCTGTTCTCATTTTAACAAAGGCTGAGCGCTGTATAATTGAAATCGAAACGACATAAATGCAGGTTTATTCTGAGCGGAGGCTGCAGACACAGTAGTTTGACTCGCTATCGTGTTGAAAACTCGGACAAAGTGAGAAATCCAGCTGAGAGGGCTGTGAGCGTGTTCGAAGTAAGCTGTGCATGTAACCGCACATATTCATGCCATTAATGCACTTCATGCCTCAATAACTTCATCTACATCAACTTTCCAACACAAAAGCACCAAAAAGATTAGTTTCGTCAATGGATTGGAAAGGATCAATGCCATTTTAAGTTTAAAATGAACACATACCTACCTTAAATGAATTACTGCTTCTTCTTTTTTTTTTTTTTTTTTGCTTCGTTTTGAATCCGACAGCTTTTTAAGAGTCGTTGTAGCATAAATCACCAGTCATACATTTTGTGTTATCAGAGATTCTCAAGTACCACCGTTGGAACTATTGGTATTTAGAAAATGTCAGTGTTCTTGCTGCTTTAATTTAGTGTATTATAGCACAATAATAATAACTTTATAACTGAATTCTTTCCTGTTTCTTGTTCAAGCTTTGAGTTTCAAAACTAGACCAAAGTCCGCCATTTTAGTTGCTGTTTACATTGTCGCAGTTGACTCTTATGTATTAGAAAATAAAGACAGGACAAGGTTTTTATTGGTGCCATTTATACATTTTTGCTCATTCCAACGCTGTCTTCTCAATGTGACAATAGATACAGTCAAGGATTAACAAAGCCTCTATGCAACAATTAAATAGAATGAACAGTTGCAGATAATCCAAACTACTTTTCACCTTTCTTCTCGCCCGGCTTTGATCGTCACCGCAACGACAAAAAGGAGCCGTACGATTTTAATACCGCATGCATTTCCATAAAGACCTTTTTGTAATTTCCATGATCTCAATCTGTCAGTCACGTCTCGTCTTCCCCGAGGTGGGAGGGCCCACTCTCCCTAAAAACATCATTAGTCTGCCCCGGCGCCGCTCTGGTACACTTTTCCGACAGCAGCCTAACAGAGGACTCACTCCGGATGAGTTTAGAAAGGAAACATATGCTCAGCCTCTGACCCAATACACCAGAGTTCAGATCCAGTCAGGGTGGGTTATGGGAAAATGACGAGGGCACGGCATCTGCAACAACAGTGAGGTGTTTGTGATGTCCTTATTTGTGCCATTTTGTTCCTGTTTTACTGTTAAACCAATGATTTCACGAAACAGTATGAGCTTATTTGAGTTCAAACCTGCTTCTGATTTCTGTAAATTGAGATGAAACATGACCACACAAACAAAATCGAATGCAACCCACCTTCAGATATAGACCTGCTGTTTGAAAAGGTTTCACTTGATGCACGATGATGTTCTGCAGGAGCTGTGCACTTACACATTGCCCTCTGGTGGCAAGAGAACACGACTCGGTGCACTTTCTCACTTCCTCCTGGAGAAAGAAGGGAGATTATTCACTATTAGAGCTGCTTTCTCCACTCTGGAGGAAAAATAATGTGTCGGATCAGCCAAAATAGGATACATGAAGCTGCTGCTGCTGATATTACGGGGAATGTGCCGGTTTGTGTGTTGATATAAATAGGGATATAAACAGGAATGGTGTGCTGCATAATCACTGGATTTCCACAGTAATGACGGCGCTAACGTTACATAGCAATTAAAAACATGTTAGCCTCAGTTATGCAGATGGTTGCTGCTTGCGGTCATACATAGAATACATAGGATTCATTAAACCGGTGGGGAAACAACATTTTTTAATTGAATATCACTGTATTCCCATATTTTCCTCTGCTATGGGCACCATACCTACCATAACCACAAAAATATCTACATCTAAAGTGCTATAGAGAGAGATACAATGTCCTGTGTACTGATATATCCACCAGGTTATATTTCAAATATTGAAATGTAGAGTTATTAATGCTGTTTTACAAATAGGTTTCTCTGGTTTTTTGATTCGAAGACTGGGAACCTTGGTGCTGTTTCTTGAATTTAAACGTGAGTATAACCAACATTCTACAGACGGCTGTCATTAATAGAAGGCGCTGATCAACAGTGGATTTAAACAGCCAGCTACATGTCAAATAGACTTCTTACGACAAACAAAAGTTTTATTTTTGTCCAACTATGTAACTATCCACTGCAGATGATTAAAGGACGGCAATAACTTTAAGGGACAGAACTGTCTGTAAAAGAAAATACTGGTTGTGTAACTAAATGCATATATTTAGAACAAAAGACAACAAACAAAACAAAGGTTAACACTTGTTGAATACCTAATGCAGTATTTTCTGTGCCTGGAAAACAACTTGACGCCAACGTTCGCAAAGAGGAACCAGCTATTGCTTGGTTTGGGCTGGGAACCAACTTTTTTGGTGTCGAACCATGTTATTTTTGGCGTGAATACATCGGTCGGTTAGGTTCATGAACCAGAATGAGTCTGGAGCCGTGTCGTTGTCAAAGGGGGAGGAGTTTCTGAACCTCAAGTTGACCACATTCCCCAAAAATAACCCACTTTCCAGACAAAACCGTGACATAGTTGGTTCTTCTTTAGGATGATGTCGTCTTCAAGATTTCCTTAAGTTTCTTCATAATTCCAGCTTAGCATCACTTAGCATCCTACATTTATGGTGAGAAATCATGCATTTTCTATTATTAACAGTGCCTCGCTGAATCTACAAAGCTCAAAATTCCAAAATCCAATGTTTTTGTGTAAAACGGCAAATTTAATCATCATTGTGCACCTCACAGTTAAAGACATTCCTTTATGTTGATGTCCCTATACTGTCCACCACCTTTTTACACAAAATTAGATATAGGTCTTGTCCAACAGGTTTCGTAATAAATAATAGCGCTCTTTGGAGGACTACAAGAGATTTACTGTCAAAAAACACTCGAGCTAATCGTGTTTTTAATGAATGGTCCAATAGCAGTGAAAACGAGCTGTGTTATCTTTGGCCAGGCCGGTCTTGGTTTTGCACAACGCCGCACTGGGGACATCTTTGTTTCAGTGTCAATTTGCTGTAAGCCTGCCTTATCACACCGCTGGCTTTCTCTGAGCTCTGCCTCACTTGTTCCACTCAAAAGGACTCGCTGTAATTTGGCCGCGTGAGCACATATCACACATCAGATTGGCACATAACAGATTTTAAGCCCGTGCTTCAGTTTCCTAATAGGAGCGCTGGAAATAGAGGCATCAAGACCTATCAAAAAGATGCAGTTTGTTCTTATGCAAGCTTGAGTTTTTATAGAACGGTGACAGATGCCGACTAAAAATCTAATTTGCAATGTGGGGATGTAATGAATAGGACAACAGTCGCACAGGTGATTGTGTTAAAAAAATAAAAAATGGAAAAGAGACATCCCACTGACTGTGTTCCAGTTTCAGAAAAGTTTCAGAAAACACAAGCTGCTGCAGGAAGCTAAGGGAAAGAAAAAAAACTGAAAAAATATTGAACAATATTAAGAATCTAAAAGGCACTTATGTTAAAACAATGGTCAGAGGCAGTTATTAAGGCATTTGGAGAAATAACTGAAGAAATAGAGGTAGAACGTCAACAAACGGTGCTGTGGGTGCTTGAGCACTTTGGCCCTGATGCTCCCTATTGTCAAAGGTACATTCTGATCAGATGCACATAAGGAACTCTGTATTTTTAATTGTGTATGCAGCAGGTGTGTGAGGAAACAACTAAAACATAGCATTTGCAAATATTTTGTAGATGTGACCCAGAGATGAACCCATAATTATCTGTGGGGCTGGTGGTGCACTCCTGGTTCTGGAATGGGAAGGAAAAAGGCAGCAGGGATAGACTGGTAAAAGGAGAAGTGGTAAAAAATAAATATTGTGTCAAAATGTCAATGTGAGCTGAATGTGTGAATAAAGAGATTATTTTGCGGCACAACTTAAAATAGTTTGTTAATATCATTTTGGAAACTATTTGAAGCTCACTTTTTGAGATAATTGTCAACATTTTTGAGTTGCTTTCTCTCTCTATACAACACACACAAGCAACCCAATCTAAACTGTCTGTATCAAGGAATATGTTACAAAAAACAAAAAAAAAAATCTAGCTTCTTTATTTTTGTCAAAAGAATGCCAATTTTTCAGCTAAAATTCTAAACTATTGAAAAAAAAATGGTCAAAATTTTGAGTTGACCATCTTATTTTAAAGAAAAGTATTTCAAATGTTGGTAACTCCAAATTTTTACTTTAAAGAGTTAGCAACTTTATAACATTGACATTTTGAGTTACAAATGAAAATGTTATTTATTATATTGAGAAAATTAGCCAAAATATTTGTATTACTGTGTCCTGTGTCTTTATTCACCTATTGTTATTGTTATATTTCGAGTCAAAATTTGAGACGCTGATTTTTAATGAGCTAAAGTGAAATTAATAAGTGGAAATGATGACAAAACATGTATTGTATTGTCTGTGTATGTATTATTTATTTATAAGTCAACATCTCATGCTGCAATGTCATAATGTTCCTAAATATTATGACTTGCCGCATCTTTTCCGCAATTACTTTGACATAAACCAGCTTCTATACTTAACACCATAGCCACAAAGTTCACAATGCTAACAATATAATTTCAATCTAATGATGCCACTAAAAGCGCTGCAAAGACAAACCCATCCCCGCTCGGCCCGGAATATATTTTGAGTTTAATTAGAATCTTTTCATACGAGTTTATATTTAGCCTCGTCGAGCTGATTTGATTAACACCACCTACATGTGTGAGAATGGGTTGGTGTCCTTGGGAGAATTAATTGCGTATCTGCAGGAAACGCCGCCAGTTGTCGCAACACCAACAACCTTGGACTGAAAATGAGAAGAAACGCTGTCATTCAGAGTTTTGCTTTACATTGAGATGAGGAAGTTCGAGCGGCTGAAACGAAATGAGGATTCTTTTAAAGGATATATTAAATACACAACCCTATTTCCTCATATACAGTAAGTCTACACACAGTTTAATGGCACTGTTGCAAATGGAGGAGCTTTTATTCTTTTTATAAGTCAGTTAATTACCTATAACTTAGTTGCATTATAGATTTTTTTTTCTGTAGCATTATGTTATCTTATTGTGACTCTAGGAAGCTACTTTTTGCACTGGGTTTGATCACAGAAAAGAGCATGTCCCTGCAAGGCTACCATAGTTATCACAAGTCACATGATCTAAATCTACACACCACATCTTGAGGATTTCACACAAAAAAAAAAAAAAAAAATTAGTTCATTATTATAGTTTGTACTCAGTGTGTTTGTCCTCATTGGTTAGCTGTTGAAACAGGAAGTTCTGAAATTAAAATGGCCCCCCTTTTTATAGTGTACTTTTATTCCATAAATACTTACATACACATATACACACACACATACTCACACATGTATAAATACTTACATACACATATATACACACACATACTCACACATGTATAAATACTTACATACACATATATACACACACATGCTCACACATGTATAAATACTTACATACACATATATACACACATACTCACACATGTATAAATACTTACATACACATATACACACACATACTCACACATGTATAAATACTTACATACACATATATACACACATACTCACACATGTATAAATACTTACATACACATATATACACACATACTCACACATGTATAAATACTTACATACACATATATACACATATACTCACACATGTATAAATACTTACATACACATATACACACACATACTCACATTATAATACTACATACAATAAAATCAAAAAAAAATAAAATATTTAATACACATATATACAACATTAATTATTAAACAAATATCAATAAATTAAAAATAAATTACATACTCAAATGTATAAATATTATATAAATATATAAAAAAAAAAAAAAAAAAAAAAAAAAATAAAAAAAAAAAAAAAAAAAAAAAAAAAAAAAAAACATGTATAAATACTTACATACACATATATACACACATA
Source organism: Rhyacichthys aspro (assembly GCA_036850595.1). Classification (NCBI taxonomy): domain Eukaryota; kingdom Metazoa; phylum Chordata; class Actinopteri; order Gobiiformes; family Rhyacichthyidae; genus Rhyacichthys; species Rhyacichthys aspro. The sequence continues at coordinate 12,113,937 of CM072165.1, read as the reverse complement.
CTCACACATGTATAAATACTTACATACATATATATACACACATACTCACACATGTATAAATACTTACATACACATATATACACACACATACTCACACATGTATAAATACTTACATACACATATATATACACACATACTCACACACGTATAAATACTTACATACACATATATACACACATACTCACACATGTATAAATACTTACATACACATATATACACATATACTTACACATGTATAAATACTTTCATACACATATTTACACACATACTCACACATGTATAAATACTTACATCCAGAATAGGCAAAGTGCTATTTAAAAAGAAAAAAAAGTTCTACATGAAGATACAATAGCAATATTTTATATAGAAACAAATATCCAGCACAGCTATTACTTACATAAAATTTATTGTCAGGAAACTTTTTATGCTCTTTGCCCTAATTCAGTTAATACTTCACTGTTCAGAATTTGATAGTTATAAGATAGTAAGAAACACACATGCATAAGATAATTTGTAGCCAGCTTTGATATTGCAGGTTTTCTTGTGTGTGAGGTTCCACCATTTTATTAAAGAGGTTTAATAAGGATATATGTATAAGACCTGGTGTATGAGACCATAAGATCAATTACAATTAAGTCTTACATATATCAGTCCATACACAAAGAAAAAAAAACTATATTAGTCCTAAAAATCCACTACATTCCATATATATTTAAATGTACAGGAATAGGAATGTCATTTTGTTATAATATATGATAGGAGTCTGGTCAATAGACGTTAAAACAAAGGCATATTTCTCTGTTGTATTTGTAGCTTATTGATTGGAGTCTAGACCCTAAGGCTCCAAAACAAATCTAAACCTTGCTCTTTCCACTTCACCGTTTGTTCTGATCTGCTCTGATGTTCAGATGCATTGCTTTTCTTCCACCGCTTTCTTTTCTTGTTGAAAAAATGTAACCTTTGTTTCAACTGACCATAACTCCCACACCACCTCTGGACTCAATACATAGGCCTGTTTTATTTACTTACAGGAGATATTTTCTTTTCATACTATGCTGCACAATTTCAACTCTGTAGGCCTACATTCTATGTTTGGTGACACACATCCAGATCATCTGTCTCGTCTTGTGTTGTCACATCTGTGCCAGACTAAATAGTTTCAATTAAAATACACCTCCGAAAATAACAGTAAAAGATGGCATTGAGTTATTTCTCACTCTTCATTGGTGTACATTCATAAATACACACATTTACATACACATATATGCATAAATACATAATTACATACATACATACATATATACATACATACATACATGCATACATACA